>VDFB02000015.1:178576254-178644829 GCA_007258455.2 Sequoia sempervirens
TTTCACTTTGAGATTGAGACATTATTCTCATGTTTTCAATTTTTTGACTGAGGTATTCAATCGTTTCTCCATAGTAGGCTTGTGTATCCAACTCGATGTCAAACCCTACTTTATGATCCTCGTATGGCATGTTGTCCCATAGTCCCATAAACTTAGAGATAGCTTCATCATTTTCGAATGAATCCAAGATAGGAGGTCCTCATTGGTCCCAATTTATGAGTTAGGGATAGATAAGTTTTAGCTCAGTGTTTTGATTGTTTGACTCAAATGATGTGGTGGTTATCATGAAAATACAAGAATCCTCAAATAGGTTTTTTATATCAAAGGTATAATTATTGAGGGGAATACTAGTTGATACCGATAATTGAGAGGAAGGATTAACTTTTTTAATGGAAGCACCTTTGCCAAGAATGGTCACTTTACTAGTAGTACATCCAAGACCAAGATTCTTTGGGTGTTTCTTAGGAGCAAGGGGTTCTAGTAAATCATTGTCATTCTTCCCAAGCTTTTCATTCTTAGTATAGCCCCAACAAAGCATCAATTGTAGACCTTTATTAGCATCCTCCATTGGAAGAATGGTTGTTGGTCTATTATCTTGATATAGCAAAATTGATACATCTTCTTCATCCCAACCACTTTGCTCAAATCTCCCCACTTTTGAAAGTGGTAGATGCTACCCTGATCGTCTGAGACACATTATCAACTAGTTGTTTTCCATGAGACTTAGGAGAAAGAGGTATGACGTATTTGCATTCAAGATGTTTTGTTGTGTGCCTGTGTAGGGTTGTTGGAAGCCTTGTTATTGTGTAAGCAATGCTTTTTGATAGGCTTGTTGTTGTTGTTGTGTTAATATTGCTTGTTGTTGAGCCTATTGTTGTGCTTGTTGTTTTTTTTGCGCTATCAAGGCTTGTTGTTGTGCTTGATGTTGTTGTTGCACTATCAAGGCTTGTTGTTGTGTGTGTTGTTGTTGTAAGGCTTGTTGATAGGCTTGTTGAGCTTGTGCTTGTGCTTGATATTTTTGAAAGGCTTCAGCTTGTGCTTGGGCTTGTGCTTGTGCTTGTTGTGCTTGTTGTTGTTGCAACGCTTGTTGGTAGGCATGTTGTGCTTGCAACATTATACTATATTGACTTGCAATGTTTTGATTTTGAGATTGGGATGGTGGGTTTTGGTAAGTGGTTTGGGATAGTGCGTTGAGGGGTTGTTGGGGTGGTTGTTGTGTGACTAGAGGTTGGGAGATGGATGGTTGATTTCAATTTGATGTATTTTTTCCTTATTTTTGTGATATCATCCCTTGCGAGATTTGGGTTTGGGATGGAAGGATGTATTTTTAGGGTCCCATTTGATTTTGTGTTGTTAGGTGGATTGATATTGGAGCCATTTTATAGGATTCCAATTAGTGTTGTGATGTTAGTGGCATACTTGGATTTGGGACCATGTTTGAAGGATTGATCGAATTTGTTGGATTGACTAGATTTGTTTGATTTGGGACCAATGTGTTGGATGGATTGATTTGATTTGATGGATTTTGGGTCAACATGCATGATGGAGTGATGAGAGGGACTTGTGGACCCATTTGTGATGTTTTCCCTTGTGTGAATGAAGATAAACCATGTGTTATGGTGTTCACTTGTACAAATAAATCTACTTGAGGTGGTTGACTTGTTTGATCTTTTGGAATGGTAGGATCGTATCCTTGAGTGCCTTGGATAGAGGTAATGAGTTGAGATGATGGTGTAGCACATAAATTTGGTACCATGGCGGTGTTATGGAATGTGATTAGTATGTATGAATGCTGAGGGATTTGAGGGATGGAGGTGTTTGTGATACCCAAGTTGGTGCTAGTTCCTAAGTTTTGGTTGTTAATAAGTGGGTGTCCTTGAATTACACGAAGTAATGAACCCACCTTAGTATTCAAGGGTTGACTTGGCGTATGTGATGAAGTGGGTTGGGTAATAGATTGAACCACATTTTGAATTAATGATTGTGTGATGAATGTTTGAGGAGTAGATGTCATGTTCCCCAAAGTTTTTTCTCTAATGGTGTCCAAATCAAAGGTAGAAGGGAGTTTAGCTCCTTTCACAAAAGCCAACATGTATTGGGTAGGGTTCAACTTCATCATGGTATTGACAATGTGGTGAGTTTTGGGGTCTTGTGATAGCTCAAGCAATTCATCTACGGTCATCTCAGGGGGATTATTGGTAACATCCTCTATTTAAAGTGGATCCCCTTCTTGAAAATAATGGGGTTGTTGAGCTAAATTTGGTAGAGGATTTGTGGAAGATCTTGGGTCAAATTTAGTTGGGCTTAAAGTACTCATGGAAAATGAATCTTTGTTTTGTTCCATGTCCTTGTGTTGTGATCTTGTTTTCAACATAAATTTGGGGATCAACTTTGGGATTATTTGTGAAAAAATATTGGGTTGATTCAAATATAGGTAAAAGAGAGCCTCTAAGGTGTTTTAGGATCAATGATTATATGGAAGATGAAAGGATGAGTGATATGGATGATGAACTTTCTAACTTTGGACAACACTAGACTTTGGGTTTTATGTTTTGATGTTTAAGGATTGATAACGAACTTATGAACCCTAAGATAGACTTGTGACCTTAGGATAGATTTTTTCAAAATGGATTGTTTGCTAATTTAACTAGGTGTATGAAAAATGATGCATTCCCGAACACTTAGCTAAACAAGGTGATTTGGTTTGATTTGATGATTACTCAAGTCTAGGAGGTTGGTGTATCTGAAGTTATAAATTTGTTTGTGAGATAAATGATAAATGTTTTGGTGTGGATGGAAAGATTGATTTGATCCTAATATGAACCTAAGAGGGACTTGTTTACAAGACCAAGGTGTTAAAGAACATTTTTTTCCCTACAATTATTTCAAACCAAAAAGATCAATGTTTGCTTGAAGAGCCATATGTTTTGAACATAAGACAAAAGATAACCATGCACTTGTGTGGGGTTCAATTGATTTAATCTTGATTAGTGAATTTATTTTACAACATCCAATGTCTTGATTATGTTTTCAAACTAAATGTCTATAACTTTCAACAACCTTCATTCCACAAAGCTTGATATGTGAAAATATAGAGGTTTAAGCTATAGTTCCTTAAGTTTACTTTGGAATAAATGTGGATTGAGATATGACCCAAAAATTATGAAGCCGAAAAGGTATTATTTTGAAAAAACAAGATATCTTTAAGGGCATGCAATAATATAGGGTTTAATAAAGGTATCCATACTTAAGTCCAAAGGGCTTGAAATCTTAATGTTAATGTTCAATGTTTATTTAAATTGTTTTGAATCAAAGCAATGCATTTGATGTCCAAGGTAATGGAGATATTTTTCAAATATTCTTCACAAGATTCACTTGGAAAGTTCACAAAAGACAATCTTTACAACCTAGAGAGTAGGTACATTCTTTGAGGTGGGCCTACCTCATGCCCCAAAGGGATGATTTTGCATGCAACTTATGGAGGGAACAAATAGAGGTATATCACCACCACAAGATTTTGTACAAGAGAATGAACTATTAAGCTCTATGCCTCAACCATTAAATCAGACTTGGTAAGTAACTTCTCAGAAGTAAATTCTAATGCGCCACTTTCAAATAAATTTTTCAGAAAAAAAGGTTTGGCTTCTACACAAAGGTTTTTAATGACACATCAAGAAAATAGGGGGGTATAAACCATATGCAAGATACTTAAAGCTTTAATCGTTCCTACCTGGCCTATATGTCTTGACAATTATTAGGTGTTGCCATGTTACCATGCCCCTGATTGAAGCTACTATCTTACAAATTCGCAAACTTTAAAATAGCCTGCTGGTAAATGTGATTTTTAGACCCTGCTTTGATGAGTTATCCATTGTGGTATGTGTCTCATTAGCAATCCATTATCTACTAAATACAATTAAATGCTATTTCTCTTTACCCAAGATCGTGCAAAGCGCAAGGGGAGAGGATACATAGCAAATCCTTGGGGTGACCAAAAAAAATTTGTAAACTTGGAGTGTTTCTCTTCACCCAAGAATGCATGAAGCACAATGGGAGAGGATACACACTAGAATTTTACACACATAGAAAGCATGAAAAACACTCATTCATTTTAACCAACATTGCAATAATGACTTTATTTTAAGCACCAATGGAAGTGTTTGTTTGTATTGTTCAATTTTAACCAATATCGCAATAATGAGAAAATGAGGGGTTCAATTCTTAACCAACTTTGAAAATATCATAGCAATGGTAAATTTTAAATCCCAAATAAAATATAGTAGCCCTAAAGCATGAAAGAAAAATAGCATATGGTGGGTTATTTCCACACGAGTGTTTGAAAACACTATTACAATTAATATTAAATGTGTCTTTATCTTCAATGCTCCATGCTCCTTTTCAAACCTACAAGATAGTTAGCCTCAACTAGAAAACTAGAAGTTAGCAAATGATTAGAAGAGTTAACCAAATTTGAAAATTTAAAAATTAACATGCATATTTCACTTTCTATTTTTTACCTTTCAATAGTGGTGTTGTTCTATCAATAGTGGCGTTGTTTTGGAAATAGCAGCCCTTTGGTGAAAATCAAAAGTGACACTCTGTTGTAGATAATGAGCTCAAAGGTGGTGTTGTGTTGAAAAAGGCAATGTGACATCAGAAATGACTCTCTAGTGAAACCTGCAAGTTCAGAGAAAAACAAAGAAGTTAATAGCGACGGGTTAGCAAAAGTGACGTAATAATGAAAAAGCAAAAGCGCTAAATGGCATCAAAAGTGGCATTATCTTTCAATAGTTTCATTGTTTACTAAAGCGACTTTAGATTTCTTTGCAATAGCAGTGTTATTTTCAATAGTGACGCTCTAGCAATGTCAATAGTGACACCATTTTTTGGAACCTACAAAAACATGAAACTCAAGAAAAAATGTCAAAATTAAATGGTTAAGCCCTCCTAGCGTAAAAATGTGATCATGATCTATACCTAAGCCAACATGATCAAAACATAAGGAAATTAGTCACATTAGCTAAGTTAAACCAAGCTCCCTATAAAATTCTTGAAAGCACAAAACAAGGAAACCATGATAACAAAAACATGAAATAACAAGCAATGCATAATGAAATCCTAGCTAAATACCCCAAACCTCGTCCCATAGGGGGATTGGTGCCATATTGATGTGAAATATTGGTCGTTTCACAATCCCTTTGATGAACAAACTTCAAGATTGTGATAAAATGATGAAATTAGTGCAAGATGATGTTGGATTCAAGCTAAAATGGTGAAATGTGGGATATAGTGCATATGGAATTGTGCATAGTAATTTTTCTTTCAAAAGTGGATCCTTTTCTCATAGGACTGAGTCCTATTTATAGGAGAAAGGATGAATCAAGGGTTGAGATTCATTTTCCCAATCAAGGGTTGCAAATGAATCCAAGGATTGAAGGAATGATATGTTCCCACACGTGTGCGCACATTTTGGGAAGAGAGCATGTAATAAGGATTAAAGACATGTGGGTGAAGGATATTAAGGCATGTAAGATGATTAAAGGCTTATGTAAGAGACAAGATGGCTTATGTAAGAGCCATCCAGGCTTGGGTGAGAGAGTCAAGGGAGGAAGTAAATGAAGAAGGAATATTCCATGGGAATATTCTCATGCAAGTGTGAGAGAAAATAGTCATTTAATTAATTTGAGAAAATTAATTAGTTGTGCAAGTTGGAGTTAATAAACCATGGGTTTATTTAACCATAATGGAGTCAAATGTTGGAGAATTTACTAATGAAGATTAGCAAGTGGATAAGATTAATTAATCAAAGATTAATTAACTTAGGTGGGTTTAGGGGAATGTGACATTTTAATTAAATAATTAGAGTTATTTAATCAAATGGGAAGACATGGGAGCTTTAATTAAATAATTTGGATTACCTAATTAAATGGAATGAAAATTAGTAAGGGGGATGAATTAATCCAATAAAATAGATTATTTGATAAATAGGGGAAAATGATAAATTTAATTAAATAGTTTAGATTATTTAATTAAATAATTAGAAAAGAGGTGATTTAGGAGAAATGGTGTTAAAAAAAACAAATTCAGATGCATAATATCGATCACGACGATTTGAAGTGTCTACAATGTCTAATTGTCAAATCTTAGGCATGCTCATGGCTATTTGTAGTAGGATTCTAACTAGTAGTTCTCCTAACATATTTTAAACATACATTCTACTCTTAATTACTTAAATAATTGGAATAATTGAGTAAATACCTACTCATCCTTTCTAATTATTGCCTTAACATAAATTGATCTAATGAAATCATAAATTACAACAGAAAATAACCATTACTAAAAATGAAATTACAACATAAAATAACTATTATTGAATATGAAATTAATTTAATAAAATTTTAATGATAAAAAGAAATGCAATTTGAATAAGTGTTGGTAGTTGTTTTCATTGATGTCAGCATTGATAGTTGTGTTGTTGTCATTGATGTCAACACTAGTGGTTGTCATTGATGTTAACACTAAGGAGATTGTTGGTAGCAATGAGCAATGTGTTGCCATTAATGCCAAAGGAAGATATTGTTGGCAGTTGTTTCCATTGATGTCAACACTGATGGTTGTGTTGTTATCATTGATGGTTTTCAATGATGTTAACACTAAGGAGATATTTTGCAACTATTGTCAACATTGATTGTTAGTTGTAATTTATGTTAGCACCTGAGTAATATATTGTTAGTCATTGGCATTAGTTGTCTTTGTTATATGCAGTTTGGGCTAACATTATCATGCCTTATCAAAGAAGTATTATTGCTAATGTTCATATAATGCATTATTACTGTTAGCAAAGTTGTTTTCATTATAATATATTTATATGAGGATTAGAAGCATGACTAATGTTGGAGAGATGTTGTTGAAGGTCTATAGTCTACCTCATGCTCTCTCCTGATGTTCTTGATAATATATGTGTTGTTAAAAGAAAGTTTCAATCTCTACAAGTTGCTCAAATGATTTTGGTTTAGGAAGCTGCACTGAAGCCTGTCTGGGAGAATGCTCTACATTCCTCTGTTGTTGTAGTTATGGTCTTGCAATTTGGTATTCAATTTTATTGCTATGTGTACATTGTACTCCTATCTTTTCAAGTCACCTATGTTGTTGAGGAGATTCTTGTGAATTGCAAAAGTTTGGCAATGTTGCTAGTTATTTGGACTAGTCTCAGAAATGCTTTGCATTTCTCTACATTAAGGTCTCTGATCCTACGGCTTCATGAATGTGCTCACAACGTCTATGCAATGTCTTAGTTCTGATATCATGTGTTTAAGTGGTCTATAAGTTTTTCTATGAATGTTACATCATCCGGTTATGTATTTTGTGTTTCCTAAACAGAGTTTTTTGTACCTATTTGGTTTGTGATGGTCATAGATGGCATGATAGTATGAAAGAAATGTATGAAAATGTTTTTGGGTGTTCAAGGAACATTCCCATACGATCCACACATTTCTATTTGTCCACTTTATTTTTGCATTGTGTCTTGAGTTGGATTTTTGGGTTATTTATGGATATTTGGCTGACAAGGCTTGTTCCTTTGCTTGGATCATGTGCTTGGGGGGTTGCACCAACAATGAAAGATGTGTTATGATAGATTTGGGTCTTGAACTATCCCTTTTGGGACCACATCAAGTAATTCCAATTGGAAGAGTGTTTATGGGTTGACTAGTTATGCAATTAGTGTTTCATCCACGCATTTCCTCAATACCGACTTAGGTTGATGTGTTCCTATGTGTAAATGGTTTTGGATCACATTAAAAGAATTACTAAGAATTTTTTGGGTCCTCTCTATCTTCATATAGGACCACATT
Organism: Sequoia sempervirens; assembly: GCA_007258455.2. Taxonomy (NCBI): domain Eukaryota; kingdom Viridiplantae; phylum Streptophyta; class Pinopsida; order Cupressales; family Cupressaceae; genus Sequoia; species Sequoia sempervirens. Next base: position 178,584,108 of record VDFB02000015.1, read on the forward strand.
ATTTTTTTGGTGGTCGACCAGTTGAATTCATTATTGATTCTCCTCCTAGCTAACCTAATTGAAGAATTGAAGTGTTGTGATGGATATAAATACAAGATCAATTTGGATGCAAATGTGAGGGAGAAGTATACAAGTGTGAAAAAGTGTGTGTGAGAGCTATATTGAATATCCAATAAAGATAGTGCTACATATTGTGAAAGGAAAGATAAATTGAGCGACCATATACAATAGAACACCAGATTTATGTGGAAAACCCTAATAAGGGAAAAAACATGGTGAGGATTAACTCACATATATATGAATAACAACACTGATTACAAAAGCCTAGCTGTCAAAAGGGCTCACTGTCTAGAAGAAAAGAATGGCTCACTTCCCAAAGGACTCACTTTGGAATAGAAAAGAATAGAATATGAGGTTCACTACCTTAGAGAAACAAGAATATCCACCACAAAAACTCTACATCATTTATAACCTTTGGCTCACTACCTCCAGCAACTTTAGGTACACTAAAAATGTAGACACATTCTACTCATTGCTTCTGGTAGCCTTAGGCATTTAAGCTCACAATCAGGTTTCAACACCTGATCAAATTCACATCATAATTCACATTACCACTCATCACACACATATCCAATAATTAACCTTGCTTATATATCCTCTGTGACCTCAAACAATCTTGTTTAGGTCAGTCTCAATGAAACATATGTACCTCAAACATGCAACCACCACATAGGTCCATACCAAAAAATTTTGTGGTGGAAAGAAGTGAAGGTGGACCACACCAAGGGTTAACCAAGACCCAAATCTACACTAGCATGCTACACCAAGCTTCTACAAACAACAAACCATCTCTACAATCAACACTAATAAGCCAGGTTGGCCAAACCTACATTAATGCTAACAAACAACCACATACACACTTCACCAGGTTTAGAAACATCCTACAGACCACATAGAAACATCACACAACATACCAGAATATTCCAACATCATCAAAATATTTAGCAACACTATTGCAACCACCTGAAACTGAGAATACTATCATCTTGTGCAACCAACCACACTGCCACAGACATACAACTCACAAACCAAACTTGTAGAACAATTGAAGACCAAACACTCTAGGGAAAGGTAGATACAAAAAATATTAGCATGTTCCCAAATCCATAAGACAAGAAACCTCAATGCAGAGAAATGCAAAGCAATTCTATTTCTCCCAAACAACCTTCTTCACAGGCAACATAAATTGTCAAACATATCTTCTACTACTGCACAATCCAAAAATTGAAACTCTTGATATAATACCTCTGGAAACCTTTGATCATCTCATCCAAACCACACAAGCACATCTTCAACCATGAAGAAATGCAGATCACAATGTAGAATACAACTCTATCACCTTGTACACTCTACATAATTTTCTCAAAAGCACTTGGAAACCAAGTGAACTAGTTGCATCAAAAACACCACAAGCACCTTCTCATCAAAACCACACTAGATATTGCAAAAATTTCCACATCTGCAACACCTTCTCAACACCACACTAGAGGTTGACATAGGTTGACATCAATGACAACATAGTGCAACAATCTCCCCCTTTATCATTGATGGCAACACCAGCTCTAAAAAACCATCAATAACAAAAGAAACTCTACATCAAGTAGCACTCCCCCTTACTTGGACATTTCTTACATTTCAAACTTCTTTCTTTCTCCCCTTTCTTCTTATGTTGTTCAGGTTTCTTTTCTCTCCCAATTTTTCTTACAATTTTTCCTTGTGTTTTTCAGACTTAACTCTCCCCCTTTGACATCAATGGAAAAGGAAAACACCTGCAAACTAATTTCTCTCCCATTTACTTTCTCTCTAATACTCTCTCCCCCTCAGGGGCACAAGATATTCTCCCCCTTTACTACACCAACCAAAAGACACCACTACCTACTCCCCTTAAGAGGTAGCCTTCATCAATCCAGGATAAAGAATAAATCTTGAATTTCTCACCTAGACAGATGCACCAACTCATGCATCTATTCGAAAGGAGGGGAATAACCCCTAGCTTCTTCCTAAGGTACTCAAATGTATCTTTTGGAAGATCCTTTGCGAATTTTTTTGCTATTTGATCCTTTGTAGGCACATACTCCAACTTCACTTCATTCTCAACAACTTTCTCTCTTAGAAAGTGATACCGAATAGAGATATGCTTTGTCCTTGAATGCATTATCATATTTTTTGAAATTTTGATAGTACTTGTATTATCACACAAGATAGGAATAGGTTCATCATATGATACTCTTATATCCTTCAATGTCTACTACATCTACAACACCTATTTGCATTAAGATATTGCTACAATATATGTTGCCTCTATAATAGATAATGACACCAGATCCTTCTTCTTACTCAACCAAGAAACAAATTTGATTCGAAGAAAGAAAGCACCTCCACTTGTACTTCTTTTGTCATTTATACAGGTTGTCCAATTTGCATTTGTATAAGCATTCAAAGAGAAATTTGTATCCCTAGGATACTATAGACCAAAGTCCAGAGCTCCCTTCAAGTATCTAAATATCCTTTTTACTACTACCACATGTGATTCTCTAGGATCTTCTTGAAATGTTACCACAAGACATACTGCATGCATGATATTTGATCTAGTAGTAGTTAGATACAAAAATCTACCAATCATGGATCTATACTTGCTCTGATATGCCTTAGGATATTCATCATTTTTGCTTAGCTTACAACCCGTAACCATGGGATTACATATCAATTTAGAGTCCTCCATTCTAAACTTCTTTAACATTTATTTGGCATACTTTGATTGCGAGATGAATACATCTTTATTAGATTGATTGATTTGTAGCCCAAAAAAGAAATTCATCTCTCCAAACATTGACATTTCAAACTCATTTTGCATCTCCTTTTCAAACTTCTTACACATTGCTTTATTTCCTCCAAAGATAATGTCATAAAAATACACAACTACAATCAATATTTGATCTTTCTCAACCTTGAAGCAAAGATTGCTATATGCAATAACCTTTTTGAATCCCTGTTATAATAAGTACTTATCGAATCTTGCATACCAAGCTCTAGGAGCCTGTTGTTGAATATCCAGAATACTGAGAGGGGGGTGAATCGGTATTCCATAAATCATTCAAATAAAATCCATCTAAACATTATCACAATTATGACTGAATCAACAAGAGAGAACATAGAAACAAATAAATGCATCAACACACATGAACACCAGGATTTTTACGTAGAAAACCCAAAATGGGAAAAACCATGGTGAGGATTAACTCACAATATATATTATATCTAGATATAAGATATAACAGGGCTAACTAGGGCTCACTACTAGGACTCACTATCCTTGAAAGGCTCACTGCCTAAATACAAAATATGGATAACCGCCAAGATACAAAGATTGTGGCTCACTACCAAAAGTATGAACTAATAGAATACACCTTTTGTGTGCAGGGTTTAGTTCCAATGAAGCTCTGAATAAGAAGTATTGTCTCTCACAACAGTCGCTCAACAATTATGTTTCGATCCTCAATTAATAAAGCATTTAGGCTAGCATCTTCACACTTCCTTTGATCCTCTTCACACTTCACTACATCTCTCTCTTTCTTCTCCTTCCATATTCACACCTTCACACTTCTACTCCACACACCACACACCCTCTCTACTTTTCCTCTTCAAATAATCTTATATATATATATGCAAGTATATCTCATTCATCAATTAGTTCGACCTAATTAGATGAAAGCAAAATAATCAAAACACTCTTTTCGGCACCATATATGATTTAAAACATTTTTTTCCATGTAGTGCATTATATCAAGTCAGCTAACATCCATAAAGTGTAACTAGTCTCCTTAGTGTATTGCATGTGTTAGGTCCCCAAGACTAGGAATTAATCCATAGAAACTCCAAACCAACATACAATCCTCAAAGCAAACACCTTTTAGATCTGATATTACATCAATTTCTCATCATACTACCATCATAGAGACTGCCATTAGAACCACAACATTAGAATGTTCTCCTTAGAAATTTTGGAGTCTCCCACACTGATATGTTGAGCAGAGAAACAATAGTGGAATACAGAGCTAAAATCTATCAATGATAACTTTCTGCTCACAACCCAAAACTTCTCAAGATCTAGGATATAGCTATTTAAATGAGACATAATAATATGGTTAAGAGATTAGAGTCATATATTTTCTTGCGGTGGATTTTGGACTCAAAAACCAACACACTGGTTCATCACAAAAGAACACTACTAGTGGAGAACACCTTCTGGTAAGCTAATTAAACTTCCCATATAGTTGTTACCATGTTGACATCAATGACAACATAGGAATAGCCAACACAATCCATCTGCACTTCATGCCCATGTTGCAATGCTCTATAATTCCAACAATCTCCCCCTTTGGCATTGATGGCAACATGCATGTCAAAAACATTTTTCGAATATAAGGCAACTAAATACTCCCCCTATCAAAACCATTCTTCTCAAAAAATGTTTTCACTTTGTCTATCTCTATCTCTCCCCCTTTGACATAATGGGAAAGGATGGGGTCCTGTATATATATGTATGCATCAAGAATTAGCCAAAAATATGTGAACACAAAAAGTTAAATCAACCTAAACATGAGGAACGTTTGAGATTCCCCAGGGTGCCCTTCCATGAAGCTTTTCCTTCTTCCCATGCACCTTTCAAACTTACAAGAGTCTTGTGTAATAGTTCAAGCTTAGTCAAGGACTCTATACCATTTGCTAAATTATTAGGCCTAAGATTAATCTCTGATAAATTACCAATACTGTCAAGAGCAGTAGATATAGGAATGTGCCTAAGTTTAACCATGTCTCTGAGTGCTATAAACTTATTAATCACTTTTGTTCTTTAATTTTGTAGGGAAAATAATTTGTCCTAAAGCTACACAATGTAGGAGCATCTCTAATTATCTCTATCTTCTACCAGTCTGTACTTATTTGCTTGAGTGCTCATCTGGGTTTCACTATTCCTTATCTCATCTCTTATGTTCAGTGTACTTCCAGGCCAATTTAAGCAGAAAGAAAGTAGTTCTTGAGCCTCTTCCTCACAAACCTGTACACTCTCCAATTCCTTCATCACTCTGTGATGTGCATTTTCACATTTCTTCTTGATATCTTCTATATTTTCTTCTGTAGATCTGATTCTAGCATGCACTTCTAGTCTGAAGATATAGAACTTCAAAGAATTAGTCATATTTCTAAGATTTTCCACAACTAAAATAGATGAATCAAAGTTAGCACTGGGAATAACCTTCTGCAATTCTTCCAAAGCTCCTTGAATGTTTATGCTTTCATGATCATGTTGATCTCTCTCTGATTCACTTACTTCTATGACTTCTTGTTTGACAACACTCTTTCTCTTCTTCCTTGTTCTGGTTGCACTACCGGAGGTACCTTCTACATTGGGATTCTTAGGGATTTCCAAAAGAATTCTTGCATAATGATCAATCTCAGCCTCAGACACTTCATAACCTAACTCAGATATCCACACCAATCTAGATTCAACTACTTCCATATGGCAGAAATCAGTAGAAACTAGGAAATTAATATTTCTAGAGTACCTTTCAGTTACACTTCTTAGAATCCTTGATATTTTGTTCATCCTCATTTGAAATTTTCCAAAGAATGAAGCAAGAGAAGTCTCTTGAGCATCCGAACCACCAAGATTTATTATGAAATTCCTAATCTGATGGGCAATAGGTTCTATATTTGTCCATTTTGTCCTTCCTCTAACCAATAATTCTTTCAAGAAGTAAAAGAGTAAGCAGACAATCAAATTTCCGTACTGGAAATTATTCTTCTTGCTCTTCTTGATTTCCTTCAAGTTCTTCAAAATATGTATTTGAAGTAGCTCACACAAGTCATAATCCATACCTCTTCTAACCATATCAATAGCAGTAGAAACTATGAGGTCATTGCTAGGTAGGAAAACTTTGTGACCAATAACCATTGCAGCATATCTAATGACCATATCTTCAATTGTTCTCAAAACAAGCTCTTTCCCTTTAAGGGTCACACAAGTCACCTCAATTATCTCTTATTCATTCATATCCTTTCATGTGGGAACTAGTCTGGAGGAGCACAAACTAGTTACATCTTTGATTGCTTCTCTAGTAATCAAATGTGCTTCATCAATCCACCATGATTCATTATGAATCCTGCTCAAAATTATTTGAATATACTTCCTTTGCATGCTTCTCTGAAAATGCATATGCCTTTTGAGTACAATTTCCTTGAAATATCTAAATTCATTTCTTTCATTCTAAATGCTTTTGTAATAAATACTTCAAATTTTAGGTAGAACACCTTGAAATTTGTGTGTGCCTCCATCCTTTCAAATTCTACAAACTCCATTCTCACACATGCAACTGAAAAATTCCTTGAATTCATTACCACATTAAATATACTTCTATCATGATGTGACATAAGTATCGATAAGGGGGTTTATTAAATTTTCTAATGATTGCTCCCCCTTGGTCATTATTGGACTAAAAAATTGATGGGCGTATCTACACCAGAAGTTGGCACAGATAAGGCAGATGATTCTGATTCAACTTGCTTGAATTCTCCTTCCTTTCTCCAAATTATTTTCATCTCTTTTCTTACTTCTTCTGGATCAATGATTGGTTCATGCTTCTTTTCCAGATAGTTATCTTTTCTCCTTCTATAGGTATAAGCAAGATTTTTTGGATTGTTGTAATCATAACAAACAACATTCTTCCTTCCATACTTTCTTTTATTCAGTCTATTTTCGCAATGATTAACCTTATGTCCAAACTTCTTGCACTTAAAACATTTGTCAGATAATGATAAAGTATCATTCATTCTACTTTTGCAATCCTTTTCCCTATGACCAAATTTATTGCAAGAATGACAAACACCATTGAAATAAAAGTACCTTTGGGCATTAGGTTGTCTAATAAGAGTCCTTCTGGATTTACTTCTTATGTTCTTGATCTGTCCATCTGTTAGCTCTCAAAAATGCAGGTTTGAACCATGAAAGGTTGCCAAGCTTTCACAACATTTTAGGTTAACAGAACAAGGTTTGAAACAATTAAACCTTCTACTCTTTAGGTGCTGCTAGACCTAGGCGGGTGTACCTATAACAAATGAAGTAGACTTGACTATTGATCTTCTCTTCGTGCCATGATTTGTCCACGATGGCAGATTGGAATGGACAAAATAAAACAAATTTGGTATATATTGTATACTAAAATGAAGACTAAACCCTAATATACTCAAACAACAGATGTAAAAAAGTATGAATGAAACTAAATGATGGAAATGGTGAGACCAGTGCCTTATATAGTATACAGAGTCAAATGAAATCTTAAACAACTGACTTCTTTCTAGAGGTCATTCAAATTGTTTGGCATATTTTGTTTATAACTAGTATAAACATGCAAGATTGTGATTATTAAGTTCTTCTTACTGATCTAAATGAAATTCCTTGACTACTGTGATTAATTAAAAGGATTTAATCCTTCCTTGAAAGAACATATCAACCAATCACACAGATACGGTAAATTCGTACTGATAAACCAATCATAAACATGTTATGCTAGTTTAGATAACCAAGCAACATCAATCTTAGAGACAACTTAAATAATTCTTTCAATAGGCACAACACAATAATTGACACCAGAATACGCCAGTAAATCAGATGATTTTCATTGGTATCTCCATAGCTTCAAAACATACATCAGAGTCTCAGCCCTGTGAAACATAATGTTCCACTGTATTTTCTATTCTCTATCCTATTCTACCTATTATGCGTATATTATTTTCAAAATGAACATTTATACATTGAGAATACAAAAGGACGCATCCTTTCAGAAATAGGAAATACAAATTATAAAACAAAAGATAGAGAATAATTAGGCTCTATTTAGCCAGAAGTGAGTATTAGCAAGGTGGTCTAAATAATCCCGGCGCTCATATGTGTTTGCATCTCCAACAGCATTCTAGATCGTGATTTCCATCTTGACCATTTCCTCATTTTGCTTGCTCACTTCTTCCAATGTTGTATCCTCTGCAGAAGCTATCTTCATCATTTCATTCAGCATTGACTCACATTCATTTTTCCACCTGGTGCCTTCTTTTAATTCACCTTTGTCATCAAAAAATGTAATCACAATCTTCTTAGCAGCTTCTAACAACCCTGTTCATCCCCCTACAATTCATCATAGAAGTTTTGATGATGATTAATTATATGATTTGTAGCTTCAAGTGTAGTACTGTTAGCCTCATCACTTTGGGCTAGCTCATGAAACTTCTCCATAACTCATCCATCCATCCTTGTATGGTCTTTCAATGCAACAAGAGTATGAGAGTATTTTCCCCACAATTTATTCAACCAAGATGTCAAATGATCCTACCTCTTCTTGACAATTGCATCATGCTTTCCCTCAGAATAAGCACTTGATCCTACCCAGTGATCTTTTGCTTGAGAGCTTTCTCCTTGAGTGATCATTTTGGTTGTCCCCATTGAAACACCAACCAAGTCTTTCAGTCTATCATTTTCTCTTAGCAATTTTTCATTATTTGCTTTGTACATTTCTCTTTCTCTTATCAATAACTAAATTTTTGCTTTATTCAACTTTGCAATATTTACCCCAATATCTGCAGTAGCTACAGGATCAGCTTCTCTAACTTTTAGATTCATTACATGGCCAAATTCCTTCTTAGTATCAATTACCACTGATTTCCTGTGGGGTGGGTACAAAGCCCATATCATCAATGATCCCTCATCAGTATTATACTTGGATCCTGCATATACTTCTGTCACCTTTTCCTTGTCAAGCTTGTGTGTAGCATGACTGTCCTTCAAGAAACTATCAAAAACCAATGTAGAGTTCAAATCAAGGCAAGGAAATATCATGACACCAGCACTCTCCAACATCTTCCTCCCTACTTCAGGAGTCATATTTGTCATTGCATCATCCACACATTTTCTCAATTGAGCTAGCAATTGTTCCTCATTTCCTAAAGTAACATCATCAACATTCTCTCTAATTTCCTTCCCCTTCTACTTGTACAAGAATGCCTTGAACTCTGGGGAATGTATAAACTCATCATCAGAGACAAATGATTTGTATTCCATGTGCCTTGCACCAACATCACCACTTTCAATACTATGTTCTCTAACTGGGCAGACATACTGTTGAGTCCTCATCCTGGATACCTTTTCTGGTCTATCCTATGGCACATTAGCTCTTGGTGTTTCCTCATCTCCAGAAGACAATAGCTCAATATCATGTAGCCCCTGGTTATATCTTTCAACTACCATTTCTGCTTCATCTTCATCCATATTCTTGATCATATCATCAAAAGGATACGGTACATGCGGATACCCTCCAAAGCTAATCCTTTCTTTGGCTGAATTGATATATCCTTCAGGGTCAAAGTTTTTCCTGGTTGGTCCTCTTTTCATATTATAATGCAACAATCTATCAAGGATTGAATTATATCCCTCTTTAGCCAACCCAGTGAAATCACCAAAACATAAAGTACTAGGCATAAAAGCCTGTTTCCCAAAAGAGCTGAAATGCATCACACTGCAATAATCCATCTGTCTAACAATTTCCAAATATGCAACCCTGTTTGGAACTGTCCTTGGCAAAATAAAAGGAGCATCTTCAAATCCATATACTCTGATTACCGTAGCTCCCTCCAAACAATACCAGTCTCCCCAATTATGATCAATTGGCCCATTGAAGTCCTTCGGCCGAAGGAATCTTTTTATCTCATCAGTCAATGAATAATTACAATGATAATGATACAATTTATACAATGTCTTTACAAAATGTTCTTCAAAATGAATAAAACTAGAACCAACAAACCTATTGTCCCAAATAGCAGTCCACAACTGAACAGGCAATGCTTCACCCTCCTTACCAATTTGAGAAACTCTCATTTCTAAAGGCCATACCCCTAACTCCTGTCCAAATCATAACACTAAGTGCATCAACAATGAATAGTTTATGAGATGGACAATAGAGGCTCCACTCTTTATAGCCATCAATCCTGAATCAAGCTCCTTAGAAATATATGAAGCATAGTCAAATGGCCTGGAATTATGATATTGGATATCTGCTATGATGATCATTGGCACCATTGACATGAATTCCAGGGCATCCATCCCCAACACCTGACACACTGAAAAATACTTGTACTTCATATAAGGTTCAAACAAATCTACATGATAGGGAGGCCCCTCACTATCTTCCAAAGGTTCTAGCTTGTTACCCTGTTTGACCCTGTGAATTGGTAACCTCCAACGCTTATAAGTTGTATCCATTCTTGAAAATTCCTTTTGCAACTCCTCACAATTGATTTCCTCATTGCAAAACCCTTCCAATTTGAAAACCTCACCTATTGCTTCTCTTGACACATATATCTGTGGTTTTCCAGAAGGATCACATATAGCTTTATGTTTTGGATCATAATGATCAACAAGCAGTTTTACCAATTCTGCATTTACAAATACATTAGGGCACACCAATTTCCCTACATTCAATTTCCATGGATTACAAACTGGCTCAAAATGGTTTCTCCTATGGTAGTGGAAATTGAAAAGCTCATACCCTCTCACAGCAGTCCAAACATCACCAATAAACTTGCATTTATCATCCAACTTATCAATTTTTGCCCTAAGTTGTGCGGACCTTCTAGCTTTAGGCCCTGAGCCAGGTAATTGATCAATAAGGTCTTGGTTCAACCTCCTTTCAGTGCCTTCATGCTTTGTATCAGTTTTTTGTTTCTTTCCCTTTGACTGACTACTCTCACCAAGCTTTCTACCCTTACCCTTTCCAAAACCAAAAGACTCCATTTTCAAGCTTACAGAATCAAAAGGTGAAAAATAAAGAAGCAATTACTTATAGTATTTTGCTCGAGCTCCACAGACTTAAAAATGTCTCGGTTCTCTGTTCAGCATGTCAATTCTTCTACAATCAACTCGGTACTGAAGAATTAATTAAAACTTCATTGTTATAACTCGTTGCGCCATTAATGAAGCACAAATGAAGGCTCATTTGAAACTAGCACTGTTGCATCAAACGTCCCTTCAGTGAGAAAATTTCAAATCTGGAGCAAAGCCCTTTTGCAACGTTTACTTACCCTTTTTCCAAGACACTATGTGGTCTTACCGACACCTTGAATCAGCTTGATGGCTACCGCTTCCATTTTTCATGTCGCTGTGACAATTCCAAGTCGGGGAGACTTTTACTATGTCTTATAGATATCTTTGCGTTTTACCGATATGCACTTTTCAATGTATTCTCCAGTCGCTATGACAAGATCACCCTTTCACCGATAAAAATAATCCTACCGATGAAATAAATTCCATTGGCAAGACTCTGAGAACACGGAAAAACTCATACCGATACCAAATGTCTGGCCGAATCCACTCCTCCTGATTACTCCATTCGGCAAGACTCACCCCGAAATATTCTGTCGGTATATCTTTCAAACCTCGGTGAAGCTCATACCAAAGACTTCTTCTCCTGGCAATGCACATCTCTATTGGCATAACTTTTGAATCTGCAAGACTCTATAACTTCTCACCGATAGCCTTTGAATACCCTTGAACTTGGTTCGGCCAAACAATAGCCACTTCGCTAAGACCTTCCCTGATGCACATAAGTCTTACCAAGACATTTGTTTGCAAGCTAGTCGGTAAGAAAAACTGATTTCATTATGAGTTTATGCCGATACCAATCAGTCTGGCCGAAATAACCCCTTTGTGCATTAGTCGGTATGACATATTGTATTCGCCCTAACATTACATCGATGCCCCAACATATGCCAATATATTTTTTTATATATGTCTGTCGGCAAGAAAAAATACTTTGCCAAGACATTCTCCCGAATACCTTTAGCTTGACTGATATACTTCCACATGCGTCGGTCAACGAAACACAATGTATTCACTATGACTTCACTCCGACAATGATTTCCTTTGCCAAAATGACTCCTTTGGTCACCGATGTGGACATCTAAATTTGGACACTTAATTTATCCAAATTCATCCCCTTTCATCTTATTTTCGTTAATTAAGTAATACTGCTATTATTTAATTAATATCTTTAATTCTGCCAAATCCCTAAGGTATTTAATCAATAATACCTTATCTCTTTAATCCTCCTTTCATCAAATGAATTAAATAAATATGTTATTTATTTAATCCCTTTATATCACATCCTCCATCTTTTTTATCTTATCCTAATCCATCTTCTAATCTCATCATTAAGATGTGCACATGCCTAATCTTTGATTAGGAGGTGTCACATCCTCCAACTTTTGCAAGTTGGCCTCTAATCTCTCTTAGCCACCTAACCATCCTCTAATCCTTCACTAACTAGCTAATCAACCTCTCAAGGAATTTTTAATTCCTTTTATCCTTCCAAGGAATATTAAATTCCTTTTCTCTTCCCCATGTCCTTTATGACATGTGTCCTTGGTCAACCTTATTAAAGACTTTCTCCTTTTGGACAAGGCCTCCACTTCCCTATGTGAATTTTTAATTCACATTTAATCCCCAATGCACCCTTTGGAATTTAAAATTCTTTCCCATCTCCCCATGAGAATATTTGAGGAATTTTTAATTCCTCACATGTCCTCTCACCCACATGGGGACAAGGACCTCCTTTATGAGATCTTGTCCAATCCCAAGGTACTTTGTACCCCCCTCCATGTCATGTACTTCTCTTACACCTCATGTCCACCTCATCTTTCTTGAGCCTCTCCCCTTGCCACATGTCAAGATGTGAGGGCTTGTGAGTTCTCAACTCACCATAGCCCTACATCTTGGCCATATTGGGATCAATCTCAACCGTCCATCTCTTCTAGGAATTCTCAAAATTCCTATAAATACCCCCTCTTTTCTCTCATTTTGGGGGGAGATCATTTTGCTAGCCAAACTCTTACAGTTTTGTTTTTTAATCTACACTTAGCCATTTGCATCCATTTTGTCCAACTATCTTACATCTCACACTTCACATCTTGCATCTACTTGCCATCCAAGGAGCATACACATCAAAGATCGAAGGGCCAACCAAAGGATCGATTTGACGCAAGGTATAGAGTTCCATTTTCTTGTTTTTATCTTGTGTTGTTTCCAACTTAGGCTAATCTTGAGGTGTAGGTTGTTTTGGTGTTTATTTGCACTCTTTTACTTGCTTCTTGTTATCAAATGCTCACATTCGACCTATCACATTTCTGGCACGCCCGATGGGACCCACAAACGGGTCTCTTTCTTTCACATTTGCTATTTTTTGTATTTTTGAAGGTTCAGATTACAAAGTGGCGGACCTATCCTGACAGAGTGGCAGATTTTTCCTAGAGTGGCAGACCTGTCCTGGAGTGGCAGACCTGTCCTACAGTGGCGGACCTGTCCTAATGTTGTGGCAGACTTGTCCTAGTGTAGTGGCGGACCTGTCCTAATGTTATGGCGGACCTATCCTAATGCAGTGGCAGACCTATCCTAATGCAGTGGCGGACCTGTCCTTATGCTATGGCAGACCTATCCTAATGCAGTGGCGGACCTGTCCTAATGCAGTGGCGGACCTATCCTGATAGAGTGGCAGACCTGTCCTCCCGAAGGTAAAATTTCAAGTTTTTGCCAATTGTCTTTTGATAAAGTAGGCACATAGTTTAATTAAAGGGGTCAATAAACCTTGTTTGGTGTGCTTGTGGAAGGCTATTTGATGTATCCAATCCCCTTGCACCATTTGGTGATCCTGGGTGACGAGAAATCGTAGCTTTCCAAGTCCTTTGAGTCACCCCTTTTTCATTTTCTTAGTGGGACCTGCTTGGGGATTTCATCACCCCAAGGGGCGATTCCAACCACGCATACCGACGGGGTATATAAAGGGGGGAGAGCAAAATTTGTACCTCAATCCAACCACATTGTAATTGGCGAAGCGTCAGGATGACATGAAGAGTTGGTCAGAGCCTTTAGTATCTCACTAAGGTTCCCAACTCACGCTTGTAACGGGTTGGTGTTCACGGTTTGGGCCTCACGTACCAGGTGTATATCGAGGATTCCTTAGCAACCATGTGCATCCTAGAGTAGAAGACTTTGTTGGCCATACCCATCTCTACTAATCTTAGGGTTGTGCTATCTGAATTGTCTTTCTCATGCAAAACCAATCATTATTGAGTGTTTTATATATTTTGGGTCCTTTGCCTTACCCATCCATCAAAACATCAAGCTTAAATTTATCCTTTGGCGGACCTATCCCTGTGTAGTGGCGGACCTGTCCCTGTGTTGTGGCGAACCTATCCTAGTGTAGTGGCAGACCTGTCCTTATCCTTTGTGAGACCTATCTACTTTGTCTTGTGGCGGAACTGTCACGACTCGTAAGGACTGTCCTAGTGCAATGGCGGACTGTCAATGCGTTAAGCGGACACGTCACTGTGCTATAGGCGGACCCTATCGCTGATGCTGTGGCGGACTTTTGTCGAGTCGATGGCGGACGCAATCGCTTGTGCGGGCAAGCGGACTTTCTTATAAAACAAACATTCATCCATTTCTTTACATCCTTTCATCATTCCGAACTCTCGTTCTGTCATTTCGATCATCCGTTTACTCGTTCTAAGTAAATGTTCATCCATTTAACATATCCTTTCATCATTCCAAACTCTCGTTCTATCATTCAGATCATCCGTTTACTCATTCTGAGTAAACGTTCATCCATTTCACCCCTCCTTTCATCATTCCGAACTCCTGTTCAGTCGTTCTGATAGTTCGTTTACTCATTCTGAGTAAACATTCAGCCATTTCACCCCTCCTTTCATCATTCTAAACTTCCGTTCAGTCATTCTGATCATTCGTTTACTCGTTCCAAGTGAACATTCATCCATTTCACACATCCTTTCATCATTCCAAACTCTCGTCCTATCGTTCTGATCATTCATTTACTCATTCTGAGTAATCATTCATCCATCCCGATCAACCGTTTGCTCATTTTGAGTATTTTTTCATCCATTTCTATCATCCATTTCTCCAATCAAATCATCATTTTCCCCACCCAAATCCCCTGAACTTTGTCTCGAGTTATTATCCAAATTGACCGAAGTGTCTGATCTGATCGTCATCATTAACATCCTCTTAGGATTGTCATCCATCCTAAGTTAATCATCATCGCCGGCCCAATCAATCCATTTTCAATCTCAAAGTGGATTCGATGTCGCAATCATCCATGTATCCTTTAATCCAATCAATCAGTATCCTAAGTCATCTAAGATAATCTCTGAATGGGATTTGTAGTCTCTTTCGTCATCCATCAGTCGATCTTATCAATCAATCAATCAATCCAATCCAATCCAATCGCATCCTTATCCAATCACCTTCGACCCAATCAATCTCCTTCCATCTCGAAGTAGATTCGGTGTCGTAATCATCCTTTGATAATCCAATCCAATCCAATCCAATTGCATCCTTATCCAATCACCTTCGACCCAATCAATCTACTTCCATCTCGAAGTAGATTTAGTGTCGCAATCATCCTTTGATAATCAAATCTTATCGTCATAATCAATCCCATCGCACCATCCAATCATCCAATCATCCTAATCTGAGCTTTAATCCAATCCCGATCTGAGCTTGTCCTAAATCGGTTGGGCTTTTGTCCCATTCCATCCAAAATCTTTATCCATCATCTTTATCCTTTCATCATCATAGATTCTTATCCTCATGATAGTGGTCAGGAAACCCTAATTATGTCCTTGATGATAATGAAAGTCTTGTTGATCCAAGAGGTACTCACGACATAGATCCTTGACACTATCATTTGCTATTAAGCTTTTCTCCACCACATTCCAAAATCCAATCACCCCATTGAGTTATCCCATCATGTCTTCATCTATACCTAATCACACTCCTTATGCTACCTTTGACAAGGGATGTCCATCATATCCATCATATCCTTCATCTACGTCATCCCCTTATCCTAGTTTTCCGTCACAATACCCCTATCTTGATCCCCCATCCACATCCTCTTATTTCAATCCTCCATCCACATGTACCCACTACCCTAATCTCCCATACCAATCCGCTCAGCCTAATCCTACATTCACACCTTCCTATCCTAGTCAAACACACCCATCAACTTTCCCTAATCCAACATCTGCATCTCCCTATATTAATCCAACACCTGCATCTTCCCATCCTAATCCACCATCCCAATACCTTTATTACAACACGCCACCCATATCTTCTACCAACGATCCACCGTCCATGTCATCCTGTCCTAATTCCCCATGCCCATATCCTTACCTTAATCCTCCATCCAGTCTTAATCTTCCATCTAATCCTAGTCCACTAATCCACAAACCTTCATCCACTCCCACCTCGCCATCTCAGCCTAGTGTATTCAAGTTTCTCCAAGGACTTATAACAAAGGAAACATCCCCCACTCCACACATTGCAGTCATGGAACCATGCCATCCCAACCCATCATCCATGAGTGCGTTGGTAGTGAGACCCTTCTCCGTCGACACCTATCATTGAGTGATACCATCACATCCTCTGAATCCATTTGAGTCCCCATCTCCTACCATCACATCCTCTGGATCCTTTTTGGGTCCCCATCTCCTACCATCACATCTACCGTCCATTGAACACACCCCTACTCAGAGAGCCGTCGAGACCTACTTCGATGACACCCAAATCCAATCCACTTCTTCCCCTCCTAGTATCCATTCCCAAGAATATTTTGAATCCTCCATCCTTCCATCTTCCCCACTTGAAGAGTCCCCACATGACTCCATTATCATGCCTCCCACACACGATGATTCATGCCAAGAGCCTGATCCAAAGCATGCAAGCATATCCCCTTCTCCAGATCAAGATCCTACCATCCCATCTAGTCTACCACAAGATCATAGTCCCCCATCCATTCCATCCCATGATCCTCTTGACATTCAAGATTCTACCGCTCCATCTCTGTCTCCATTGCATGAGCCTGCTACCACAAAATCATATCCTATCGTATCCCCTACTCCCTCTCCGGATACCACCCATCCAAATGCTGCTATCCCATCATCTCCTTCTCAAGATCCCCCATCATCACCTAAAAATGCTATCCCCACACCGCTTGCATATCCCCTTGGTACTCTCACATTCTTCCATGGTGGCCTCCTTGCAGAAGAAAAACACAGTGTATATACCACCCATCATCCCCACCTAATGGATTTCATCATGTTTCGAATAACAAAATCCTATCATGGATCCCGAGATGCTCAAACATGAACTACTCGAGGGAAAGATCCTAGGCCTTCATGGGCAAGGTATTTTAGAGCCATCAAGTCAAAGAACAAATCGCATGCAAGGTCTTGGATCTATTCCCCAGACTCACAATCTAAATCGTTTGGTACATAACCTCTGGGCGTCCTCAACAAGCCTTTTCCAAAAGAAATCTTGACTCTTCCCATCGCTCCACCAAATCATATCTTTTATTCTCCTCCTCTATGGTATCACCTCCGAAACAACCATCATATTCCTCCTCCATCTGCTCCATCCATTTTGGGTCCTTACATCCCTCCATCCACCATCTCCCATCCTTCATCTACTCTATCCATCTTGAGTCTGTATATCCCAAGATCACCTCCTCCATCTCATTCATTCATTCATCCAACACCTATCCATGTCATCCATCATAAACATCCCTCTCGCATGTCCCATAATTAGGATCAACAAAGGCACATACCTAAACATCCCCCATCTACACGTAATCCCCATACTCCTACCTCCATTGCTCCACATAGTCCATCCCCTCACACCCATCCCATTGCTAATAAATGCACTTTGGATGCTAACATAAAAATGCATCAATCTAAACACCCACATGAATCTAAAGCTTCCCATGTCCCCTCTAAAAGACATGGTAAAGAAAAGAAAAACAAAATCCCAAATCAAAATCAAATCTATAGCTCGCAAAGAGCCAGCAAAGCAAAGATCAAAACCATGTGGATCCCAAAGAATAAAGATGCAATACCTTCAAATGAAAAATCTGTAAGAACATCCAAAGTTGCTCATCCAAAAGCTAATTCTTTTCATCCACCCTCTCCTACATCTATTTTGGGTCCCTATGTCCCAAAATACACTATTTCATCTCCTCCATTATCCCCACATTCTCCATCCATTGATCCTTTTATCTTTTCACATCCACCACCACATGTGCCAATGTTAGTCTGAACTCATCTCCCCATCATTATCCACCCCATCATTCCATCCATACACTTTTCCAATATCCCACCATTATCCATGTATCCCCCCCATCAAATCCTCTCATTCATCCTTTTACTTAATCCATTTATCCTCATAGGTTATACCAACATCCAATTCGGTTCGAGACGCCCAGGCTCTTAATACGATATAGAACTTGATGTGATCCTTCATCCATATCTTTATTCGTGTCTTCTAAATCCACTTGTGGCCTCCCTGTCATCTCATGCATGCTATGCAAAGTCCAAAACCCAAAATCAAAATTAAAAATGAAAAAAAATCAAAAACTCAAAAAAAAAAAATCAAAAATCCAAAAAAATAAAATAGTAAAGAAATGAATTCATCTAATGGTGAAAACTTGGCAAAACAAGTGCCTTGGATAAATTACCATGATGAAAACTTGGCAAACAGGCGTCATGCGTAAATCCCCATCTGCACTTGGGGGCATCTTCCTGATTTGCATTCCCTCCATCCACTATGCTTCCTGCTATGCTTTTGGCTATGCACCCATCTTCTTGCTATACATCATTTTCGTCCATCCCCTCCACCCTATCAAGCTTACACATCCTGTTTGGCATATCTCATTTATCCCAATCCTTCCATCCTCCTTGTGATCTTGATAACAATGGGGCAAACATATAAGCATGCTTTGGACACCTCTTAGCATACATTCCCCTCATCCACACACTATCCTAATCCTCATTCGCACTCGTCTATCTTCCTTATCCACCCGTCATGCTACCTTCCACCTCCCTTCCTTATCCATGCATCCTATCTTCATCCATCCCACTCCTTTATTTTCCTATCCTTCTCTATTGCATCCCTCATGCCTCCTCACACATGACATATCTAGAGTGGGGGAATCTATCTTCCTTTGTGATACAGTCCTTGGAGACATCATTCATTCCATCAAATCACTCCCTTCCTTATCTCCTTATCAATATATCCATCTCCCCATCCTTATCTTTTATCCCTCCACACAATCCTTGTATCCATCTTCCCATCCCTATCTTCCTATCCTTCCATCATGGCATCCACTCTCATCTATCCATCTGGTCACCTTTTCCTCATCCAAATCCTTATCCCTCTATCCAATCCACCCAAACAATCCTTTTCCTCCCCCCATCCTCTACCCTCATCCCATCTCATAATCCCTTGTCATTGGTATCTAGCTATAGCATACTATCTCATCATTCATCATCTCATCATTCATCTATCCCTCCTATCATCCTCCCAATTCCTCTTTTGATGACTTGGATAACTATCCCATCCCTGAGCTTTGTATAGTCACTATCCTCCAATCCAATCCAACAGGTCTATCTTGTCCCATCGTGTCGGTCCAATCATTTTATCCCCTTATCTAGGGTTATCTCATCATCTTTCATCCATCACTTGTCTTTGGCCTTCTATCGAACTACGTTGCCCCTGCGCTTTCACGTAGGCAAAGTCGATCATTTGATCCGCCCCCGGGGTTCCATCCATCATCGGTCTATATTTATCCACTTTTATCCTGTTCTCCATCCTATTTTGGTCATCCATCAAAATTTCCATCATGGTCCATCGTCAACCTTTTATCAAACTACGAGGGCTCTGCGCTTCCATGTAGGCAAGGCTAATCTTTGATCGGCCCCCGAGCCCCTAGGTCGCTAGGATGTGTTAGTCTCCTGTCTTGTGTCATGTCTCTTGTGTCATGTCTCTCATGTCGTGTCATCAAGCTATGCCCTTATCTAGCTGGTTCTTAACCAACAAGATCCACTTGTATCATTAGATCCAATCAGTTTTGAATATCCTGCGTCATATCAATCTTTTAATTTAGTATCCATCATCGGTCTCAACAGGATGCATCCTTCCTAACAGACCTCATCAATCTCATCCATCCCCTTGATTGATCCTATGGCAAAGGACATTTGAAATTGATTGTGATCTTTTGATGCTTTTGAATTTTGTTTATCATTTGAGCTCCCTATCATCACTTGTCATGGTCGCCTTGATCCATCATATCATGGTGTGCTTTTGACTAGTCAACATAGGGGTGTATCTTGATCTTTTTTGTCTTCTCGGTTGTCCCATGTAGTACCCACCAAGATCCCTGAGGTCTTGTGTTAGCTGGGCATCCTTGTGTGCTTATGGTTATCCCAATACCTAGCGACCAAGGTCACCATGACTTTGGGGTGTTGGGATAGCCTTCTTGTTTGTTATGTTTGTTTATGCATTAGACACTAATCCGCCTTGGTTCTTCATACCTTGGCGTCTTGTGTCTTATGCTATAGCAAAAATCAGTGCTTCGACGATGGAAAATTGCATTTGGATTGCATTTCCTCTTCATCCTCTCATCTATCAAAATCCCCCATCCATTCATCCTTCATCACACTCCTCCCAATCTTCCATCACATTGCATCATCTTCTTCAACTCCCCTTGCATCATCTCATCCATTTTGAGAGCCCACCCATGTTCTCTTGAACCCGCATGTCCTCTCGAGGGGGCATCCTTCATCCCTAACTTTCATCTTTACCCCCATCATCTTCCTTCCTAGTCACTTCTTTGAATGACTAGGGCATCTTTTCCAATCTAACCATCTTCTTCTAGGTTCTATGTTTTAATATTCTTTGAAATGATGGTACTTCGTAACACCATCTCAAAGAGAGGCAAAATGTGGACATCTAAATTTTGACACTTAATTTATCCAAATTCATCCCCTTTCGTCTTATTTTTGTTAATTAAGTAATATTGCTATTATTTAATTAATATCTTTAATTCTGCCAAATCCCTAAGGTATTTAATTAATAATACCTTATCTCTTTAATCCTCCTTTCATCAAATGAATTAAATAAATATGTTATTTATTTAATCCCCTTTATGTCACATCCTCCATCATTTTTATCTTATCCTAATCCATCTTCTAATCTCATCATTAAGGTGTGCACATGCCTAATCTTTGATTAGGAGGTGTCACATCCTCCAACTTTTGCAAGTTGGCCTCTAATCTCTCTTACCACCTAACCATCCTCTAATCCTTCACTAACTAGCCTAATCAACCTCTCAAGGAATTTTTTATTCCTTTTATCCTTCAAAGAATATTAAATTCATTTCTTCTTCCCCATGTCCTTTATGACATGTGTCCTTAGTCAACCTTATTAAAGACTTTCTCCTTTTGGGAGGGCACTCCACTTCCCTATGTGAATTTTTAATTCACATTTAATCCCAATGCACCCTTTGGAATTTAAAATTATTTCCCATCTCCCCATGAGAATATTTGGGAATTTTTAATTCTTCACACATCCTCTCACCCACATGGGGACAAGGACCTCCTTTATGAGGAGATCTTGTCCAATCCCAAGTACTTTGTACCCCCCCTCCATGTCATGTACTTCTCTTACACCTCATGTCCACCTCATCTTTCTTGAGCCTCTCCCTTGCCACATGTCAAGATGTGAGGGCTTGTGAGTTCTCAACTCACCATGGCCCTACATCTTGGCCATGTTGGATCAATCTCAACCGTTCATCTCTTCTAGGAATTCTCAAAATTCCTATAAATACCCCCTCTTTTCTCTCATTTTGGGGGAGATCATTTTGCTAGCCAAACTCTTGCAGTTTTGTTTCTCAATCTACACTTAGCCATTTGCATCCATTTTGTCCAACTATCTTGCATCTCACACTTCACATCTTGCATCTACTTGCCATCCAAGGAGCATACACATCAAAGATCGAAGGGCCAACCAAAGGATCGATTTGACGCAAGGTATAGAGTTCCATTTTCTTGTTTTTATCTTGTGTTGTTTCCAACTTAGGCTAATCTTGAGGTGTAGGTTGTTTTGGTGTTTATTTGCACTCTTTTACTCATTGCTTGTTTTCTAACGCTCACATTCGACCTATCACAGCCGAAACAAGAAAATTGTCCTACCGATAGTCTGCAACAAAAATACATTAGTGAAAATCCAGGTTGGGGAGATTTTTACTATGTCTTGCTGATTTGGGTCCTTTAATGAAATATGAAAGACTTGATGGATTCAATGGATTTTATGACAGAAAATAAGCAAGACAATACAAAGAGGGACTTTTATGCTTATAATGAGGACTCAATGCTAGAAACTCTTGGATGCAATAGACTGTAAAAATTTAAAAAAATTACAATTCTAACAGTGGCTCCGTCTGGGGATGAATGATAGTGAGATCATTGCAAGGATTCAAATTTCTGGGTGAGCAGACCAAACTCAAAGTGATGGAACATATGGCAATGGAAATGAATGAGACCCTATACTACTATACATGGAAAATTTATTTCAACAGAAGGAAAATTAGGATTGTCCATGTACTTGCAAATCCTACTCCTTTTATTTCCTAAACTACTGTGCATGGAAAAGAATTTCAAAGAGGATCATCAAGAGTTGTCCATGCACTAGCAACCCTTAATCCTTTGTGTTACTTCAAGAGAAAAAATGTTTCAGAAATTGCCCATGTACAGGCAATTCTTGATCCTCACCAGCCATATTTTGCAGATAGTATGAGTCTTTGCCTTTCTTTCCAATCACCACAAAAGGCCCTAGCCATAAGGATTCAAACTTCCCATGTTTTCCCTTCTTCTGGCACCTTGCATTCCACATCAGTACTAGATCACTCTCTCCAAATTTCCTATCCTTTGCCCTTTTGTCAAATAAATATTTCATCTACGACTACAATTTTATATTTTGATTCTGAGCCACTCTCCTTATTTCATCCAATTCAGCTAACTGCTCCATTCTTTCCTCCATGAGTTCAGGAATATCCAAATCTTCCTAAAGAACAAACTTGTAAACTAGTAACAAGTTCTGCAAAGGCATCCTTGCTTGTGTTTCATACACTAACTCAAATGGAGACTTCCCAATTGCCTTCTTCACCATAATTCTATCAGCCCATACAGCCAGTCTTAATTTTGAATCCCAAGCCTTCTTGTTCTGACCTAGCATCCTTCTTATAATTTTCAAAAGACTCTTATTGCTATATTTCGCTTGTCCATTAGCCTGTGGATGATAAGGGGCTGCATAAGAAATGGAAATACCATATGTGCTATAGAAGCCTCTGAATTCATCTTATCTAAAACACATCCCATTGTCAGTAATCAACCTTATTGGTGTACCAAATCTAGTAATGATATTATCCATCAGGAACTGTGTCACCACCTTACTTGTAGCTTGTTTGGTTGGAATGGCCTCTACCCACTTGGTAAAATAATCAGTGGCCACCAATATCCACCTATGTCCACCACTTGATTTTTCTTGTATTTCTCCAATGAAATCAATTCCCCATTGATGAAATGGGGCATCAACCTGCAAAGGTCGAAGTGGCAAAGTTCCCTGATATTTCAATTTTCCAGAGAACTTTTGGCAAGCTTCACATTTTCTCACATATGCAAAAGAGTCATTAAAAATCTTAGGCCAATAATACCCTACCCTAAGAATTTTATGTGTTGTTGTCTTTGCGGAGTAATGCCCTCCACACACTCCATGCATTTCACTCAAAACATGTTTAGATTGAAATTCATCCAAACATAACAATAATACACCATCCCTGTTTTTCCAAAATAAATCTCCATCCATAAAAACATATTTAGATGCCTGCAACTTCAGAGTTCTTCTTTTATTGTCATTCATTCCCTCTGGACACTTCATGTATTTAAGATAATACATGATATTTGTATACCATTGAGTGTGCTCGATGCTTGCAATTACATTTTCTTCTTCTACATTGCAAATCTGATTTGCTTCAATATTTGCCTCTACCATCAGTTTAGCCAAACCCTGACCTCTGACCAGTTTAGTAATTTGTATCTCCAGGTCAAATTCTTGGATTTTGTTGATCCATTTGCATCTTTTACTTGTTACTTCAGACTATGTCAGAATATCCTTAACTGCTGCATGAGGAACATAAGCAACTACCTTTGCTCCAACCAAGTATGGCCTGAAAGCTTTTACAGCTTTCACTAGCGCAAATGTTTGCTTCTCCATTATATCATACTTTAGTTCAGAACCCTGTAATGACTTACTGAAGAAAGATACAGGCTGGTCATGACCATCTTCATTCTTTTGTAGCATAATAGCTGCAATAGTGTGCATTGAGGCAAATGAAAAAATCTGAAAAGGTTTTGAAAAGTCAGGTGACTTAAGAACAGGAGCCTCCTTGATGGCTCGTTTTATAGATACAAAAGCTTCCAAGGCTTCTACAGTCCATTCTATCCTTTGTCCTTTCTTTAACATTTTGATATAGGTTTGATAATCTCAGCAAAGTTAGAAACAAACCTTCTAACAAAGTTGATCTGTCCAAAAAATGACTGTATCACCTTAACAGTTTTAGGGACAGGGATTTTATCAATAGCCTCTACCCTTTCAGGGTCTATCCTAATCCCTTCCTTTGAAACGATATGCCCCAAAAGCTTACCCTCTATGACAGCAAAATTACACTTCTTTGGATTTAAGCTAATACCATACTCAAGGGCTTTTATAAATACCTTTTCCAAATGATGAACATGATCCTCAGCCTTCTTGGAGTAAGCAGTGAGATCGTCCTGATACACCACCATTAGAACATTGATCAAATCAGCAAACGCCACATCCATGGCTCTTTGAAAAGTCACCCCTGCATTAGTGAGACCAAATGGCATTCTCAAATAAACATACGTCCCCTAAGGAGTTGTGAATGTTGTTTTGTATTGCTCAGACTCTTTAACCTTGACTTGATTATAGCCTAAAAATTTGTCCATCATGGACAACAACTTGCAACATGTCACTTTATGCAATATGGCCTCCATATTAGGCAAAGGATAATTGTCTTTGAGGGATGCTATATTTAGATTTCTAAAATCTACACATAATCTGATATCTCCATTTTTCTTTCTGACAGGGACTAGATTTGACACCCATGTTGAATGTTTGATTGGCTTAATAATTCCACCATCTCTAAGCTTCGCCAATTCCTCTTGCATTTTAGGTTCTAGAGTTGGATTTATAGGCCTTTGCTTTTGTCTGAATGGTTTAGCATCTGGCTTCAATGGTATTTCATGTTGAAACAAGTCTTCTCTATATGCTTTTAGATCTTCATAAGACCAAGCAAATATATGTTTACACTTTCTCAACAATTCTATCAGCATTCTTCTAATTGCAGGACTTATCTTTTTACCTATGTACACCTTTTTTGGTGCCATTTCAGTCCCCAAATTAATTTCTTCAATATCATCCCTTCCAACTGGTGTTTGCTTCATTAAAGATCAATCACTTCCATCATATACCCTCTCTAATGCCACCAAGCCTTTAGGAATCTTATTTGTTTTGAGTTGTAAGATCTCTTTTCCAAAGACTGTTTGCTTCCCATCCACTTCTTCAACAAAAGCATTGAAGTCGATCTCTTGGGCTTCATACCGGTCTATATAGTGAAGGAATTTCAAAAGATCAGTGTCATCATTAAATACTTGCTAGCTATATACATTATCAGGCACAGTAGGCCTTGTCTTGAATTCAATTTGTGACACTCCTGCCAACGTACTATCATCTCTCTTCAATGCTACATTAGCTAGAAAATTTTCCATTATATTCTTCGAACTATCTACCCACTCAATTGAGAAAGCATCAAGCAACTCAATTGTATCCCATACAGCATTTTTGTATTGCTTTAGTCTTTTGTTTTTTGCTATATACTTCACCTTAATTTGTGAGACAACTAACTCAGAATCTCCTAGAATAGCCAGTAATTTTATTTTATGCTTCACCGCTATATTCAATCCAGTTAATAGAGCTTCATATTCTGCCACATTATTGGTACACTCAAAAGTTAACAAAAATGAATACTTAAATGTAGTACCTTCAGGCGAAACGAATGCTATCCCAGCTCCATTGCCTTCTTGGTTGCAGGATCCATGAAAATACATTTTCCACACACCATTGTGGTTCCGTGTAGTATGCTTCTCAATAGGATCGCTATTAGTCAATTCAGGCTATGCTAGTTCTATATTGAAACTCCCAAGATCAACATCACAAAAATAGTTGATTTGGTCTTGTGGCACACAATCAATGAGCTCATTCATCCTCGGCTCCTTGTACAACTTCACCTCTTGGCCATTTATTGGAATTGTTGCATAAGATAGGTCGAACTGGACATTTCCACCAATAGTTGCCGTCCACTGTCTTGATAAAAACATACCGAATTGAGGAGGGGTATCTATCACTGTTATATCAATATTGTAAGCTACTTGAGGATAAGCAGCTAACTTGACTTCTACATCTTTCATTATACCAACCACAGGAATAGGTTGGTTATCCATTGCATAACATTTTCCTTCATTTGTATCCACCCACATACCTAGTTGTTTCATTACTCCTACTGGCATAATATTCATGGCAGCACCAAAATCTATCATGCAATTCCTCAATAATTTGTTATTTATGAGTAATGTGATAAAGAAAGGATCAACCTGTGGCAGACTTGTCAATACATTACTTAAGCAAATTTCTGGGATGTTTACTTTATCCTGCTTATTTTTAGCAGCCATTTTATTTTTAGAACTTACATGTTTTCCACTTTCATTTGTTATCAACTGCATTGCACTGTCCCTGTATTCTTTAATTTTCATCATTTTGAGAAGTGGGATAGACATCTTTACCTGAGACAAGGCTTGAGTGAAATCAAAAGAGGAACCTTCTGTCTTAACCACTTTCTTTTGTTCTGATGTTTCCCCTTTGTTCTCTTCTTTTTCTCTTCTACCTGACTGTTCTGTCTTTTGAATTTCCTTGTGTAATTGTTTTACTACATCCTTTTGAACAAGATTTTGTTTGCTTTCTTCACGTTGTTTGTTTTCAGTTTTCTTTGAAACTCCTTGTACAACTTTCTGATCTTTCATAAAGATACCCCTAGGGACACCTTCCTTCTCATTTACTATCTTGTTCCTCAACCAGTATTTACTCTTGGCTTCTTCTACTGTAGCAACAGTTAATCTTTCCATCTCCTCTTCAGTGAGTCTCCTCACATTACATTGATTAGGCACCTCAAGAGGTTGTGGTTCTGCACATTCATCCTCAGAATCAGAAAAGATCTGTTGCCCAGCCATATGGATATTATATCTCTGTTTTGAAACATCATATTCATAACCTCCTTCCTCTGAAGATGAATACCTTTCCTCAACACGGTGAAAAGCATTTGAAGTTAAATAGACCTTGTGGTCTTCTCCATCATCTCCAATTAGCAGTCCTTCTTCTTGCATTCTCTGAGCTACTACACAATAATCAGGGGAGTGTGGTTTATCACAAACTTCACAAAAATAGTTACTATTCACCATATATGTCCCCTTCTTCCTCAATGGATCAGGAGTTTCTTTGCTTCCAGGCCTATCTGTTACAGGTTTTCCATCCTTCCAATTTGTGTTATAGAGCATGTCATGCAACCTCGGCCTTGGCCTTTCATTCCTATATGTGTTCTACTTCTATTATTGTTTGTTGAGGAGCTCTAGGGTTATCTCTCTTATTCATTATCCGAGCAACCTTTTTGTTATTCTCAATTGTTAATGCTATCTTTTGTGCTTCAGTTAAGTCCCTTGGGAACCTGTTTCTCAACTCATACCCTATTTTAGGGTTGAATGCATTTAGGTAAACACTTAATGCTATAGAGTCTGGTAACTTTGATCCAGGAGGTATTCTATTTTGCAGTTTATTGAATCTTCTGTTAAAATCAAAGATTGAATCATTCTGACCTTTCTGAATTCGCATTAGTTCATGGAGAGCAGCATCTGGTGCACTCAAATTCCCAAATTGTTCAAGGAATTGATCCTGAAATATTTGGAGAGAATAAATAGAAGCTGTTGCCAGGCTATTGAACCAATCCCTAGCTTCCTCAATAAGGGACATCATGAATAATCTCATATGCAAATCTTCATAAGGTACATCCAAATCTTGAATGAAGGCATTGAAATTCCTTAAATGATCCTCAGCTGTGATTGCATTACTTCCTATAAACTTGGGTACTAAACCTCTCCAATTGCTGTCCATGGGATAAGGGTATAATTGAAACCCTGCTAGATCAAATTGTCTAATCATGGTTGTATATTGATAAGGAGGAGGATTAGGTGGGTGCTGATATTGGTACATAGGGTTATTGTACTGTATATTTTGTTGTGGCACATGACGCTGACCAAGAGGTGGATAATTATTTGTATGTTGTGTGGGAATATAAGGTGGATGATTTGGCTATCTATATTGATTCCCAATTTGATGGTGAGGAATCCTTGGTGGTTCAAAATACCCAGCACCATGATTACCCTGTTTATGGGGTGGTACATATTTTGGAGGAAAACCAGATGTGTGAGGAATGTTCTGAGCTTTATGCAGTTTGAATTCTCTCATTGCTTGAATCATTTGGGATTTTTCCTGCTCTTCCCTTTCCTTTCTCTAAGATTCATACCGTGCTCTGACTTCCTCATAACTTAAAGATTCATAATCTTCTTGATGAATTTCCTAATTAGCAGGTCCATTCTGATTACCTTCCATTTTTTGGTCATATTAATATTGAATTCTAAGTCGTTCAACTTCGAGTCCAGCTTCAAACTCGACCTATTTTCTAGCTTCAAATTTGACATCTTTCTGAGGGTTGTAAAAAGGATTTTTCTGATCTTCTGGGGTACAAGGCTCTTTAGTTGAATTATCTTTCCATGTGTCAAAACAATTCTCACCAAAAGGTATTGATGATTTATCTTTGTTTGTGAAGCACATGTCCTCACTTTTCCCTTTACCCTTGTCAGCCTTATCATCTTTATCTACCCACCTACTATTGCCAGGAGGAGCTCCAGAATGTCCTCCCCTAAATTGAGACCTTCTTCCATTCATATTGCAATGTTTAATCAGAGTCGCCACTCACATTCTTGAAAGTGAGAAAAAGATGAATTGTTATTTGTTATTCCCAGCGGAGTCTGTATATAGGACTTTTGACTCTATGACTAAGGTGCAGATACTTTGTTATCCCCAGTAGAGTCACCAATTTGTTAGCTCTCAAAAATGCAGGTTTGAACCACGAAAGGTTGCCAAGCTTTCACAATGTTTTAGGTTAACAGAACAAGGTTTGAAACAATTAAACCTTCTACTCTTCAGGCGCTGCTAGACCTAAGCGGGTGTACCTATAACAAATGAAGCATACTTGACTATTGATCTTCTCTTCATGCCATGATTTGTCCATGATGGCAGATTGGAATGGATAAAATAAAACAAATTTGGTATATATTGTATACTAAAATGAAGACTAAACCCTAATATACTCAAACAACAGATGTAAAAAAGTATTAATGAAACTAAATGATGGAAATGGTGAGACCAGTGCCTTATATAGTATACGGAGTCAAATGAAATCTTAAACAGCTGACTTCTTTCTAGAGGTCATTCAAATTGTTTGGCATATTTTGTTTATAACTAGTATAAACATGCAAGATTGTGATTATTAAGTTCTTACTGATCTAAATGAAATTCCTTGACTACTGTGATTAATTAAAAGGATTTAATCCTTCTTTGAAAGAACCTATCAACCAATCACACAGATACAGCAAATTCATACTGATAATGTTGGTGTGAATAAGTCTTGTACCTAGTTTATTCCTTTACTAGGACTTAGGGGACTTAATTCACATGTTAAGTTTACTTAGGATATTAGTTGTCACATCTAGATAAGTATTAGTTGTCTTATCTAGAATTTCCACTTTCCTAGGTAGTTATGAGTTAGTTGTCTCATGTGATAGGATTAAGACACTTGTCATGATCTTGTCTTATCCTATCTCTCATCCTTGCCTTTATAAGCAAGGCATCTCTAGCATATTTGTTAATAGATGGCATATAGCATTGTATAGTATTGCATTGATCATATTGTATCATATTGCAGTCCTTGTTTGGTGGAATAGCATCTTCCATTGTTGCTTCTCTCTCTCTTGTGGAGGTTCTTTGGCGTTGCAGATTGAAGATCTTGGGTTGCTAACTCCAACATGGTATCAGAGCTTTGAATCTGGCAAGCCCCTTCCATTTCTTTATTAGAGAGTTTCCATCAATTTCTATTGTCATTTTTTGAGTTCTTGTATCCTATATTGCATGCTTGCATTTTTGGTGAGATCTGGTGATTGCAGCGATTTTGGCTATAGTGGCAGCATTTTAGGCTGTCCCATTGCGTCCAGGAGGCTCGAAAAAGTCAAATCTGGCTTTTGTTTCACTTGATTTCGTCACCATTTGCAGTTTTGGCAAAGAAGGGTTTCGAGCTCAGATCTGGTGAACAACTTTTTACAGGAGCACTTTGAGCCAAAAAGAAGCCTTCCATTGCGTCTGGGTGGCTATTTCTGATTTTTTTGATATATAATTTGCCTATATTCGGCAAAAGTTGTCTTCGAGGCAAAAAAATTTTAGCAGAGGCGGTCGTACGGCCCCCCCTGCGCAGGTACGCGTGTCGTCAGAATTTTTTTTTTAAAAATATTCAAAAAAAATTATTCATTTCTGTCGGCATTTTTTAAAAAAATTTCAAAAAAAAATTAAAATATTTTTCAAGCACTTCAAAAAGCGCATCGCTTTGTATTTTTGGTTGGTCGGCTTTTATTCTTTGACAGTCTGCGGACTGTTATTGAGCGGAGTCCGCAGCGGCTTAAAAGCCGCCAGCGGTTTTCACCGCCACCGGCCACCGCGGGAACTGTGAACCGCCAGCGGGCGGTTAGCAAACCGCGGTCTCCACCGCCACCGCTTCACCGGAAACCGCCAACCGCCGAACGCAACCGCCAGCGCCCGCCGATAGAACCGCGACCGCCGACCGCCAGTCAGAGGTAAATCCGGCCGCCGCCGATGGAAACCGCCAGCAGTTAAACCGCCGAAATTTTTTTGCGCCAGCCCAGCACGCGGTCACATTGACGACCGCCGGTTAGTCCCCGAGGGCTTATTTTTTTGCGCCTGTTTAGCCTTCAAAGTGCCCAAAATAGGCCTTTTTTTTTTTGTTGCATAACTTTTCGCCACGACATCGGATTTTCGCAAACGAGATATTGTCGGAAAGATGGTTCGACGAACTTCGTAGTGGTGCAAGTTATTTTTCCAGTTTTTTCCAGATTTTTCAGCTTGAAGGTACAAGTGCATTTATTGCTTATTTTTTATGTAACTTTTGCCAACGAAGTCGAAATTTGGCAAACTTTTTTTTGAAATTGATCAAAAAATTGCAAGGATTTTGTTTGTAACCTCTGTTTTCAGCTTTGCAAGCTCCTTATTCTGAAAAATTGTAAAAATCACCATGTGTTATAAACGGTTGATTTGAGCTTGTCACTTGTAAAATTGCAAGTTTTGTTCATTGTAATTTGCTGGGGGGGTTGCAAAATCAGTTTTTAATACATTCTGGGGGGGTGAAAGGCACAATTTAAGTGCCACATTTTCCTTTTCTTTTGGTGATTCATAGCGGATCTAAGACAAATTGAACCACTCACTCCACACAATTATCATACATGGAAGCTAAAAATGACACAATTGTTGCAATCTAAGGGTCTATGGGTAATGTTAGATGCAGAACAACCTAAATTTACAAGGGATTATGAAAAGTTTGTCCATAGATGTAAAATGGATGAAGCAAAAGGGCTCATTGGCCTACATGTATCTGATAATCTATTGTTTCATATTTCAGAGTGCAAAACACCTAAGAATGTTTGGGACAAACTTGAAGAATTGTATGGTAAAGTAAATCATTTCAGAACCTTGCAACTTCAAGCAGAACTTCAATCCCTCTCTCTAGATATGTTTCCTTCCATGCAAGATTTTCTTGCTCAATTCAAGATGATTTGGTCACAGTTGAAAGGATGTGGACATGACGTATCAAGTGATGAATGTATCTTCTTGATTCTGTCTAAGTTAAAGGGCCCTTATCAAGTGTTTTCTTCTACTTTCTATTCAACTATGGATGCAATAGGGACAGATTACAAAATGCCTACATTTGAGTTGTTTTGTGAGCATCTTACTAGGGAGGAGGCCAAGTTAATTCAGTTGGATGCCTTACCTAATTCTAAGAATCATGCTCTAATGGCTCAATCATCCAAGGGTAAAGGAAAGAACAAGAAGAAGCCCAAAGCAGAATCATCTTCTGGTAGTGAGAATCCCTCCAAACCGAAGCCGAAGAACAATCAGAAGTCCACTCAATCTCCTTCTTCTTCTACCTCTGGAGATTCTTCCTCCAAGTCCAAGAAAAAGAATGGAGATCCTTGTTCATTTTGTGGCAAAACTGGACATGATGCATCTCATTGCTTTAAGAGATTAGAGGCCTTGGAGGAAGCCATGAAGAAGCACAATATTTCAGTGGCTAAGCCTTCTTCCATGGGCAAAGGGCAAGCTCTTTCTGCATGAGCTATGCATTCACCTTCAGATAGTTGGATTCTTGATTCAGGTGCCTCACATCACATGACAAATTCATGAGATCTACTTGATTCCATAGTTCATACTTCTACTTCTTAGATTGCAGTTGGGAACTCTTCACAGATTCCAGTTTTGGGGACAGGCTCCGTTCAAATGCTAGATGGGTGCATTGAGGATGTTTTACTTGTTCCTGATATTTTAGCGAATCTTCTTTCCGTATATCAGATTTGTCATTTTGGAGATGGGAAGTTAGTTGAGTTTTCTCCATAAAATGTGACTATTAGACAGTTACAAGATCCTGAGAAGGTTGTCGCAACAGGGGTAGTTGATCATGAGAATCATTTGTATCGATTTGATGGATTTGAGTCTACATCAGGTTCATGTTTTGTTGCTCATGTTGATTCAATGAGCAAGCTTTGGCATGAGAGATTTGGGCACTTGAATTATAGATATCTTCAGCAACTGAAAGCACATAACTTAGTGGTTGGTCTTCCAAAGATCACTTGCACAGATGGTGTTTGTCAAGGATGTGTTCTTGGCAAGCAACATCAAGATCCTTTTCCTAAGGGTCACGCTACACGTGCAACCACACCCCTTGAGTTGGTCCATAGTGATCTTATGTCATTCCCAACTCCTTCTTTTTCAGGGGCCAAGTATGTGCTAACATTCATTGATGATTTTTCCCGCCGGACATGGGTCTACTTTCTGAAGCTCAAGAGTGATGTCCTCACCAACTTCAAGACCTTTCAAATTATTTGTGGAGAAGCAGTCAGGTTTTTCTCTTCGACAGATACGCACAGATAATGGGGGGGAGTATGTCAATCAGGCATTTCAGGATTTTTGTAGTGCGAATGGTATTCTTCATCAGCACACAGTTCCTTACACTCCTCGACAGAATGGTGTGGCCGAGAGAAAGAACAGGACTCTCAGGGAAATGGCCAATTGTATGATTCAGTCTAGGTCCATGGCTCCCGCTTTTTGGGCCGAAGCTATCAATTGTGCCAACTATATTCAGAATCGTATGCCCCACAAGGCAGTGCAAAATATGACCCCTGAGGAGGCTTGGTCTCATCGCAAGCCAAATGTTTCCTTCTTCAGAGTATTCGGTAGTGAGGCTTGGGCATTCATTCTGAATGGTCGGCGTAAATCCATGGAGAAGAAGAGTCAGCGTTATATCTTTGTTGGTTATTGTGAGGATGTGAAGGCATACAGATTGTTTGATCCTGACACACGAGAGGTTCATTTCCGACGTGATGTTCAGTTTTCTGAGACCTTCACCCAGCTAGATCCTCCTTCAACTTCTTCTTCATCACAACCTACTCAGTCTTCTTCAGTTGATTCTACTTTGCTACTTGAGGAAGATTTTGATGATGGTCTTGATGAACCTCCTCCTCACTCACCCACTAGGCCACGATGGGCTCGAGTTACTCTTGAGGAGGCTGGTCCTCTTGTTGGTGATCCCACAGACACTCGCCGCACTCGTTCTCAGACTTCTGGAATTAGTCTTTTGAGTCATGCAGTTTCAGATGATCCTCAGAAGTTTTCAGATGCTTCAGGTATTCCAGAGTGGGATAGTGCTATGGCTGATGAGTATTCTTCTTTGATGAAGAATCATACTTGGGATCTTGTACCTCTTCCTAAGGGAAGAAATTTGGTTCGATGCAAGTGGGTGTATCGTACCAAGTATGCAGCAGATGGTTCCATTGACAAGTACAAGGCTCGTCTTGTTGCAAAGGGGTTTTCTCAGGTTGAAGGGATTGACTATTCTGAGACCTTTGCTCCTGTTGCCAAGATGGATTCTATTCACCTTGTCCTTGCTATAGCTGCATCTCAGGGATGGTCAGTATATCAGATGGATGTGAAGAGTGCTTTCTTGCATGGGGATCTTCATGAGGAGATCTATATGGAGCAGCCACCAGGTTTTGTGCAAGACTCTTCACTTGTTTGCAGGCTTCGACGTTCATTATATGGTCTCAAACAAGCCCCTAGGGCTTGGTATGAGAAGATGGATAGTTTCTTTCTTGCTTCTGGCTACACTCGCTGCCATTCCGATCCCACAGTTTATACACAAAGACATGGAGAGGATCTACTTATACTTGTGCTCTATGTGGATGATTTGATTCTCACAGGGAGTTCTACTTCCATGATTCAGAGTACACAGCGAGCATTGATGGAGCGATTTGATATGACCGACCTTGGCCTTTTGCATTACTTCCTTGGTCTTCAGATTCATCAGACTTCTGAGGGGATCTTCATTTTCCAGCAGAAGTATGCTCTTGATTTGCTTCAAAGATTTGGCATGGCTGATTGCAAGCCTGCCCCTACTCCATTCCAGTCAGGTGTTGTACTGTCTTCCAGTTGCACTACTCCTATAGTTGATCCTACCTTGTATCGGCAGTTGGTTGGCAGTCTTTTGTACTTGACACATAGTCGTCCTGATATTTCCTTTGCAGTTGGACTTATCTCTCGCTTCTCACAAGAGCCTCATGAGAGTCATTGGAAGGCCGCCAAGTGTATCTTGAGATACATTCAGGGCACTACTCATTTTGGCATTCACTATACTTCAGGTGCATCTCAGATTGTGGGCTTCACTGACTCAGATTGGGCTGGTGATGTCAATGATCGGAAGTCTACTTCTGGCTTTGTCTTTTGCCTTGGTTCTGGTCCGATTGCATGGTCATGCAAGAAGCAGACTGCTATTGCATTATCATAGACAGAGGCTAAGTATCGAGGTGCTGTGTTGGCTAGTCAGGAGGTTTTATGGCTTCGTCAATTAATGACTGAGTTCGGATTCCCTTCCACTCAGCCCACTACTCTTTGGTGTGACAATCAGAGTGCCATTCATATATCACGCAACCCAGTGGAGCATCAGCGGACTAAGCATATTGAGATCCACATGCACTTCATCAGGCAGCTCATCCAGGATGGTGTTCTCAGCTTGGAGTATTTGCCTACAGATCAGTAGGTTACAGACATCTTCACTAAACCTTTGGCATCGCCTCGTTATCTTCAGTTGCGATCGACGCTTGGGGTGAAGGAAGTTATCCTTGAGGGGTCTTGAGGAGTCCTCCTTCCTTCATTAGTTTTCTTTGTTTCTTTTCTCTCTTTTGGAGAGGAGTTTTCTCCCACAGGGTTTTTCTCCTTTTCTCCGCTTGTGAGAGTTTTTTGTTTTGTACATGGGTACCTCATCAGGCCTACTTGTCGGGACCCATGCTTTTCTTTATGCATTGGTTTGTACCTCCCTAAGTTGCACTTAAGGGGGGGTGTTGGTGTGAATAAGTCTTGTACCTAGTTTATTCCTTTACTAGGACTTAGGGAACTTAATTCACATGTTAAGTTTACTTAGTATATTAGTTGTCATATCTAGATAAGTATTAGTTGTCTTATCTAGAATTTCCACTTTCCTAGGTAGTTATGAGTTAGTTGTCTCATGTGATAGGATTAAGACACTTGTCATGATCTTGTCTTATCCTATCTCTCATCCTTGCCTTTATAAGCAAGGCATCTCTAGCATATTTGTTAATAGATGGCATATAGCATTGTATAGTATTGCATTGATCATATTGTATCATATTGCAGTCCTTGTTTGGTGGAATAGCATCTTCCATTGTTGCTTTTCTCTATCTCTTGTGGAGGTTCTTTGGCGTTGCAGATTGAAGATCTTGGGTTGCTAACTCCAACAGATAAACCAGACATAAACATGTTATGCTTGTTTAGATAACCAAGCAACATCAATCTTAGAGACAACTTAAATAATTCTTTCAATAGGCACAACACAACAATTGACACCAGAATACGCTAGTAAATCAGATGATTTTCATTGATATCTCCATAGCTTCAAAACATACATTAGAGTCTCAGCCCTGTGAAACATAATGTTCCATCGTATTTTCTATTCTTTATCCTATTCTACCTATTATGCGTATATTGTTTTCAAACTGAACATTTATACATTGAGAATACAAAAGGACGCATCCTTTCAGAAATAGGAAATACAAATTACAAAACAAAAGACAGAGAATAATTAGGCTCTATTTAGCCACAAGTGAGTCTTAGCGAGGTGGTCCAAATAATCCCGGTGCTCATATGTGTCCACATCTCCAACAGCATTCTGGATCATGATTTCCATCTTGACCATTTCCTCATTTTGCTCGCTCACTTCTTCCAATGTGGTATCCTCTGTAGAAGTTGTCTTCATGATTTCATTCAGCATTGACTCACATTCATTTTTCCACCTGGTGGCTTCTTTTAATTCACCTTTGTCATCAGAAAATGTAATCACAGTCTTCTTAGCAGCTTCTAACAACACCTATTCATCCCCCTGCAATTCATCATAGAATTTTCGATGACGATTAATTATATGATATGCAACTTCAAGTGCAGTATTGTTAGCCTCATCACTTTGGGCCAGCTCATGAAACTTCTCCATAACTCGTCCATCCATCCTTGTATGGTCCTTCAATGCAGCAAGAGTATGAGAGTATTTTCCCCACAATTTATTCAACCAAGATGTCAAATGATCCTACCTCTTCTTGACAATTGCATCATGCTTTCCCTCAGAATAAGCACTTGATCCTACCCAGTGATCTTTTGCCTAAGAGCTTTCTCCTTGAGTGATCATTTTGGTTGTCCCCATTGAAACACCAACCAAGTCTTTGAGTCTATCATTTTCTCTCAGCAATTTTTCATTATTTGCTTTGTACATTTCTCTTTCTCTTATCAATAACTGAATTTGTGCTTTATTCAACTTTGCAATATTTACCCCAATATCTATAGTAGCTACAGGATCAGCTTCTCCAACTTTTAGAGTCATTACATGGCCAAATGCCTTCTCAGTATCAATTACCACTTATTTCCTGTGGGGTGGGTACAAAGCCCATATTATCAATGATCCCTCATCAGTATTATACTTGGATCCTGCATATACTTCTGTCACCTTTTCCTTGTCAAGCTTGTGTGTAGCATGATTGTCCTTCAAGAAACTATCAAAAACCAATGCAGAGTTCAAATCAAGGCAAGGAAATATCATGACACCAGCACTCTCCAATATCTTCCTCCCTACTTCAAGAGTCATATTTGTCATTTCATCATCCACACATTTTCTCAATTGAGCCAGCAATTGTTCCTCATTTCCTCAAGTAACATCATCAACATTCTCTCTAATTTCCTTCCCCTTCTACTTGTACAAGAATGCCTTGAACTATGGGGAATGTATAAACTCGTCATCAGAGATAAATGATCTGTATTCCATGTGCCTTGCACCAACATCACCACTTTCAATACTTTGTTCTCTAACTGGGCAGACATACTGTTGAGTCCTCATCCTGGATACCTTTTCTAGTCTATCCTGTGGCACATTAGCTCTTGGTGTTTCCTCATCTCCAGAAGATAATAGCTCAATATCCTATAGCCCTTGGTTATATCTTTCAACTACCATTTCTGCTTCATCTTCATCCATATTCCTGATCATATCATCAAAAGGATAGGGTACATGCGGATACCCTCCAAAGCTAATCCTTTCTTTGGTTGAATTGATATATCCTTCAGGGTCAAAGTTTTTCCTAGTTGGTCCTCTTTTCATATTATAATGCAACAATCTATCAAGGATTGAATTATATCCCTCTTTAGCCAACACAGTGAAATCACCAAAACACAAAGTACTAGGCATAAAAGCCTGTTTCCCAAAAGAGTTGAAATGCATCACACTGCAATAATCCATCTGTCTAACAATTTCCAAATATGCAACCCTGTTTGGAACTGTCCTTGGAAAAATAAAAGGAGCATCTTCAAATCCATATACTTTGATTACCGTAGCTCCCTCCAAACAATACCAGTCTCCCCAATTATGATCAATCGGCCCATTGAAGTCCTTCGGCCGAAGGAATCTTTTGATCTCATCAGTCAATGAATAATTACAATGATAATGATACAAGTTATACAATGTCTTTACAAAATGTTCTTCAAAATGAATAAAACTAGATCCAACAAACCTATTGTCCCAAATAGCAGTCCACAACTGAACAGGCAATGCTTCACCCTCCTTACCAATTTGAGAAACTCTCATTTCTGGAGACCATACCCCTAACTCCTGTCCAAAATATAACACTAAGTGCATCAACAATGAATAGTTTCTGAGATGGACAATAGAGGCTCCACTCTTTATAGCCATCAATCCTGAATCAAGCTCCTTAGAAATATATGAAGCATAGTCAAATGGCCTGGAATTATGATATTAGATATCTGTTATGATGATCATTGGCACCATTGACATGAATTCTAGGGCATCCATCCCCAACACCTGACACACTGAAAAATATGTGTACTTCATATAAGGTTCAAACAAATCTACATGATAGGGAGGCCCCTCACTATCTTCTAAAGGTTCTGGCTTGTTACCCTGTTTGACCCTGTGAATTGGTAACCTCCAACGCTTATAAGTTGTATCCATTCTTGAAAATTCCTTCTGCAACTCCTCACAATTTATTTCCTCATTGCAAAACCCTTCCAATTTGAAAACCTTACCTATTGCTTCTCTTGACACATATATCTGTGGTTTTCCAAAAGGATCACATATAGCTTTATGTTTTGGATCATAATGATCAGCAAGCAGTTTTACCAATTCTGCATTTACAAATACATTAGGCACACCAATTTCCCTACATTCAATTTCCATGGATTGCAGACTGGCTCAAAATGGTTTCTCCTATGGTAGTGGAAATTGAAAAGCTCATACCCTCTCACAACAGTCCAAACGTTACCAGTGAACTTGCATTTATCATCCAACTTATCAATTTCTGCCCTAAGTTGTGCAGACCTTCTAGCTTTAGGCCCCGAGCTAGGTAATTGATCAATAAGGTCTTGGTTCAACCTCCTTTCAGTGCCTTCATGCTTTGTATTAGTTTTTTGTTTCTTCCCCTTCGACTGACTACTCTCACCAAGCTTTCTACCCTTACCCTTTCCAAAACCAGAAGACTCCATTTTCAAGCTTACAGAATCAAAATGTGAAAAATAAAGAAGCAATTACTTACAGTATTTTGCTCGAGCTCTACAGACTAAAAAATGTCTTGGTTCTCTATTTAGCATGTCAATTCTTCTGCAATCAACTTGGTACTGAAGAATTAATTAAAACTTCGTTATTATATCTTGTTGCACCATTAATGAAGCATGAATGAAGGCTCATTTGAAACTGGCACTGTCACATCAAACGTCTCGTCTGTGAGAAAATTTCAAATATGGAGCGAAGCCCTTTTGCAACATTTACTTAACCTTTCGCCAAGACATTCTATGGTCTTACCGACACCTGGAATCAACTTGATGGCTACCGCTTCCATTTTTCATGCCGCTGTGACAATTCCAAGTCGAGGAGACTTTTACTATGTCTTATATATATCTTTGCATCTTACCGATATGCACTTTTCAATGTACTCTCCATTTGCTATGACAAGATCACCCTTTCACCGATAAAAATAATCCTACTGATGAAATAAATTCCATCGGCAAGACTCTGAGAACATGGAAAGACTCATACCGATACCAAATGTCTGGCCGAATCCACTCCTCCTGATTACTCCATTTGGCAAGACTCACCCCGAAATATTCTGTCGGTATATCTTTCAAACCTCGGTGAAGCTCATACCAAAGACTTCTTCTCCTAGCGATGCACATCTCTATCGGCATAACTTTTGAATTGGCAAGACTCTATAACTTCTCACCGATAGCCTTTGAATACCCTTGAACTTGGTTCGGCCAAACAATAGCCAATTCGCTAAGACCTTCCCCAATGCACATAAGTCTTAGCAAGACATTTGTTTGCAAGCCAGTCGGTAAGACAAAATGATTTTGTTATGAGTTTATGCTGATACCAATCAATCTGGCCGAAACAACCCCTTTGTGCATTAGTCGGTATGACATATTGTATGCGTCCTAACATTACATCGATGCCCCAACATATGCCGATATATTTTTTTATATATGCATGTCGGCAAGAAAAAATACTTCGCCAAGACATTCTCTCGAATACTTTTAGCTTGACCGATATACTTGCACATGCGTCAGTCGGCAAAACACAATGTATTCGCTATGACTTCACTCTGACAATGATTCCCTTTACCAAAATGAATCCTTTGGTCACCAAAACAAGAAAATTGTCCTGCTGATAGTCTACAACAAACATACATTAGTGAAAATCCAAGTCGGGGAGACTTTTACTATGTCTTGCCAATTCGGGTCCTTTAATGAAATATGAAAGACTTGATGGATTCAATGGATTTTATGACAGAAAATAGCAAGACAATACAAATAGGGACTTATATGCTTATGATGAGGACTCAATGCTAGAAACTCTTGGATGCAATAGACTGTAAAAATTTAAAAAATTTATAGTTCTAACACCATCTGTACAATAAGTCTTCTTGTCAGAAGATTGCTTTGCTTTTGAACTCTGACCTTCTTCAAACTGTAAACTACTTTTATCCATCGCCGATCTCTGAGAAATAATCAACTCATCAAGCATTGCAAATCTTACCTTAAATTTATCCTCAAATCTTCTTGCCTTTTCCAAATATGATCTCAAGATTTTTGCTTCTTTCTCAAGCTTAACACGTTCATCCATTTTCTCTTAAATTTCAACTTGCTGATAGACTTCAATTCTTTTCACTTCTTCCAATTTTTGTAATAGATCAGTGATCTCATCATGTTCTCTTCTCAATTAATCACAGGTATCTTCACATTGATAGGATAGGGTTGGTTAGAACACTCACTATTCCATGCTCTAGGTCTCACCTTGGCAAACCCCTTTGGTGTCTTTCTCCACCACCTTAACCTATAGGCCCTAATGCTTGTTAGGCACCCCTGGTTCTCCTGGCCAACCCTACTATCATCTCCATTCAACCACCCAAATCTATCTTGGTGCAACAACTCTCACTCTTCCTTAACCTTTAGTCTGCCCTAAAGACTAACCATACCTCCAATGTTGCATTTTTACTTGCAGGGGTGTGGAGGTGTTTTAAAACATTGCAATCAATCAATTTTTGGTTCTTGATTATCCTTCTTGCTCCAATTCCTGATCACTTTCATCAAAACCCTCTTTTAGGGTTAAAAAGGGCTACTAGTGAAGAGCCCCAATTAGGCCTCTTTCTCTGAGGAAATGGGCTTAAACTCCATTCTTTCTAAATAACAACCCAAACTTTCCTTGGGGTTCCTGGTCCATTTTTCCACCACTCAAATATTTTCAAGGTCTTGAGTCTTCACTAGCCGTACAAGGCCTCAACTTGAAATTTGCCAAAATCTAGGGTTTTCCAGCCTTCTTTGGCTATTTCCAATATGCTAAGCCTTTCTCCAACCTAAAATGTAAATGGAGCTTCCTCCTAGTTACCTGACCTAGGTAAGACCTCCACCTACCTTCTCAAACAAGAAAAACTACGAGTTTCAAACACCCCTGCAAATTTTGAGTTCTGTACTCCCTGTCTTCCCTAGCCAGACTCCTTCTGGCTTGCCTAGGGAAAGACTTTGCTCACTGCTCCTGCACACACACAACTCCTAAAACCTACCATATTTACACTCATGGATCCTAGTCACTATTCCCAAAGGGTCGTACAATTTGGGAAAGTGGTCTAGCACTCCATTTTCTCAAGACTGTCTGATTCAGGCTAGAAAAAGAAAGAAATCAAACTATTTACAAACAAATGATGAAAATGAATCACAAAGGAAAATGGATGGCACACAAAGCTTGTATTCTATCAACACTACATTCTACTTATAGAAAAATAGTTATTTCAATCCATTAAAAGCTCTGTTATGAAGCAAAAAATTAGAAATAACCTTCAAGAACACTGTTTTATTTCAACTCACAAAATGTTTCCACAATACCAATGCTTCTAACCCTATTTACAGGTTGAGGCTCACCTTAAATAAGGCTCCTCATTTAGTTATCTTCTTTGGTCAGACTTCTTCATGACCTAATGGCCAACGTTACCAAAATCCACTGTGTTTTTGACTTTTCAAAGGTTAGCAACCTAAACAAGAATGAGCTTCAAAACCCATCCATTCTTTCCACTTCTAATTCCACTGATCACAACAGATCAACACTTATTCATAATCCTCCAATGCTAACAAAATGGTCAAGATGACCTTTCAAAAATAACATACCCAAACAAAATTCAAACTAAACTGCTTCCTAGGTGTGTTTCCTAGGTGCTCCTGCACCACACATCTTCTCCTTAGATCTTTGATACAATCATTCACTTCCTTTAGCTTATTCTTCATATCTTCAATTTCTTTTGAATATCCTGCAGAGATCACTTCTGAAGGAGAAAATTTCTTATATTCAAATTTTGGGACCTTCCTCAAGCTGTTAGGCTCCATCATAGGAACTAGGCTCTAATACCAATTGTTGAATATTTGAAATACTGAGAGGGGGGGTCAATTAGTATTCCATAAAGTCATTCAAATAAAATCCATCTAAACATTATCACAATTCTAACTGAATCAACAAGAGAGAACATAGAAACAAATCAATGCATCAACACACATGAACACCAAGATTTTTACGTGGAAAACCCAAAATGGGAAAAACCACGGTGAGGATTAACTCACAATATATTATATCTAGATACAAGATATTGCAAGGATCATTGCCAGGACTCACTGTCCTTGAAAGGCTCACAGCCTGAATACAAAATATGGCTAACTGCAAAGATACAAAGATTGTGGCTCACTGTCAAAAGTATGAATTGATAGAATACACCTTTTGTGTGCAAGGTTTAGTTCCAAAGAAGCTTTGAATAATAAGTACTACCTCTCACAGTAGTCACTCAACAATTTTGTTCTGATCCTCAATTGATAAAGCATTTAGGCTAGCATCTTCACACTTCCCTTGATCCTCTTCACATTCACTACATCTCTCTCTTTCTTCTCCTTCCATATTCACACCTTCACACTTCTCCACACACCACAAACCCTCTCTACTTTTCCTCTTCAAAGAATCTTATATATATATGCAATTATATCTCATTCATCAATTAGGTCGACCTAATTAGACAAAAGAAAAATAATCAAAACACTCTTGTTGGTACCATATATGATTTAAAACATTTTTTTCCATGTAATGCATTATATCAAGCCGGCTAACATCCGTAAAGTATAACTAGTATCCTTAGTGTATTGCATATGTTAGGTCGACCAAGACTAGGACTTAATCCACAAAAACTCCAAACCAACATACAATGCTCAAAGCAAACACCTTCTTGGTCTGATATTACATCAATTTATCATCATACTACCATCATAGAGACTACCATTAGAATTGTAGCATTCAAATGTTCTCCTTAAGAGAATGTGGAGTCTCCCACACTGATATGCTAAGTAGAGAAACAACAATGGAATATAGAGCTAAACTTTGTCAATGATAACTTTTTGCTCACAACCCAAAACTTCTCAAGATCCAAGATATAGTTGTCTGAATGAGACATAATAATATGGTTAAGAGATTAGAGTCATATTTTTTCTTGTGATGAATTCTGAACTCAAAAACCAATGCACTGGTTCATCACAAAGGAACACTACCAGTGGAGAACAACTTCTGATAAACTAAGTAAACTTAACGTATAGTTGTCACCATGTTGACATCAATGACAACACAAGAACAGACAACACAATACATCTACACTTCGTGCTCATGTTGCAAGGCTCCATAGTTCCAACACCTATTTGAGTCCATACAATGCTTTCTTCAACCAACAAACCATATCAAAATCTTTTGATAACTGAAAACCTTTCAATTGTTCAATGTATACCTCTTCTTACAACTCACCATTCAAAAATGTAGACTTGACATCCATCTGATACACCTTGAAGTCTTTATTTGCTGCAAAATCCAAAAAAACCCTAATGGCTTCCATTCTTACTACTCAAGAAAAAGTCTCTTCAAAATCTATTCCTTCCACTCGTGAGTAGCCCTTACACACAAGTCTAGCCTTGTTCCTAACAATTTCTTCATTCTCATTCAACTTATTCCTAAAAACCAATTTAGTTCTAATCACACTCTTGTTTGTTGGTCTTGGGACCAGTTCCCATGCTTGATTCTTCTCAATTTGCCTCAATTCTTCTTCCATAGCTTTGATCCAAATCTCATCCTTGCATGCTTCAGTTACTGTTTTAGGTTCTATCTCAAAAAGTAAACAAAATTTTATCTATTCCTCTTCCATAGTAGCTCTTCTTCTTGTCAACACACCTTTGCTTTTACCTCCAATTATTTGATCTTTAGAATGATTCTTTTGTACATACTTAGGAGTCTT
Organism: Sequoia sempervirens; assembly: GCA_007258455.2. Taxonomy (NCBI): domain Eukaryota; kingdom Viridiplantae; phylum Streptophyta; class Pinopsida; order Cupressales; family Cupressaceae; genus Sequoia; species Sequoia sempervirens. Next base: position 178,629,051 of record VDFB02000015.1, read on the forward strand.
AGGATTCTTTTCTGGAGCTTCTTCTTCCACTATCATCTCTTTCTCTTCTTCTTTTTGTGTTCCTTCTTCTTTGCAAGGGGGTTCATCTAATTCATATCCTTTTATTAGCACCAAACTTTGGTGTGATTCTTCATCCACTTTGACACTTGTATTTTCAACTATCTTCTTTAGTATTTTGTAATATCATTGGTATGCCTTGCTCTTTGTAGAGTATCCAAGGAAGATTCCTTCATTTGATCTTGCATCAAGCTTTCCTAGATTTTCTTCATCTCTCTTGATATAACATTTTCTTCTAAACACTCTAAAATATTTCATAGTAGGAGGTTTTCCATACCATAGTTCATAGGGGGTCTTTGAATTTTTCACTCTTGTTTGTCCTTTGTTAAGAATGTACACTGTAGTATGAATAGATTCTTTCCAATAGACTTCTAGTATATTTGCTTCCTTTATCATGGTTCTTGTTGCTTCTTGAACTGTCATGTTCTTCCTTTCCACAACTCCATTCAGTTGAGGAGTCTTAGGAGCTGATAATGTATTTTTATTCCATGATCTTCACCAAAGATATTAAACTCATTGGAGGTGAACTCACCACTTTTATCAAACCTCAAACATTTTATTTTCAAATCCATTTCATTCTCAACCATAGACTTAATGCTTTAAAATTATATATATCTTTTGATTTTTCTTTGAGAAAGGTCACCTAAGTCATTCTAGAGTAATCATCTATCAATTGATAACATAAAATACATGTCACCTTGAGAGCTTCTTATTATGGTAGGTCCACATAGGTCTGTATGCACCAACTCCAATGGTCTTGCAGTAGAATATTCCATAGTTCTAAACCTCTTCTTTGTCTGCTTTCCAAACTGACACTCCTTGCAAATTGCATTGATAGGCTTTGTAATTCTTGGTAGATTTCCCATAGCTTGAGTAGAGTTGATCTTCACTAGGCTATCAAAGTTGATGTGACCCATTCTTCTACTACATATCCAACTTTCATTTATTTGAGACATGAACCACTTAACACCACCACCTTTGAGATGATAAACATTTCCTTTTGTCCTTATTCCAGCTACAACCAATGTTCTATAGCTTCCTTGCTTGATTTCACAACCATCATCTTGAAACACTAAATTGTATCCCTGCTACACATTTTTCCTACACTGAGAAGATTATGCCGAAGACCCTTGACATAAAGAACATAATCTATCTTATGCTTGCCATGAAAACTAGTGGAACATTTTCCACTGATCTTAAAAGATGTATCACCACCAAACTTAACAAGATCACAATCATACTTTTCAAGCTTAACAAACTTACTCTTATCACCTGTCATATGATTTGAGCATCCGCTATCAATTATCCAATAGTTTCTCTACTCTCTTACATGAAAATAAATCACATAGTTCCTTCAATACTGTGACCTATTTCTAGAGCAATTCCTTCATACATCTTTCAAGATTAGTAGAATTAGTTCCAACATTTAAAGCCATGAACAAGCATTCATCACTTCCATCATCTAGATATTCTAATTCCTCATCATTAGATACACCACTATCTTATTTAACATAATAACTCTTCTTCATAGATTTACCTTTATGATCTTTATGTTTTTCATTTAAAATTTTGATTGGACATTTAGAAGCATAATGACCTATCTTTCTGCAATTGAATTATTTGAAAGATAACTTACCTCTATATTTTCCAACACCCTTTTTCAATCTTCTTACAAAATTTGCTTCCACCTCATCAAGATCATCTGGATTAGATTCATCATCTTTCTTGCTGACTTTAAAAGTAGTTTCTTTCCTTGGAGCATCTTTGTCAAACTCTCTTAATTGAAAAGTAGTTAAAGCACCAAACATTTGATCTCTAGAATATTGATCCAAATTTTGAGCTTCTTCAATAGCAAAAACTTTAGCACTATAAGATTTAGGAAGAGTTCTCAATACCTTTTCAACAACTTCAATTTCCTCCAGTTTTCTGCCAAGACCATTGATGGCATTGACAAATTCATCCACCCAAAGCATGTAGCCTACAATATCTTCATCTTATGACATCCTTAGGGTTTCAAATTTGGCTTTGAAATTCTACATATTTGCTTGCTTAACCTTATCATCTCCTTCATAAATTCTCTGCAACTTTGTCCAGACCTCTTTAGCAGTTTTGAAGCTTATCACCTTCACAAGTTCTAAATTAGAAATCCCACTCAAGTATCATTCCTTGCTTTTCCATTATTATCATAATTCTTAATCTCATCATCACTTACCAGAGGATTAATAGGCATAGTGTATCCATTTTCAACTGAATTCCAAACACCAAACCCTAATGAGAGAAGAAAGGCTTCCATCTTGGATTTTCAAACAACATAGTTTGTTCCATCAAACATAGGGACCTTTCCTCCATTAATGTGTTTCATTTGAATCTACCTCAAGCATTTAAGCTTCTTCAAAGGAATCCTAGCTCTGATACCAATTATTAGACACGAGATAATTGAGAGGGGGGTGAATCAATTGTACATTAAAACATTAAAACCCTCATGAATCTTCAAACCCTTATTAAGAATTAGCATGAATGTAAACAAGTGAAAACATCAACACATCAACAACCATACACAATAGAACACCATATTTATTTGGAAAACCCTAATAAGGGAAAAACCATGGTGAGGATTAACTCACATATATGAGAATAACAACATTGATTACAAAAGGCTCACTATCAAAATAGCTCACTGTCTAGAAGAAAAGAATGGCTTACTACCCAAAGGACTCATTATTTGGAATAGAAAAGAATAGAATATGAGGTTCACTACCTTAGAAAAACAAGAAGATCCACCACAACAACTCTACACCATTTTTAACCTTTGGCTCACTACCTCCAACAACTTCAGGTACACTAAAAATGTAGACACATTCTACTCATTGCTTCTGGTAGCCTTAGGCATTTAAGCTCACAATCAGGTTTCAACACCTGATCAAATTCACATCATACTTCACATTACCACTCATCACACACATCTCCAACAATTATCCTTGCTTATATATCCTATGTGACCTCAAATAACCTTGTGTTAGGTTGGCCTCAATTAAACATATGCACCTCAAACATGTAACGACCAAATAGGTTGGCACCAAACACTTTTGCGGTGGAAAGAAGTGAAGGCAGGCCACACCAAGGGTTAACCAAGACCAAAATCTACACTTACACACTACACCAAGCTTCTACAAACAATAAACCATCTCTATAATCAATGCTAACAAGCTAGGTTGGCCAAACCTACATTAACACTAACAAACAACCACATACACACTTCACCAAGTCTAAAAACATCTTGGGGACCACATAGAAACATCACACAACATCCTAGAATATTTCAACATCATCAAAATATTCAGCAACACTGCCACAACCACCTAAAATTGAGAATACTATCATCTTGTGCAACTAGCCACACTACCACAAACATACAACTCACTAACCAACCTTGCGGAATAGTTGAACACCAAACACTCTAGGGAAAGGTAGATATAGACAATATTAGAACATTCCCAAATCTATAAGACAAGAAACCTCAATGCGGAGAAATGCAAAATAATTCCATTTCCCCTAGACAACTTCCTTCACAGGCAACCCATTATCAGACACATCTTCTACTGCCTCATGATCCAAAACTAGAAACTTTGAATATAACACCTATGATCACCTCATCCAAATTGCACAAGCACATCTTCAACCATGAAGAAATGCAGAGCATAATGCAAAAAAACAATTATGTCACCTTGTACACTCTTTATACAATTTTCTCAAAAGCACTTGGAAACCAAGTGAACCAGCTACATCAACAACACTACAAGCACCTTCTCATCAACACCACACTAGATATTGCAACAATCTCCCCATGTGCAACACTTACTCAACACAACACTAGAGGTTGATGTATAGATTGACATCAATGACAACACTAATCATAACATAGTGCAATAATCTCCAACACTTTGTATCTTGCTCCTGGAGTTGGTTGGTACTTTAGTACTGTAATTCCTTTTTGTATCTTGCTCTAAGGAAGTGAGCCTTCTTGCAAGTATTTTGGCAATGAGCCTTATATTGCGAGTTAACTCTCACTATGGTTTTTCTCTCATTGGGTTTTCCATGTAAATATAGTGTCTCCTTGTGCATGTGTGTGTTCTCTATCTCTTTCTCTTTGTTGTTGATCTAATTACTGCTATATGTTTCATTGGTAGAGTTTGTTGAAGGTGTTAAAGATTCAAATTGCTATATTCTTCTCTGTTACTACTCTACTTAAAGTTTTATCTTTATCTGCTAAAGGAGTTTGAGTTGTGTTGAAAGTTTTAAGTTCTAGAAGGGGTTAAGTTTTGTGTAGACTGATTCACCCCTCCCCTCTTGGTTTCTGGAAGTATTCAACAATTGGTATCAGATCCAAGTTCCTCTATAGAAGCTTAACAACTTGAGGAAAATATCTGAGATGGCACATGATTATTCATACAAGGGTCCTAGGTTTGATAGGACTAATTACTCCTGGAAATTGAGGATGGAAGGACACCTAAACTCTCTTAGGTTTGGGGTGTGGCAATCAATCAAAAGTGGTTATACTGCTCTAACCACTCCTCTTACAGATCCAACTAAAATCAAATTGTATGAATGCAATGCCAAAGCCAAGAATGATATCTTGTGTGGATTGGTTGATTTAGAAATTTTGAAGGTGATGAATTATAGTTCTGCCAAAGATGTTTGGTAAAATCTCAGTAGCATGTATGAAGGAGACACTAAAGCGAAGCAAGCTAAGATGTAGATCTTCAAAAGTAGATTTGAGACTTTAATGATGACTGAAGATGTAGACATTGCAAGTTATATGCTCTAGGTACAAGAAATTGTCTTTGACATCTCCAGACTTGGTGAAGTAAAAGAAAGTGAAATTGAAAATAAGGTTTTGAGTTCTCTCCCAAAATCTTATAATCACAAAGTCTTTGCCATTGAAGAATTTAAAGATTTGGATGAGTATTCAATTGATGAAATGTTAGGTACTCTTATTGCCTTTGAGATGAGAGAGTTTGGTCAAGATGTTCCAAAGAAAGAAGTTGCATTCAAAGTTAACAAAAATATTGAAGATGAAGTTGTTTCTCAAAATGATGAACTTGATGAAGTTGAAGCAAACATTGTGAGAAGATTAAGGAAAGGCACCAACAAATAAAAAGGTAAGTTACCATTCAAATTTTTCAATTGTGGAAGAATAAGTTATTTTGCTTGTAAATGTCCTTACAAAGAATTAGATGATAGTAATAAAAGAGATAAGGTTAAAAAGGGTCTCTATTCCAAAGAAAGTAGTGGTTCCTCTAAAGATGATGCAAAGCATGGAGGGAGATCATTAACCAACCATCAAGCCAAAATGACAAAATTTCCTCATGGAGGCATGAAATACACACTAGATTCCCTACACCATACTCCCAGAGAAAGAAGAATTCAAGTCCCTTTTGAATTAAAGGTAGGAATTCTCTTTCTTTATGTCTTCTATCTTCTTCCTTTTGGATTCCTTGAAACATTTCTATGTTGTCTTCATCTTTACCTTGGGTTTCATCTTGTCCATTCAAAATTGTTTTCCTTTTGTTTTGCTACCTTGTAACTGATCCCTTTTGCCCCAATGGACTACACACTCTACCCCAGCACCTTGTTCTCTTTCCAAGATTTGATTCATCTTAAATTTTGGTCTATCTCTCCTTAAGGCTGCAATAACACAACTCTTCTTACCCATCCTTGCAATACTAGATGTCACTCTCTTCTTATTTTCTATACAATCAACAACCTTTCCTTCATCCTTGTCAATTTGGAAAATATTGTATGGACCCTTTGTCTTGAAATTATGCCACTCAACTTCATCTTCACCAATCTCCCCAATCAATACAAACATAAAATAGGTTGCACCCTCATACTCCAACTGCAAATGTGGAGTGTCTTCAATCACCTTGAAAGCTTTGTCTTCCCATTCTAGAAACCTTGCATGAGAATTGACATTTTTCCTTGAAACATCATCTATTACCACATCAACATGTTCTTGCAACAAATCTTGAACCTCTAATGGTAATTGATCAATCCTACTTGTTGTTATAACAATCATATGTTTACTCACCATTTTATTAGCCGCATCTTCCTCTTTTCTTGGCTTTTTTTCTTCAATCAAGGACTCCTTAATGTTTGATTTTGCTGCTCCCACTTGTCTTCTTCTCTAAACAATCTTCTTGATAGGCCACATAACCTTCTTCTTAACTAGTAAATGCCAACTTTGCATCTCAATCTTCAGCCTTTCTTCCATCTTTTCTCAAATTTCCATCATTAGTTCCAAATATTGCCTCAACTCTTTTATCTCTTGATCCACATCTATTTTTTTTGCCTTCTCCTTTTTCTTCTCCATCTCTTTTTCCTCTCTTTTCATCACTTGTTTCCTTTTTTGTAAACCCTCACTCTACAAGTATCTCTTCCATGCATCCATTCTTCACACACACAACTATCCTCTACCCAATAGGATTCTAGAAGATGTGCTCTCCAAGACCTCTTCTACCCACTTCCTCTCAATTGAAGAAATTTGCACACCTTCTACCCAACTTCATCACTATTGGAGGATACAACAAACCTTCTCTCAGAACTTCCTCTCAGGGTCTTCTAGCTCTAATACCAATTGGTGCAAAGCATGGAGGGAGATCATTAACCAACCATCAAGCCAAAATGACAAAATTTCCTCATGGAGGCATGAAATCCACTAGGTGCCCTACACCAAAAGATGAGGAGAATGACTCAAATGATGAAACTCTCTTTACAGATTTCAATACTACTAATAGAAAGAACAATGTTGAGAAATGTAACAAGTTTGAATCCTTGAGTGATGAAGAAATTTTTTCCTCTAATTTGGATCTGGAATATATGGAACCTAAAGGTTGGGACTTCAATTCGGATGATTTCTAGTCTACTTTAGAAGACCTAAATGAAGCAAGGGGACAAAATAAAAAAATATGAGAGCTTTCTTGCAAATTCAAAAGAAGAGATTGACAAACTAAAAATCCAAGCAGAAAAAGGTAAGGTATGTGAAATCAAATTAAAAGAGGCAAAAGGTGTGATCTCTAAATTAAAAGTAAAGGTTGAAGAAGGAAAGATAATTGAAGATTGTTTGAATGTCAAGCTCAATGACAAAGTTGTTGAATTTTTAAAGCTTGAGGAGGAAATTGTCACTCTAAGGAATGTTTTGAAAAGAGAAAATAAACAAATTATCAAAGGAGAGAAGTATAGCCCTGATATTTCCAAGTCAAATGAAAATATTGAAACAAGAGAAGAAAGATTCTACACTGAAGACTCCAAGAAGAGTGACTCTAGAGTTGCAAAGAATACTCAGAATGACAAGAAATAAAATGGACCCAATCCTAACCAGAAGCAAAAAGGAAGTCCTCCATCTGCAAAATATCATGTTCCTTGCAAGTTCAATCAACCCTTTCAAGGTTACTATTTTTCTTGCATTTTTTTGGGACATAAGGCTGTTGATTATAGAGTTAGAAAAAGGAGGGAATAATTTAACATGAGTATAAGGTCTTTCATACCTCAAAGAAACAATATTGTGTTATTTCATGGATATTTCTTTTCTTGTAACAACTATTGTCACAAGGCCGATGAGTGCACATCTAAGGTGAAAAGGGACAACTCTATTCCAGAGCACAATGTTGTGTGTTACAAGTGAAATAATATGGGACATAAGGTAAACTATTATAAAAATGGTTTTTTGAAGCCATCTACTCAATATCAAAATAAGGATGAGTCCCTAAATCAACAAAAGAGGGGAAATAAAAATATCCAAAATGATGACCATGAGAAGAAGGATGATTCAACTCTTGTGCACTCTACATGAGATTCCAAGACAAACTGAGATAGAGTATTATCTTAGGGAGAGATGTCACTTGCAAAACCTTTTTTCCCCATGAAAAGAAAAAGGTGTTGAATACTTTAGCATGAAGGATGATTTGAATCAAATCAGTCAATGTGGAGATCTATTGTGCATAGATGGACCTTGTTTGGTGTTCTTGGTGGATGTTGGTAATGTGTGAAGGTTGGTACACTTATTCTAATTTTGTGTATCACATTTAAATATAAAGAACTAGAAAAGTAAGTTTCAAAAGTTTTCCTAGACATTCAATATACATTTTGTTGAGGCAAAGTCATGGATTTTTGGTTTGTATCTCTCTACAATGAAAGTTTTAGCCTTGCAATCCAAAGGTCGTGCTAATCAAAATATGAAGGTATCATATCCACTTTTTCAATTCTTTATACTTTTTGATATAGTAGATATCAGTGGCAGTGTTCTGGTTTGGCTTAGTGAAGCAATGTTGAAGGCTTGTTGAAATGTGTTGCATTTCTCCTAAAGCAAATTTTTGTCCATACAAGATGATTAGATGTATTGTAATGCTCTATAACAGTGTGCTATAATTCCTATTTGTTTGTCAAAATATTTTTTGGGGTATGTATTCCAACTGATGCTTGAACAAATCAATTATATGATTTGGTGTTGTTGTTAGGTTTTCTCTGCATGCAGTATGTTTGGTTTCCAAATTTCAAGCCAATCCTAAGTAATCTCATGAGAAGGCTATAAAAAGAATCTTCAAATATTTGAAGGGTACTCCAGATTATGGCCTATGGTATAAAAAGGATCAAAATCTCTATCTGAGTGCCTATATTGATGTTGATTAGGTAGGTTGTGTTGATGACCGAAGGAGTACAAGTGGAAGTGCATTCTTTTTGGGAGACAAATTGGTCTCACGGTTTAGTAAAAAGCGGGATTCAATGTCTTTGTCCACATTAGAAGTAGAATATATTGTTGTAGCATCTTTTTGCACTCAACTGCTTTGGATGAAGATGGTGTATGATGAACCTATTCCTGTACTATGTGAAAATACAATTACTATCAATATTTCCAAGAATCTAGTAATGCACTCAAGGACTAAATGCATTTCAATCTGGTATCACTTTCTAAGAGAAAAGATTGCAAAACATGAATTCAGAATGGAGTGTGTGCCTACCAAGGACCAAATTGCAAACATTTTCACTAAGGAACTTTCAAAGGATACTTTTGAGTATCTCTGATAGAAGTTAGGGGTTATTGCCCCTCCTTGTTCTAACTAGATGTATTAATGGTGCATCTATCTAGGGGAAAAATTCATGACATATATGTTTCCCTAGATTGATGAGTGCTACCTCTTAGGGGGAGCTAGTAGAAAGGGGAAATCCTAAAGAAGTTGTGCAGTTGTTGTGAATGTATAGTCGCTTGAAGAAGATGTGTTGTTGATCAAAGGGAGAGTATGTGTTGTTGTTTCAATATAAGATATTTTTTGCCCCTTGTCCCTAAAGTAAGAATAGGTGTTGTTGCTTTATACAGACATATATGGCCCTTTGTCCTTGATGTCAAAGGGGGAGAGTGAGAAAGGGGGCGATTGTTGGTAATTGTTGTCATTGATGTCAACACTGATGGTTGTGTTTTTGTCATTGATGTCTACACTAATGGTTGTCATTGATGTTAACACTAAGGAGATTATTGGTAGTAGTGAACAGTGTGTTTCCATCAATACCAAAGGGGAAGACTATTCACAATTTTTGTCGTTGATGTCAACACTAATGGTTGTGTTGTTGTCATTGATGTAAACACTGATGGTTGTCATTGATGTCAACACTAACGAGATTGTTGGTAGTTATTGTCAACATTGATTGGTAGTTGTAATTGATGTCAACACCTGAGTAATATGTTGTTAGTCCTTGGCATTGGTTGTCTTGTTTATATTCATTTTGGGCTAGCATTGTCATGCCTTATCAAAAAAGTATTATTGTTGATGTTCATATAATGCATTATTATTGTTACCAGAGTTGTTTTCATGATAATATATTCAGATGAGGATTAGAAGCATTAAGAGGAGGATTAGAAGCATGAATAATGTTGGAGAGATGTTGTTGAAGATATATAGTCTTTCTCATGCTCTCTCTTGATGTTCCTGATAATATATGTGTTGTTAAAAGGAAGTTCTAATCTTTGTAAGTTGCCCAAATGATTCTAGCTTAGGAAGCTGCATTAAAGTTTGTCTGGGAGAATTCTCTATATTCCTCTGCTATTGTAGTTTTGGTCTTGTGATTTGGTATTATTTCCAGTGCTTTGTGTATATTGCACTCTTATCTTTTCAGGTCACTTGTGTTGTTGAGGAGGTTCCTTGAATTGCAGAAGGTTGGTAGTGTTGCTAGTTGTCTGGACTAGTCTGAGAAATGCTCCGCAATTCTCTACATTGAGGTCTTTGCTCCTACAACTTAGTGAATGTGCTCACAATGTTTGTACAATGTCTTAGTTCCAATCTCATGTGTTGAAGTGGTTTGCAAGCTATTCTACAAATAGTACATCATCTGATTATGTATCATGTGTTTCCTGGATAGATTTTTCTATACCTGTTTGGTCTGTGGTGGTTGTAAATGGCATGACAGTATGAAATAAATGTATGAAGGTGTTGTTGGATGTTCAAGAAACATCCCCATGTGATCCAAATGTTTCTATTTGGTTGCTTTATTACCACATTATGTCTTGAGTTGGATTTTTGGGTTATTTGTGGATATTTGGCTTATAAGGCTCGTTCCTTTGCTTGGACCATGTGCTTTAGGGGCTATGCAAGCAATGGAATATGTGTTATGATAGATTTGGGTCCTGACCTATCCTGTTTGGGACTGCATCAAGTAATTCCAACTAAATGAGTGTTTATGGGCCAACTAGTTATGCGCTTCAATGTTTCATCCACACGTTTCCTTAATGTTGACTTAGGTTGATATGCACCTAAATGTAAATGGTTTTGTATCACATTAAAAGAATTGCTAAGAATTTTTTTGGGTACTCTCTATCTTCATGTAGCACCACATTATGTTTTTGGTGGCCAACTAGTTGAATTCATTATTTATTCTCTTCTTGGATGACCTAATTGAACAATTAAAGTGTTGTGGTGGATATAAATGCAAGATCATTTTGAATGCAAGTGTGAGGGAGAAGTGTACAGGTGCAAAAAAGTGTGTATGCAAGTTGTATTGAATATCCAATAGAGATAGTGCTCATTATTGTGAAAGGAAAGATAAATTAAGCTTGAACACCTCAGTCAATAGAGAGTTGTGTTGGAAATCTTTGTAATTCTCTTATAAATATTTTGTATCTTTCTCTGAGATTGTGAATCTCATCATTTCCTCTATATCTTTCTCTTGGAGTTGGTTGGTACTTTAGTGTTGTAAGTCCTTTTTGTATCTTTCTCTAAGGAAGTGAGCCTTCTTGCAATTCTTTTGGTAGCAAGTCTTATATTGTGAGTTGACTCTCACCATGGTTTTTCCCTCATTGGGTTTTCCACATAAATCTTATGTCTCCTTGTGCATGTGTGTGTTCTCCATCTCTTTCTCTTTGTTGTCGATCTGATTACTGATATATCTTTCATTGGTAAAGTTTTATAAAGGTGTTAAATATTAAAATTGCTATATTCTTCTATGTTACTACTATGCTTAAAGTTCTATCTTTATCTGCTAAATGAGTTTGATTTGTGCTAGAATTTTCAAGTTCTGGAAGGGGTTAAGTTTGTGTAGATTGATTCACCCCCCTCTCAGTCTTCAGAAGTGTTCAAAAAAACCCAATAATTCAGAAATACCATCTTTGTTTGTTGGCTATAGTGGGACCTTTCTCTACCTTTAAAGAGAGACTAATTAATATTTTAGTAGTCAATATATGAATGTAATATTTCTTATATTTCATAGATTGAATCAAAACTACATGTAATTATTTAAAAATACAAGTTTTAATATATCCTATTTATTTGCAATCTAAAAACTTATATCTATGTATGCCACAGTTCTATAGATCAGTTATTTCCTAATCGATAAATATGAATGTTGTTATTAAATCATAACTTAGAATCTTTGTAAAGATAAAGGATTTATTCCTCTGGTCTAAAAATTAATTATTTGCTAATTATGATACAATTCATGTGTTGCTTCAAAATAGAGACATGTAGTGGTGTTGATTATGCAACTCTTTATATTGAATCATATCCTTAAGAATTCTTTGTAGTTGAATGTTAGTGAGAGCTGACTTCGATGGAGGATAGGCAATCTAGAACCAAAAATGATGAGTTATATTTGGAGAATATTTCACTTATAATTTCTACTGGGTGTTTCTCTTCATCCCTATTGGATCCATCAATTTAGGAGTGAACAATAGTCAATTTATTCCACAAAAATCTCAGAGTGCATGTTGAGGTCAAGATAATCTTTTATAGCTACTTAAAATATCTTTGAAGTTTTGTGAATTCTACTGTAGGTGTCTACAAAGCCGTGTTATGATTAAAATTATGCTTTTTCATAGCTAAATGTTACTTCAAGATTACTACTCAGAACTTTCTATCCTAGAAATTCCTTTAAGCATTACACTTATATCTTAAGATAACCAAGCAAGATTCCTCAACAATTTATACAAAAATATTGGGAAAAGTGGATTTTAGGCAAGGAAAGAAACATACATTTGCACAATTGGATTAGTCTTCCCTGACACTCATTAAGGACAAGGGTTGGTTTATATATTTTTGGACGAGGATGTGAACAATGAGGATTCAATCTTAAATAGAGATTTGAGATTGAATGAGAGGAATGGAGAATCCTCATTGACCAAGAATAGTCAATAAAAGTTATGTGGGCTCATTAGTGGGTTCTTAAATGGTTTAGTATTGTAGATTCCCTACTAATGTCTAGTAAACTTGGTGGTAATCACACAATTTAGAGGAAAATCCTAGATGAACAATCCACTTGAACCTTTGGAAGGACTTGCATTGAATTATCAACCAATGCTAGTAAGCTTGTGATGGTACTGGCATTGTATGTGCTTTCAAAGACTTAAAACCACCTAATTCATCCTAATATAGGTGTTACACTTGCTAAGAAATCATAAAACTGTATAACAGTAAAGAAAGTAATGTTGGCACTATTGCTACAGGTACCTACAATATAAGACTATAACTAATTGTTGTTAAGAAATGAATATTGGTATTTAATTGATACAGATGACTAAACCTACACTCTAAATTACAACTAACCTAAGCAATCTAAGGCATTAATGTGAAACAAGAATTACTCATGAATAATATAAGAAATTTAATTAACATGCATTTATGAAATAACTGCTACAATAGAAGAAACTGCATTGAAAATGAAGTGAGGGACAATTACCTTGAGTGACCCTTGATCAAGTGACTGCTTCCACTGATCTAACTAAAATATGGCTTCTTATATTAACACAGTCATAATAACTCAAACCATTCATTGCACAACTCCAAAAATATCACATAAGATTCTACTGAGATATCTTATTCATGAAATCATGATTGAACAATAAACATTGTTTGCATAAGAACAACTTAACTAGAAAAAAGTCAGTATTGGCATGGTGTGATGGTTTACAGGTGGCATTGTTGTTCTTGCCACCAAGGTTCAAACCCCGTTGGGGTGGTATTGTTGAATGGTTGTATCCGGTTCATAGCTCTGGTCAAAAGCATTTACCCCTTGATTAAAAAAAACTTAACTAGAAAAATATCTAGAAACTATATATGCTCTTTGTAATGTCATGAAATTGCACCCCTCGCAATTTTACATACATTCTTATGTCTGCTTTAGTTTCCACTCCCTTAGCATCTTGTGTAGGCTCATTTTAGCCCCTGCATTAGCCTTTTTCCCTTCTCAGGATGCTCCAACACCCCTTTTTAGCAACTACCCTTCGCACATTAGCCTTGAATCAAACTTTGTGCCTTTCCCATTCATGTCATTTTGTAGTGTGATGTGTCTAGACACTAGCACATTGTGTGAACGTCCACGTGCCACACTAGCATCCTGCGACATTTCAACATTCAAGTGACTGTTTCTGTGCATGTTTGCCACTTGTCACCTCCTTTGGTCGGTGGTAATGACTCGAGATGCTCTTGTAACCACTCGAGAAGCCTCTTTTTGTTTTTTTTTCTCTCCTTAAATGCTATATTTTGGATCCTATTGCTTCTTCCAAGAACTTCTAGCTTCATTCTAACTTCCCTCTAGCTTTGGCTTCTGCATTTTCCTCCTCTTGCTCTTTCCATTTTGCTTGCACAACTCCACAGCTTGCCACAACAACATTCTCTAAAGCTCTCATAGCACTCCTTGCAACACTTTTGGCTCTTGCAACTTCATCTCCCTTATCTCATGCTTGTGAGCATCTTTGGATTTCATATCTCCTTTCCATTGCATCTCTACTTTGTGATACGGGTTCTCCTCCTCTAGCGGGGATTACTTTCATCACCTATTTTGTGATACGGGTTCTCCTCCTCAAGTGGGGATTGCTTTTATCACTCATACTTGGTGGTGCAGGTTCTACTCCTGAAGTTGGTTTTTCTATCAAACGCTTTGTCCATTTTGGTTACACTCTTTCTTTCTACCTGGTTGTCCGTGGAGATGGGAACACCAAAACGGGGGTTCGACTGAGGCAAACCCCTATACAGCGCCAACAATTTCTCTAGATATTACACAAGCAAGTTTTAAAGACATTCTCCTGCTAGAGGCTTCATCTCTTGCGTGGTTGTGAGCATTTCCTTTCTTTCTTTTATTCTCTTTATCATTTCTATTTCACTTCATTTTAGCTTTATCACATTTTGTCATTTTCCTTCATTCTGTAAGTTCCTAGCAATCAGATTTCTAGTCGTCATTTAGCCATTTTCTGTGATATTCCCGCTTTTAGTCCGTATGAGACACCAGTGTGCCTATGGGATGCCAATGCGCCGCGCTATTGTCCATATTCCGCATTGTAGTCATTTGGCCGATATTTTCTTAGTTTGTCCAAAAAATCTGCGTGACTTGCTCTTTCTGATTCTAAAACTCTCGTTGTTGTTCCTTGAGGTAGTTTAGGGAAGTTTGCCCTGTGAAGCTCTCTAAATGAAGAGAATTCATGAGGGGTGAATCTCCCTTCTCTACATTTTGGTGAACTCAATGTGAAGAAAAGTGTTTTTTCAAAAAAACTAGGAATTTATTTACCCCTACTTGTAGGGTTATAACTTTTGACTCGGTGCTCAGAATTCAAAACCGTTTGCACCATTGGAAAGGTCTCCTAGAGAACTAGTTCAATCCCTAAAATATTGTGCCTTCAGCAACCAAATTTTAAGGACCAACACAAGTTCTAACCTCAAATTCTGCTTCGAAGACCTCCAAAAATGCAAATTACTAGAACCTAGAAAATACCAAAAAAAATAGAAAATCTAGATTTTTCAATTTTTCTTAGTTCTTTCACCAAAATGAATTTAATATCTTCTTTTATTAGTTTAGTATCTAGTTTTATTCAAAGTGTTAATTATGTTCCATTTCATGCATGTGATGGTGACTTGGCCTTGCCTATGTCACTTGATATCTTTGATCCTTCTCAGGAAATTCCTCTAGCTTTGGAGGATATTTTGTCGCAAGAAGATGAAATCATTGATACCTTTCTTAATGTTACTCTACCTTCTATTCATTCCAATGCACTCTCTTCTAGAGATGATGCATTAGTGAATGATGAATCTTTTCATCCCAATGCACTCTCTTCTAGAGACGTTGCATTGGTGAATGATGAATCTCATCTTTTTTCTGATGCACTTTATTCTAGGGATGTTGCATTAGCGAATGATGAACCTCCTTCCACATTTGATCCTCCCTGGATCGATGTTGAGAATATTTATTTGAAT
>VDFB02000015.1:178644929-178990300 GCA_007258455.2 Sequoia sempervirens
ACTACACTAGGTTTGTAGTAAGGGTTTATGTTCGGTGCGAAAATAATAAACTCCCTCAGGAGACCTCCCAACCTTTAGAACAAAGGCTTTGGGGATGGTTATCTTGCACACTACCGGCAAAAGAGGGTTTCCCCAAATTCGCTTTAAATTTTATAGTGGGGCAGAATGGCCTGGCTTTGGCTTGAACCCACTTGAGTCGTTCCCGTAGGGTGAGTACTTTTTCCCACTATGGCAGGCTCTCTAAAGGATGTAATTGAAAAGAAAAATAACATTGCATGAATTTAAAAGGCAAGTCTGGTATTCTGATCACCCAGTTAAGGGGAGAGCATAGACCTATTGCCACAATCACAGCAAGCAAATGTTCTTTTTAAAACCCAAATAATGATGAGCTAATCTAGGTGAAGATATTGCTTCACCAAAAACAGATTGTTCAATTTTAACTGCAAGATTCAAATGTTTGGTGACTATCCTAGATTGCTTCTTTTTATCCAGATGTGACTACCCTAGGATTGCTTCATTTTATCCAGATGTGACTACCCTAGGATTGCTTTATTTTATCCAGATGTGACTACCCTAGGATTGCTTCATTCTTTTAAAGTTATTACTGTCCGCGGTTGCGTCGGATTCAATCAAATTAAATTACAAATTACAATTTGCAACCTTTTTCAAAAGTGTGCTATAACAGACATCCGAGGCGCTGTAGGAATCTTCAAAGGTGCTAATTGATCTCAATGCTTTTCCAGCTCCGTGTGATTCACCTACAAGATAAAAAAAAGATTATAATGCAGCCAAAAAAAAACTAAATAAACTCATCAAAACAAATTGCAATTTTAGAGACATGTTTTTTTTTTTGGCATAGCTGAATTATATTTCAGTTTTTTACAATTTTATTGATCTAAAAAATGAAAACTCAAAGAAAAGATCCCTATTAATTTTCTGCGAGCTTTCCAGAAATGTAAAGAAGTCAGAAAGATTCTCTGTTTTGCTCTCAGAAACGCGGATTTATGGAAATCACATAGAAAATGAAGATCGGATTTTTTTCACACTGTATTGACCTCAAAATTAAATCTGTAAAACACAGACCCCCATTAGAATTTAAAGAGATTTCCGAAAATGTAAAAAAATTAAAAAAAATCGCTGATTTGCATTCAGAAAACCAATTTTATGAAAAAACATAAAATTACGATAACTTTTACAAAAACGATGATACACTCTCAATTTTTTTACTGTAGCCTCTTGAGATGATTTCAAAGACTCTGTAAAAATATTGTAGAAAAATTCGCTTCTGTGTAGAAGATATCAAGAAATTGGTAAAACTTGCAGTTGTGTCCAAAAATTGTCAGATCTGCATCAAAAAAATCAATAAAACCTGCAAGTAGATATTAAAAACAGGGCAAATGCCCCACGGTGGGTGCCATTTTAATGTGTGTGAGAAAATTGGATCAAATCTAAATAAAAATTCAAACACATGTTAATAAAACATTAAATCGAAAAAGCTGTAAAAGAAAAATGAAATACGCAAACCGTAACAGCAGCTTCTCGAAACCGTCTTATCCTCCTCTAACTTCAGCATTTTGTTGCTTCGAAATGGCTCTCAGATCAGCAGGTAGAGCTCAACAAAATGGCAGCATGAAGAACGAGATGAAATCTAAAAATGCATAATATGCAAAATGCAAGAAAGCTATGCTAGTATGAGAAATATTGCTATGCTATTAAAACTAATATGCAAGAAAGCTATGCTAGTATGAGAAATATTGCTATGCTATTAAAACTAATATGCATGCAAAGGCTGATGAAAATATGGCTATGTAAATGAGTATACGAAGTGTGCATATGTGAGCGATTATGTAGAGTGTATGTGGATGATTAACCAAGGCTTGGATTTGCACATGCTTTTATAGAGTTTTCGAACGAGTTTGATTGGCTGGTTTGGTCAACGGCCATGATAATTCCTGACAGATCAAACGGTTGAAGATAAATGAGATTGAAGAGAAAATAGAAGAAAACGAATAAAGCCAGATTTTTCCATTTTAATGGAAGAGATAAGATGAGATGATTTAAAAATCATCTTTTTAGAAGAAAAGAATGGAAAGATTATGATCAGATAAATAATGAATTATCTAATTCAATTATTTATTTATGAGTGCATGTTGATTTTTTCTTAAATAAATAAATATTTAAGATTTTGAGGAAATCAGAAGATTTTATAATTAAACAGAATATCTAATTATGATTTGAAGAAAGTAGAAAATCTTTAATTAAATAAAATATTTAATTAAATTTGAAAGAATGAAATTAATTAAATAAAAGTATTTAATTAATTAGAGGAAAGTTTTAAAATAGAAAGAAAAGAGATATTTAAATTTAATTAAAAAGATGTAATTAAATTCAAAAGATGATAATTAACTTAAATAAATAAAATGTATTTATTTAATTTAATCAAGTAGAATGTGGAATAATTAAATAAAATAGATCTATTTAATTATGGTGGGATGAATGAATACTATAATTAAATTAAATAAATTTAATTACGTATAGAAGAATTTTAGAGGAATTAATTAAATATTAAATATTTAATTAAATGTCAGGAATAATTGAATATGACCAATTTTATGCATATACAAATATTAGGCAAGTTAGGCAAATACGGTACAATGAAGAACTAAGTACTTTACCAAGAGCCGACTCTACCCGCAATTTGCACCTGTTTGGCTTGTCTTTTTGATACATCTTTTGGTGTCTTGCAAAGAATTGGAACAATGTTATTTGAATATTTGTGATTTGGGTGAATGAGTATGAAGGAATAATACTATCAGCACTTTACCGTTGTGTTGATTCTTCTTGTGTGGTTTGTATTTGCTTTGACTATCTTTTAGTTTCATCCATAGATCTCCTACAAATAATGGATATAGCATTGGAAAAGACATTGCAATGCATAAAGGTGATATAAGGCTATAAGTTCTATAAAGTTGAATTTGTCTATTGGGCAACATGCAATTTTAGGAAAATTGGATTGTGATCAGTCCAATATGCTTCTGATATATAGATAGAGCATATATTTGTAGTTGTGTTGGACCAAATGTGATCAATAACTGAGTTGCCCATGTTGCGTTGTTGGTTCAACATAAATTGTATATTGTTCTGTTGCATATAACTGTGAAGAATTTTTTTGCTTCTACTTTCTGAAGACATGTCGACATTAAAATTTCCTAAAATGTACAACATGTTTTCTGAATTTGTGGATCCAATAATTATTTGCAAGATTGCGATTACTTCATCTATGGTAGTTGCAGCTCTTGCATAAATATTACAAACATTGAGTTCATTGTTAGACAGCATTACTGTTGATGTGATGGCTTCAATATTTGAGGTTTCATGTTGTGTTGTTTTTGATAGGAGTAAATGTTTCCTAGTTAAAGTTGCTATGCCATGTATGCTATGTACGAAGAAGCTATCAAAATACTGCAGCAAGGTATTTAGCTCAAACGGATGCATATGTGTTTCTTGGAGACAGAAGATATCAGATTGCATTATGCTATAGTCATTGACAATGTCTTCTGCATGTTTGATATTTGGGGGCGCTTTGTTAATTCATAGGTGTCAATGTCTATCATTTTCTTTGTTTCTCGTGTATCCTAATGTGTTTGAGAATAGCAAATGTTGTGTATGAATAGCATCTAATGCTATTATCTAGATTACTAAATCTATAATTGTTTACATCGTCGCCTATGTGCTTTTACTCAATAGCATTCCATAGTAGTAATCATGTTGTCAAGCATCTTGGAAGTTAATAATCTCTATATATGTTGGAAAATGGATCTTGAGTAGTAGCAGAAGCCTACGTAACATATGACACAACAAGCAATTTAATAGAAGCACAAGGGGAAAATAGTATTAATTCTTCAACCTAACCTTGTTATCCATTCTCCCCGAGTAGGATTGTATGTACTTATTCCTATTACATTGACAAAATGTATAAATGAGTACAATGTATGATGTATACTTTCAGTGCCACAAACACAAAACAATATATTCAAGTGGCTTTGTTTACATGCAACAAATGGTTGGCAAGAATCTATTTTGCTCACATTGTCAATCTCAGTCTATGGTATTTAAGTGTTTTGTGTAATTGGATTCCTTTGTTTCTATGTACTTCTAAGTGACTGATTTTTTCCAAAGAACAAATGATTTTAAAAGCTAGTCAGATAAACATGAATTAAGTGGCATGTAGAGAATAGTTTCACAAATCATTTATGTTTAAAGAAAATCAGGGAAATGCAAAAGCATTGTTTGATCAAAGAAGATCTATGGCTTTTCTTATTTGTGGGAATAGCTTTTAAAATCATTTATGTTTTAAAAATTTGAGGAAAATGCAAAGGCATAGGTCCATTAAGCAAAAGTGAAGGCATAGATTGATTAAATAATTAAAAAAAGAGATTGAAACTCAGAGGTACAGGCGCATAGTGCATATATGCAAAGAAAATGCATTAAATAGCATGTGGGTGGATAAGAAACTGCTGGAATGGCTTGGTGGACATGTATAGCCAGGCTGCTTTGTTCATTTGTTATAAAGTTAAGTCAGCTGTTAAGCCTGACTATTACTTTGTGCAAATTGTTTTTCTATTCTACAAGTCTTTGTTCTGGGAGAGTTTATAGCGATTGAGCAGATTTTGTTATAGTTACAGTATCCAGAACCAGAAACGAGTTACTTGAGGCAATAAATAGTTTATTTCCTTAGTTTTCTCTTACTTTAGAGGTTTAAAGCACAGAGTAAAATTGGCAATGTGAGCAAAAAAAATTGTGGTTAATGTCATTTTGCATGTAAGCAAGACCATGGGAAAATACTGCGTCATGTCTATGAGTGACGTAGTACATCATTCATTGTACTCATGTGCCATGTCAGCTTTTGAAATTAACTTTGTAGGCTTTTATTTGCAACACAGGAAGATTAAACATACATTAACTTGCATGTTGAAGAGCAACTTGCCACAGATATAAGCAGTTCTATGAAAAAAAATTGCCTTAAATGCATATAGGTAAAAACCAGTTGACATAAAACAAAGACTTATGACTCTATAGGCTATTTGAAACTGCAAACAGGGTTTAAAAATTGCATGCTAGCAGTTCATTCTATTCTATGGATATTGTATAGAAGAAGTATAACTTATTAACACATAAGCAAAACATGTTCTATTGTCTGAAGACAAATTACTATTGCAATTGAGAAAAATGTGTTTTCCTATTTGTATATGTGGAAGCAGCCTTCTAAATGATTTATGTTCAAAGAAATGAGGAATACAAGATGAAAAAATTAATACATGGAAAAGAACTTTATGTAGTTATTATATTGAAGAATTTCAATTGCATTTCAAGAAAAGCAAAAAGACAATTTGGAAAACTGACCTTGCAATTTGCTATCGAACGATCAAGCATAATTGTAGGAATGTACAAATTGTGATAGGCACAAGAAATTTTCCCTAGTGCAATTTGTGCGTGATTGTTTAAATACAGTTGAAAGCATTGATCCTTGTTACAAGGACAATTTAGACAAATGAGTACAGTGAGTGACATATACTATGCTATTCATAAAAACAAAACGGAATTCTTATGTAGATTCATTTGAACGAGAAACAACCCAAGTAAGAACTTTTGTTTCTTAAAATGAAAATTGCATTTTATAATTTTTAAATACTTATTGCTATTTGTGTACCCTATAATATAGAACATTTTTTTGCATATGCATGCACTAGTGTAATTCTATTATTGCAATGGTGGCATAAGCTCTGTAACAGCAATCAATGGAATAGATCCCATATTTGCTTAAGTACCTAAAAAAGTGTAAATAGGCCATGGCAACTTGTCAATACTAAGCCAAAAAACAACATAGACTTGTGCTAGCACTGTTAAGTTCTGGTGGAAACAATTTCTGGCTATTGTTTAATGCCAAACTAGCTATCACTTAATAGTGAAAGCGACGTAAATATTGATTTTCTAACTAAATGGGGTCATTTCATTTCCATATGCATAAGTTTATTTTGTACCATTATGTAGCACTTACTATTACTTGTGCAATGAAGCCACATGCAGGTAGAATTCATAACTCATGGCATTTAGATACACCTAAGGATAAATACAAACCAAGGTTGTTGGCATCCTGATAAGAAAGATGATGAGATACATCCAATTAATGTATGCCACAACATCTTATTCAATGAAGATGATTTGGATAGGAATGTTACAAATTCGAATCCTTATTGGTGTGTGAGTAATTCTCTTTTTCAAGACTTTTCAAGGAAATTGCATGCCAATACTATCAGTGAACAAGTGGAATCAGATTTTTTAATTGACTTTGTTTGATGGGTCAAATGTGCACAAGGATAGTTAGAATTATTTCTTTGCTTTAATTATTATGTATATAAATACTATTCAACAATTACCTAATTAATTAGATATGAAATGACAGAAGGAAAAAGAAAATTAATTAATTAAGATAATTTCATTCATTAATTAATAAGGTGAATTATCATGTAAAAGTACAAAAATTAGAATTCGCAAAAAAATCCTCTTTGCTTTATGCATTAATGACAACGAGGGAGATGAAAGCAATTGTTGAGTTTAGGCTTATATCTGTAAATTGCATTTGCCTGACAGTTTGTAAAGTCCTCTCAACACATTGTCCTCATATTGTTTGTAAGGTCACATTATGGGACATGCTAACAGAACAGTGGTTGTAAAGCTTGCACTATGGAACAGTTCTGCAACAATTCAAGATATGTAATCTTTAGAGGACTCATAAGCGCCAAGTTAGTGTTAAGCTCTCACATTGTACATTGGACAAAAGACAATTGCTTGTCCAAGGAACTAATCTCTGAAGAATAGCGTAGGCTAAGCACTGTGAAACCCAATGTGGAGTAGCTTGTCTACAGGTGTCCTTTTTTGGAACCATGACAACCTTTGCCCTGTCACTGTAAACTCTTTCCTAGTAAAGACATATCGACACACACATATATGTATACACATGTATATATATGTACAGATACATCCATGTAAAGACAGATGAATGCATGTATGGACATAAACATATATGCATCCATATGATTGCATGCATACACACATAGATGCATCTATACACACATACATATATGCATAAATACATATATGCATAGATATATCTAGAGTCACATGCATACATGTATATATGCACCTACAAATGTCTACATAGATATGCACATAGGTAAATGCATATGTACGTAGAGACATGCATACATACATACATGCACTGACACAATAGGCAGAAAGTGATTGTGATAGTGAACTAAAGCACTATGAAACACAGCCTCATTATGCACTTTAATGCAAAGGAACTGTGGAAAATAACAAATTATCACCTCAAGTAACTCGTTTCTAGGTCTAGACCCTACAACTGTAACATCTCCTGCTCAGTGGCTACAAACTCTTCCTCAGAACAAGAGCTTACAAAACACAAAAAACAACACACACAAAGTAATAGAAATGCATACCAAGTAACTTAACTCTATATTAAATGACCAAAGTACGCTGGCCACGCATGGCCTCCAAACCATTCTAGAGCCTTCACCTCGAGCCAGATGCCATTCAATGCATTTAATTTATACTAATGCTTTACGTACGCCAGTTTAATAAACTATGCCTTTGCTTAATTTTAATTAATCAATTTATGCACTCACAGTTTCCTGATATTTTAATGCATTTAATCTGCATTCATGGATTACGTACCTCTAGCCGCCAACTTTTAAACTATGCCTTTTCTTAAATTTATTTAATCAATTTATGCGTTCGCATTTTCCCAAATCTTAAAAATGAAAATGATTTATAAAGCTACTCGGATGAATAGAAAAATAGATAAATGTTAATTTTCCAATATATAAAATAGCTCTCCAAATTCAAACTATACAAAAAAAAAAAGTAATATGTTAAATGGCGAAATGTGATTGGTCAATGTTGTCAGTTAAAAGCATTTCAACCGAATGCATGAGTATTATTGCCTTGACACTAGGAGCTAATAAAATTGTCACTATAGAAAACAGTTTATCCAAGCGAGTGCTATTAGGTTTGTTATCTTCAATTTTAAACTCCTTTGACATTAATGCATTTTCTTTGGTGCTAGAATATAAAGACTCTCTTTTTACTGAGGGTCCGGAACAAGATGACATATACAAATAAATTTAAGCAAAGACATAGGTTAGAAAACTGACAGCTTTTATCAATAGAAAGGGGGCGTTTACAGTGATAGAGCAAAAGCTCCTGTGCTCGCTGAATGAATACCAAGAGACAAGTTACTCAAGGCAACAAATTGCTACTTTTATTTATTTTGCTTCATTTTATCCTAGAAATGCAAGTTGGGTTTCACAATGCATGAAAACACATTTGTGCAAACAACTCCCAAAATTATAATTGCAATGGATGACAGTGATAGTGTAATGGATACTAATAGTCAAAACATCAAAATACACCAGCTAGTTCATTTTTAGATTCAATGGAAACAAGCATCAATTGGGAACAGATTAACCTAGTAGTCTATTTGTCATAGGTTCTTGAATTCCAAATGCACAAGTGCAAGCATGGTTCTCTACAGGCTTTTGCTATGCATTTTAACTACATTGCTATTTTGCATCATGCCTAAAGAACCACTGCAAGTATGGTTTCCAAACAGATTTAAATCAATGAATGTAAGTCAAGAAAGGTTTCCAATTACACTTAATACTTGAACCATGAAGCATCATTGCTTCAAGTTGTAGCAAAAGTGCAGACATGGACACAAAAGCAAATTCAACAATGACATCATCAAACAAGGATTTGTTTGCTATTACTATGATTAACTATTGAACTCAATTGACTCATCAGTCAAACAGCTTGATTGATCACTGACCTAACTTGTTCCAAAGCTATCTTGTTAAGCTGATTAGTTGATTTCATTAATGAATAAAAGATAGAATTGACTTAATTTGTATGAGCTAAGTGTAAGATTGACTTGTTTGTTAATTGACTTTGATTAATGGTTCAGAAACAGATGAGACAAATTAAATTTTTATGAGCAAAATGTGAGATGGACTTATTAGCTGCTACGCCACATATACTATGACATTTGAGCTTTCATGAAATAATAGTGAAAGTAATAGAATAAACAGATGGCTTCAACATAGATGAAGGGATACAATTAATATGGACAGCTATAGCCTGTTGAATATTTGTAGCATAAGAAACAGAAAGGAAGGGGTTAGCAAAGATTTTGCAATTTCAGTTTACACCTAGCAATTGCATTTGCTTCCTTGTCTATAAAGCCTTTGCAAGAAACTCCTTTTTTTTGCATATGAATGGCCATGATTGGTTTAATTGATTTGATGTACAAAGATGTTTTTTAATTAACTATAATTAACTATTCAAGAAAATCGATCTATCAATGAACTAGTTTCATTGACTACTCACGTAACTTGATTCACAGATAACTTGATCAGCTATTTAGTTGATTTGCTTGAATGTTTGCAAAAATCCCTCTTTGACAAATAATTATTTGCATAATTTGCAATCACTACACACTAAGAGCCAACATTTCTTCAAGGGATTCTGTCAAACAGTTAAAATGTTTTTGCTTGTGCTTCCATATTTGGTATGCATATTCATGATAGCATTTCAAACCATTATATCTATCAGAAATGTACATCTTATGATGCTTAGATGAATGTACATATGTTGTTCTAAAGCTCTCTTTCTATTAAAAGCACGCAAAATGTTTAGAAACATTGTGTATCTATCAATGTGAATAAGCAAGATTGATTTAAGTGATTTGGAGGATAAAGATGACTAATAATTAGCTATGACCAACCATGGAACACAATTAATTCATCAGCCAATTAGCTTAATTGACCGCTGAATTAACTTGTTTGAAAGCTATGATGTTAAGCCAACTAGCTAATATGCCACATACAGTATGACATTTGAGTTTCAAATAGGTCTCATGCACGCAAATTTGTTATCATGTTAAAGCCATGTAAACGTTAATGTTCCAATTCCATGGGGTCATTCTATTTCCATTTGTCCTAGTTCATTTCATTCCATTATCAAGAACCAATAATTAAATGTTTAAACCAGGTACATGCAAACAAAAATGCAAGTAGGGTTTCAACAATGACATCATCTAACAAGCATTTGATTGAGATTACTATGATTAACTATTGAACTCAATTGACTCATCAGTCAAACAGCTTGATTGATCATTGACCTAACTTTTTTCAAAGCTATCTTGTTAAGCCGATTAGTTAATTTCATTAAGGAGTAAAAAATAGAATTGACTTAATTTGCATGAGTCAAGTATAAGATTGACTTTTTTGTTAATTGACTTTGATTAATGGTTCAGAGACAGATGCAACAAATTAAATTGTCATGAGAAAAATGTGAGATGGACTTATTAGCTGCTACGCTACATATACTATGACACTTCAGTTTTCATGAAATAATAGCAAAAGCAATAGAATAAACAGATGGCTTCAACATAGGCGAAGGGATACAATTAATATGGACAGCTATAGCCTGTTGAATATTTGTAGCACAAGAAACAAAAAGGAAGATATTGGCGAGGATTTTGCAATTTCGATTTACTCCTAGCAATTGCATTTGCTTCCTTGTCTATAATGCCTTTTCAAGAAATTCCTTTTTTTGCATATGAATGGCCATGATTGGTTTAATTGATTTGGTGTACAAAGATTTTTTTTAATTAACTATAATTAACTATTCAAGAAAACTGATCTATCAATGAACTAGTTTCATTGACTAGTCAAGTAACTTGATTCACATTTAACTTGATCAGCTATCTAGTTGATTTGCTTGAATGTTTGCAAGAAGCTTTTTTTGACAAATAATTCTTTGCATAATTTGCAATCACTACACACCAAGAGCCAACATTTCTTTGAGGAATCCTGTCAAAGAGTTTAAATATTTTTGCCTGTGCTTCTATATTTGGTATGCATATTCATGACAGCATTACAAACCATTATATCTGTCAGAAATCTACGTCTTATGATACTTAGATGAATGCACATATCTTGTTCTAAAGCTCTTTTCCTATTAAAAGCATGCAAAATGTTTACAAAGATTGTGTATCTGTGAATGTGAATAAGCAACATTGATTTAACTGATTTGGAGGATAAAGATGACCAATAATTAGCTATGACTAACCATGGAACACAATTAATTCATCAGCCAATTAGCTTGATTGATCGTTGAATTAACTTGTTTGAAAGCTGTCATGTTAAGCCAACTAGCTAATATGCCACATACACTATGACATTTGAGATTCAAATAAGCCTCATGCACGAAAATATGCTATCATGTTAAAGCCATGCAAACATTGATGTTCCAATTCCATGGGGTCATTCTATTTCCATTTGTCCAAGTTCATTTCATTCCATTATCAAGAATCAATAATTAAATGTTTAAACCAGGGACATGCAAATAGAAATACAAGTAGGGTTTCATAGTGCTTTAAGACATTGCTATACTTTGATTATAAATTCATTTTTTAAACTACTTTTAGTATTATTTATTCGAGTTTCTTGTTGAAATGCGAAGGTTTCATCTGCGTTTGATAGGAATTATGTAGAAATCCTCCTGTCCATTTTACTTCATGCATGTGAGTCCTGTAAAGTCTGTATATTATTGACTACTGCAAAGTCATCCCATAAAGAGGGCTTTGGAACCAAAATTATGTCAACACGTGCGATAATGAGAGATTTTGAACTATGAGTAAACAGTGTGTTGCTTTGAGCTTTTCTGTTGTCATCAAAGTAATAGTAAGCACTACATAATGGTAGAAATCACAACTCATAGCATCCATATACACCCATGCACAAATACATGGTATTCAACACATTAACACGGGCATGGTTTTCTAGGGCTAGTTTGTTAATTGCCTTTGATTAATAGTTCAAATGTACAGAAGGCTAATTGCAATCATTTCTTTCTTTGAATTGCTATGTACTTAAAGGCTAACTAGCAGTTGCCTAATTATTTAGATATGAGACAATACAAGGATCAATGAGGAAATATGAACTTGCCTAAATCATCATGAATGATAGAGCTATTGGGTAAAATGCTACATATACTGTGACATTTAAGCTTCAAAGACTGTCAATGAATAGTAAAAGCTTCAAAACTCTCAGTTAACATGTAAAGGGCTGAGAAAAATTCATCTGCTAACTGAATGGGGTCATTTTACTTCAATTATCTAGTACTTATTCTTAATTGTTTAATGCAATCACATGCAACCAAAATTCAGAACAATTAGCATCTATACACACCCATGCATAGATACATGCTCTCTAACATATTGATATGCATATGGTTTTCTATCGGCACAATCCTTGAACATTCTCTAGGTACGAGTGCTAGTCTATTAATTAACATTGATTACTGGATAAAATGTATTCATAGACACATAGCTGCACACATGCCTCAATGCACAAATGCATAGACACATGCATGGATGCACACATATATACACGTACACATACATACATGATCACACAGTTACATCTATATATGCATTCATGTATCCATGGATGCACATATCAAAAATCCACTCCCATGGGCTCCAAAAAATAGATAAATGCCAATTTACCAATATGAAATATAACTCACGAAATTGAGTCCATATATCTCTAAAAGCAACATGTACAACAACCACAATATCACTGGATGGCTAGCTGGCACCATCCACAAAAAAGCATTTAAAGCAAATGCAATAGTAATCTGTTATATACACACATACATACATGGCAACATAGATACATGCATTCATATATACATAATTACATGCACACATATATACATGCAAACCTCTATGCATGGATGCATACAAAGACTATAAAGTGCATAAAGAAGCTATATTTCATAGTGGTCTATTGTGTGGCCGAACAAGCTATTTTGTAGTTGTAGAGTTGCACGCTGGACAGTGAGAGACGAATTGCTTGAGGTCAGAAGAGGTAACTTTTCTTTTTTTTTTGTCTATTTGATACAAGAAATGCAAGTAGGGTTTCATAGTGCTTTAAGGCATTCGTATACTTTGATTATAAATTCGTATTTTAGACTACTTTTAGTATTTTTTAATAGAATACTACGTTTCATGGGATTATTAAAGAGTTAACTTGCTTTCTATATGCTTCCATATTTTGTGTGTGTGCCTATGAGGACAATAACCACAATATTTGACAATATTCCTCTATCCTTTATGACAGCTCATTGGTTCCAAAGCTCTCTTTATAGGAAAGTTGTACATTGCCTACAAGACTCAGATGAATGAGCAAGAACTTTTTAGTAGATAAAGGTCATGAACGTTGAACTAATAGTATGATAGTCACCACAACATTTAAGTAAACCTATGCTCAACACTCTCTTTTCCATTATCAATTGTATTCCCAATTTCATCCATGAAGAATATCCTCAAAGATATAGGATTCATGGATGCACAGGTTGACAAAGTTCTTCATGGATGAAATTGGGAATAAAATTGATAATGGAAAAGAGAGTCTGCACCATAGGTTTACTTAAATGTTGTGGTGACTGTCCTACTATTGGTTCAATGTTCATGACCTTCATCAACTCAAAAGTTCTTGCTTTTTTACCATGTAATATAGATTTTAGTGACTAGAGATGCATTGTGATTACTTTAAGCATTTCATTTTTTGTTATTCTACAGATCTGTGTAGTCACAGGAGATGTTGTTGCTGTAGATTCAAGACCTGGAACCGAGCTACTTGATACATGTATCCATAGATACATGGATGTGGACATCTATCATGGTATCCATAGATGCGTAGATACATGTATCTATGGATAGATGTATTCATAGATACATTGACACATATATGGATAGATTCTTGTATACATTTGCACATAGAAACACAGATACATATATGTGTGGATGCATCTGTAGGTAGAAGAATACATAGAAACATAGTTACATGGATAGATAGATAGATGCATAGCTCGATTCATAAATGCTTAAATATACATGTATGGAAATATCCATGGATTGCATATGAAGTTCCATAGATACATATATCCATGGCTGCATGTGTACATAGATGCATGTATTGCAATACACATGTATATGTGTATCTCCGAGCAAGATGCATGGTTGCATGTGAGCCTTGTAAAGTTTGTATATTTTTTATCACTGCAAAGTGGTCTAATAGAGAGAGGTTTGGAACCAAAATTATGTGAACATGTGCGATAATAACAGTTTTTTAATTAGTAGGAGTTTCTTTTCCAAGTGTGAATATCTGTGAGAGTAAGGAGGGTAGGGCTGGTTGAGGAAATATGGTGTACTGGCTGACTATCTCTGTAATATGGTGTTGGAAGGGTAGGTGGTTCCTGGCTAATATTTGATGGGTTATGGTGTGGAGCCTAAAGAGACTATGGGGGCTCCTCGGCTAGGTGTAATAGGGCTGAGTGGCCATAGCCTGTCCAAAGTTATTTGTGCCCCCATAACAGAAGGAAAAATGCATTTGCTTCAAAGTTTGTAAAGCAGTTTCAACAAATTGTCTAGCCATTGTCCAAAATATGTTTTTCTACAAGCATAGTCCTTGAACCTTCTGTAGGTCTAACTGCTATTTCGTTAATTGACTTTGATTGAAAGGTCAAAATTTGAAATGTGGCCAAGGATAATTATACTTATTTATCTCTTTTAATTGTTATATATTCAAAGACTAACTAGCAATCCAAACAGCCTTGCCTCTAGTCAGATGCCATTAAATGCATTGTTTTTGCATAAATGAATTATGCACCTTTAGCCAGTAGTTTTAATCAAAGTATGCATATGGATTCAGAATCAAACTCTCAAAATTAAAAAAGGTAGGTTTAAATTATAAAGTAAAATCAGCCACCCAAAAAATTGATTGGATAATTATTGCATTTCTGAGATCATGCCACTGCAACGAAGATCTACTTTTGAACCCCAACTGCTTAATTTTTATGAACCATATAGCATATGCCACTCACAATACCCATTTGCAAAGATTGTCCTTGTAACTAAAAGCAACGATATGATTACAAGTACAATCAATACAGTGAGAATCTTGAATTAACCTTTTTCTCTGTCTACTATATGCAATTGTAAACAAAGGAGAAGGTTCATTCTAGAAACTCACCTGGAACTGCTTGCTTGAAGAATTTGCCACAGCTGGGCCGCTACACGACCTCTTTTCTTCCAACCAAAAGCATTGCACCATGTAAAAAGCTTTGATTAGAAAACAAAAACCATGTGTTTGTTTTTCTAAACGAATAGCAATATATGGCAACATTGTAATTTGGATTCTATAACATTTTTGACATAGTTTTTTATAACCCCAAGATACAAAAATAGTAACGACGACATCTGACAGAATTTTTATGCTTGCTGGCAGGAAAAAGGTTTCTACTGCATTCTTTATGCTACCATTGTTTGCATTTATGCCTACGAGGACAACAACCATGACTTTTAACAGAATCCCTCTATCCTTTATGCTTTCATGACAATGGAAAAGCTCAAAGCAACTCACAGTCGACTCATTGTTGAAAAGCTCTCATTATCGCACATGTTGACATAATTTTGGTTCCAAAGCCCTCTTTATGGGACCGCTTTGCAGCAATCAAAAAAATAAAAACTCTACAGGGCTCACATGCATGAAGTAAAATGAACAAGAGGATTTCTACATAATACCTATCAAACGCAGATGAAACCTTCGCATTTCAACAAGAAATTCGAATAGATAATACTAAAAGTAGTTTAATATACGGATTTATGCCTACGAGGACAACAACCATGACTTTTAACAAAACCCCTCTATCCTTTATGCCTTGATGACAATGGAAAAGCTCAAAGCAACACACTGTCGACTCATTGTTCGAAAGCTCTCATTATCGCACACATTGACATAATTTTGGTTCAAAAGCCTTCTTTATGGGACCGCTTTGCAATAATCAAAAATACACAAACTTTACAGGGCTCACATGCATGAAGTAAAATGGACAAGAGTATTTCTACATAATTCCTATCAAATGCAAATGAAACCTTCGCATTTCAACAAGATATTCGAATAAACAATACTAAAAGTAGTTTAAAATACTAATTTATAATCAAAGTATACGAATGCCTTAAAGCACTATGAAACCCTACTTGCATTTCTTGTATCAAATAGACAAAAAAAAATGAAAAGTTACCTCTTCTGACCTCAAGCAATTCGTCTCTCACTGTCCAGAGTGCAACTCTGCAACTACAAAATACCTTACTCGGCCACACAATAGACCACTATGAAATATAGCTTCTTTATGCACTTTAATGTAACCAAACTCTGAAAATTACCAAATTATCACCTCAAATAACTCGTTTCTAGGTCTAGACTCTACAACTATAACATCTCCTGCTTAGTCGCTAAAACTCTCTCTCAGAACAGGTGCTCACAGAAGACAGAAACAACACACGCAAAGTAATAGAAATGCATACCAAGTAACTTAACTCTATATTAAATGACCAAAGTACCCTGGCCACGCGTGGCCTCCAAGCCATTCCAGGGCCTTCACCTCGAGCCAGATGCCATTCAATGCATTTAATTTATATTAATGCATTGCGTACCTCTAGCCGCCAACTTTTAAACTATGCCTTTGCTTAAATTTATTCAATCAATTTATGCGTTCGCATTTTCTCGAATTTTTAAAACGAAAATGATTTATAAATCTACTTGGACGAATAGAAAAATAGATAAATGCTAATTTTCCAATATATAAAATAGCTCTCCAAATTCAAACTATACAAAAAAATAAGTAATATGTTAAATGGCGAAATGTGATTGGTCAATGCTGCCGGTTAAATGCATTCCGGGCGAATGCATAAGTATTCCTGCCTACCGGCAGGAACTAATAAATTATTTTTAATTTATTTAAAAGAGGGGTATTAGCTAATTAAATATTTTTTAAAAATTATTTAATTATAGAGGAAAAGATTCAATTTAAATAAATTTATTTAAAAGAGGAGTGTTAGCTAATTAAATATTTTTTGAAAAAAATGTAATTATAGAGGACCAAAGATAAATTTAATTTAATTTTTAATTAATGTTGGAGGGAAAATGATAAGTGATGAATTAACTAAATAATTTAAAATTATTTAATTAATATAATTATGACAAAAAATTTAAGATAATTAAATAATTAAAATTATTTAATTAATATAGATAGAAGAAATGATAAGGATAATGATGAAATCATAAGATAAAAATACAATAGTCATTTTTAGGTGTCTACATTTGACCCCTCTTCGAGACTGCATTTTAAAGAATTGTTTCAAAGAAAAAGATCGATGATATGCCCTAGTGAAGCATGGGATAGAGATATGATCCCCCTCGAGAGATTGGCTAGAAAAAATAATTTTTTGGCCAAGCTCACAACAAGAAGGATTATTTATAATTTTATTTTTGATGATCATTTATTATGACCATGCATATATATACTAATGATTTATAATGATGAATGTGATTATAATTTATGATATATGATTATGACACCCATAATATGATTATGAAACTATGATGTATATTAACACCTATGAATGTAATGAAATCAATCTCCACTAAGGATAATATATCAAAATAAAACCTTTAATGAGAAGATGCAACAGAAAGATGATATGAAAAATGAATGACAACCAAAAAGAAACAAGAAACGTTGTTACTTTGAAGAGGAACCTTACCAAGTAGATATCACTTGTCATTTACCCAGCTTGTATACACACAACACACATGAAAACTGTAGACACTAAAAATGTCCTAATTGATGCTATGCATCTGATTCTAATCAACTAACATTGTTTCTTCTTAAATCACTTCAAATTGATCACTTAATTGAATAACCAACATTATTTAATTAAAATCAACAAATTCAGCTATTAATCAAATAATTAAATTTATTGATTAATTCATCCTTCTTCTAACTAATTATTCATCTTATTTAATTAAATCCTCTTTTAATCCTCTCATTTGATTAAAATCAATCAAATCAAATGTCACATCTCCTAATTCACTCCAATTAATTAATTCTGGATTAATTAAATCCTAAATCAGCTTTTTAATCATCGTTATCAAATCCTCCAGCTTTTAACTCCTCAAGAGTTAAATCAACCATATTCAACTAACCAGATTGCACATAAAATCAATTTCTTCTATTTATCTAATTACCTCAATTATCCTCACAAAGGCATATTCTTAGGAATATTCCTCTCAACTACTTCTTAATCAATTTCCCTCCAAAGGTTTTCAAAAATCTATCGCATCCTCTTACATTTGCAATAAATTCTCTTAAAACCTTTAAAATCTTCTTACATCCTCTTAAATCTCATTTAATTCCTCTTACACCAATTTCAAATTCTCAACCAACAACATTTACTTCTCTTCCATCCTCCTCCACTCACACATTTTACAAAATGTGCTCCACCTTCCTCTAATAGAATTGTGACACTTGGCACATTCTCATTAGCTCTCAATTTATCCCACATTCACCAATTTCCTCCATTCTTCAACCCTTGGCTTCTATAAATAGAGGCATCATTTTCATAATATGGATCCACAACTTCATGCACTATCACTATAGCCATTTTAGTTCTTAGTTTTCCATCATTTTCAAGCATCATAGCTAGATTATAGTCAATTTCATCTTTGAATCATCAACAAATAATCAAGCTTATCAAAAGGATTGGGAAAGTGCTTCTTTCCACATCAAAGGAGCATCAATCCCCCTATGTGATTGAGGTTTGGTTAATTTAGTTGAATACATGTTTTGTTCTTGCTTTATTTCATGTTTTCATCTTGTTATTCTAAGAATTTCATAGGGAACATTAGATTTATACTTTCTAACATGTTTGACAATTTTTTGTTGATCTCTTGTTAACTTGTGCAGGTTTGGTGTTCACATTCTAGTGCTAGAAGGAGGGTCATCAATCTAACATGATGAATTTTGCATAACTTTTCCATTTTTTTTGAAACTATAGGGGAGCAACGCCACTTTCTACAAATACGACACCACAGAGTGCCGCTTTTGACATCCAACACTACATTTGTCACATCACGCCGCATTCACTTGCCATTGTCGCACTGCCTTTGATCAAGCGTTGATTTTTCCTTCTCTATTTTTTTCTAACCTTCTTTCCGCAGAGTGCTACATTTGTTTCAGTGCCATATTCATGCTCTCTATTTTTGTAGAGCATCACATTCGTGATAACCAGAGCATTGCATTTTTTTTCAGTGTCGCATATGCCACTGACAGAGAGTCACATTCATCTTCCAATGCTGCATTTGCAGGAAGCAGAGGAAGGATAAAGTTTGAAGTCTTAAAACCATTTTTTAATGCTCTTTGTGATGATTTGAGCTTTTAATTTCTGCAATTCAAATTTTAGGACCATCTAGATTCAATTCAGATTTAAAATTAACCCACAACTCAAGCTTTGTCAAGTTGGTTAAAATTGAATCTTAGATACTTACTAGCTTTTCAATTTGGTCTAAAATTGAACAATCAACTTTCACATTCAAATTTGGTGCTATAAAAAGAAGTCATTTATTGTTTTTGAGGGCTAAAAAGAATTTGTGCTTGTTCTATTTTGTATTTTTTTCTACAAAACCTTGTCATTTGAATGTGTGTGCACTTCTCTCACACTTCACAAAAATCTTGAGAATCAAAAGCATTTTTTTGGAATTAGGTTGTCTAAAAGATTGCCTCCACATTTCAAATTTGGGTTTTTAAAATTGAACAAAGCTTCCTAGTGTGAGAAAAGGCATTGCATGTGTTCTCTCTTTGTTCACGTAAACAAAGATTGATCGAACTACAGATGTACTTACTCGCTATTGTTCACCTTTAGAGGGCCTGCCTTGGTGGGAGAAAGTACTCACTCCAAGGGAACGACCCAAGCGGTAACAAGCATAAGCCAAGCTCTTCCGAACCGCTATATAAATTTGTGGTTGCAAGGAAAGTTTGCAATCAACTGAGTGATGCATGATAGCTCTCCCCCAGTATCTTTATGATGTGTAAAGCCCTTTTTCTAAGGGTTGGGAGACCTCTTGAAGGATTTTATCATTGTGTCCTTTAAACCAGATGCACTTATTATGAATTTTTTTAGTAGCCAAAAATCCCAATATTTGTTAGCATCAGGAGATCAGACCTCTGGAGCCATCCCACATATTTGTGATTCTTTGTAGAGATGAAAAGTTTGTCATGGGAGATTCATGAGAACTGAAGCTTGGTTGACCCATAGAATTGAGTGTCATGGAGGGAAGCCAGTGTGGTCAAGCTTCTAGTCATCTACTCTGAATAAACATAGCTGGATTTATCCAAGTGAGAATTCAACAAATATTCTCTCTTCTATCCTAGGGTTGTTTAATCTTTGAGTCAATTACACACATTGCCTGGATCCAAAAATCTTGAAAACAAACATTCAACAAGGTCATAAAATTTAAAACCTTTAGAGGGAGCAAATACCTTTGAAAAATCCAAGTGCTATTGCTTGTCCCTAAGGATTTATCCTTAGAGGCTTCTAAGTATTTGGGCCTATATCTCAATTTTCTCTCGCTAAAGTCAACATTAGGGAACTATTGCCTTAC
Source organism: Sequoia sempervirens (assembly GCA_007258455.2). NCBI lineage: Eukaryota > Viridiplantae > Streptophyta > Pinopsida > Cupressales > Cupressaceae > Sequoia > Sequoia sempervirens. The sequence goes on from VDFB02000015.1 coordinate 178,665,581, forward strand.
TTTCCTTGATTTCCACATAATGGACCTTGTGGGATGAAAAGAAATTTAGACATAGACATTTAGTTGAAAATATAAGCAAGAAAGTGTTTTTGGTAAAAAGAATCCATTAAGCAAAGATAAAAGACAATTGAACCCCACACATGTACTTTCTCTCATGATTTCCAAAAAGGTCAAAATCCCAAAACAAAATTCTTTGTGCAAAAGCTTCAAGTTTAGGTTTCATACTCAAAAATCCATCAAGAAGTACATCAGGAAGTGCAACCAAAAACAACATCTCAAGATAATCAAGAATTTCACAAGGTTTAATTGACTCATCCCTTTGAACAATCGAGATATGTATGCTCAATTTGAACCACTTCTTGGTTGAAAAGTTCTTAGAAATATAGCATTTTCTTCAATACCTAGGACTTGTAAACAAAATTCTCTCTAAGTTCACTTAGGATCAAAATCAACACTTTCATCCATCCTCCAACATCAATCAAAACCCATCTCACAAACAACTCTTAGAATATTGGAAAAAATCCTTCATGCTAGGCTTTTGGAAAATCCTTATTTGACTAAGTGTGTGTGGATGCATCCTTCTTCATGCACTTAGTTAAATTATCACTTTGTGGACAAGTTTATTCCAAGACAACATCTAACCTTTTGGAGTTTATAAGCTCATTATCAAATCCAAATCCAAAATTCCTAAATTTTAGTATCCCTACAAGGTTTCTTAAGAGTTCAATCATTCACAATCACCCATCTTTCATTTATCTCATCACCATCCTTTGATCCTTAACATCTTAGATTTTCTTTTTTGTACCTAAAGTTTAGACCAACCTAAGGAGTTAAAGGTTCACCTCCCATATTCCTAAAATTTGATCCTTATTTTATGGTCCAAACTAGATCTCAACACAAGAAGAACATGGAAACAAATAAAGAAACATCCACTTCAAGCGACCTAAATCAAACTGCACCTAAAATCAACCCCATTAGATCTAACAATCCCCCACTCAATCTTCCTCTAATACCACAATATCTTCAAGAGGTAGGTTGCCAAGTGGAGGATATCGCCAACAATGTCCTAGGAATGACTCAAGATGAAATCATGGAAATGGTCCAAAACCCAGAAAATCACAAAATTGTCAACACAATGATGAGACTTAATCCTTCACAATATATGTTAGAATTGTCCAAGGAAGGGGATAAACTCCCTTCTGATTATGATGTAAGTAGTATTGTGGAGAAACCTCTTGGGATTATGCCACCGGTCTCATTCACACCTTCCTTCCAAAGCATCATTCAACCCATCCCACAACCAACATCATCTCATGCTCCAAGTCAACCCATGGTTACCAAGGGGATTTCATTACTTCATGCTCTTCAAACACATCCCCTTGTAAACAACCAAGAATTAGACACAAACACCATCTTGGGTCAACCAAATACCATCCCTCAAGATCTAAAACACACATATATTCCACTCATATTTCATGACACCAACAATCCATCCACTTTCTCTGCATCACTGGCATATTCTCTTAACACACAAGCCTCTCTCCCCATGACTTCAAAAGGAGAAGGGGGACTATTTGTAAAATGAGGAATCTTTGATCCCTCATCATCACTTTCTCAAGGAAACACACCACCCATCTTCCCACCATTTCCCCTCTACCATTGACATCCACACCAATCCTCGGTTTAGGGCAACCCCCTTTACCAATCCTCAATCAACCAAATCAAAACAAGCCTCCAATCATGAATCAAAAAAAACATACCAAATCCTCTGATCATGCCACCGATGTCGCAACACCAGGTGGCACCAATCCAAAAAACAAAATCAATCACTACACCATCTACAACACCTCAAATATATCAAAACATGGTCCCCCAAGGACCTATCATATCAACCATACCATCCACCACACAATCCTCTATCATCAATCCAATAGCACCTCCACCACCACCTTAATAAATTCTCATCGCAACATCTCATACCATTTTGAATCATCCACCTCTACCACCAAATCTAAACGTGGAAAACCAATACAGCATCACACTGTAAGCAGCTCAACAAGCCTATCAAAAAGAATTCCAATAGTTTCAATCTCAACAAACCACACAAGCTGCTCAACAAGCATAGGCACAGCAAGCCTCACAACAGGCACAACAAGTTTCCCAAGCACAAGCTCAAGCTTTATTGCAACAACAACAAGCCACCCAAGCTACACAAGCAACGCAAACTGCACAAGTTACCCAAGCCGCATAGGATTCCCAAGCTTCACAAGCCATCCAACAAGCTCAATATCAAACCCAGCAAACACAAGCACAAGCACAATACCAAGTAGTTCAACAATAGGCCTATCAACAAGCTTTGCAACAATACCAATACCAAGCACAACAAGAAGCAGCTCAGCTACTATCCCAACAATAAGCATTGATGGCACAATAGTAACAAGACCAACAACAAGCATTGTTGGCACAACAGCAATTGCAGGCATACCAACAAGCATTACTAGCATAGCAAAACTTGCAACCACCTCCCACAAACATACAAAACAACCCACCCATCACTCAAACAATCAAACAACCTCAAAACACATTCATCCCACCACACAATCCACAAAACGATTTGTCTGCACAAATTAAATTTCTCTCACAAAAAGTGTTAGACCTACAATCTATAAAAACAACAAAAACCCAAAGGAATTTATGCCCTTATCCATTCGAAAAAATCATTGTGATGGTTCCCTTCTCGAAAGGGTTTGAGATACCTAAATTTGACAAATATAATGGGACTAGTAACCCTGAAGATCATATCAAGGAATTTCATGTCCACTGTATGGAAATTGCATACGATGACTCTTACCTAATGTGACTATTCCCTCAGAGTTTGGTTGGACCAGCAATGGAATGGTTCTTTCGCCTTCCTACCAGAATCAAAAAGTTCCAAGAAAATGTGGACTTGTTCATACAGAACTATTCATTCAACATAGGCATGGACATAAGTTTAGAAGAACTATCCACTCTAAAACAAGCCAAGGGAGAAAAAATTTCATCCTTCCTACAATGATGGCAATCCAAGGCCAACATAAGCAAGTATACTATTCCTAAAGAATAGAAAATCTGCACTATCATCGCCAATCTTGAAAGGACTTCGTACTTCCATTTGAAAATGCAATGCATCACTACATATGACCAGTTGATCCCCAAGGTGCCCAACATCGAAAGAGCTTTTATTGCACAAGGGGGTACACCCACATATCAGGCTAACCATCCATCAACCAGTTACAACGAAAAACCTCACACATGGGAAAAGAACAAGAATGTCACTAATGATGGTGTCATTGATGCCAAATTTATAATTAGTGCCCCAAGGAAAAACACGCGATCATATCAACAACCACAAGTCAATAACCAAAACAACACACAAGCCAACGCAATATCGCAACAACCCAACAATCAAGTGGTCAATATTTCAAATAATCAAGGGGGACCACCCCCATGGAATAAGTATCCCCCCAAATAAAATTACACACCCCTTGGGGAATCAATCAAATTTGTCATGAAAAAATTGGTACAAGAGAATCTCATTAAAATCGTTGTTTATGAGAATTATCAAGAGCCCCAAGTGAAACCACCATGGTATAATGAAAATCGCCTTTGTGATTTTCATAAAATCAAGGGACACATGACGGCCAATTGCATGAGATTGAAAAACTTGATCCAAGACCTTATCGATGATAGAACCATAAACATTGAACAACCTACAGGAAATCAAGACCTTAAGATATACACGAATCTAATGTCAGATCACAATAAAGGGAACAATAATGGAAAGGAAAAGTATAACAACGTAAACCATGTTTACGATCATGTTGTTGCATCCTTAGATGAATGGGTCAATGTTGTGAACATCAAAGGAGCTAGAGCTGACTATGGAGTCACCACATGTGGTGGCAGAGTTACCATTCCTAGACCTACCCAGATCTATATCATGGAGTTGCTGAAAATCTCGCCTGCACATAGGAAGATCCTAGAAGAAGCATTAGCTTCATCCACTGTCCTCACAGATCTTGATGCGGACCAGTTCCAAGCTATGGTCAGACATATCACCAGCCCACATCTCCTAACATTTTCTGATTAGGACTCCCAACTCAACCATCTCATAATTGTGCACTCCATCTCGAAGTCTTAGTCCATAATAATAAATTCAAAAGAGTCTTGGTGGATGGGGGTGTAGGCTTGAATATCTATACTCTCAAGCATCAAAGGAGTTAGAGCTGACTATGGAGTCACCACATGTGGTGGCAGAGTTACCATTCCTAGACCTACCCAGATCTATATCATGGAGTTGCTGAAAATCTCGCCTGCACATAGGAAGATCCTAGAAGAAGCATTAGCTTCATCCACTGTCCTCACAGATCTTGATGCGGACCAATTCCAAGCTATGGTCAGACATATCACCAGCCCACATCTCCTAACATTTTCTGATCAGGATTCCCAACTCAACCATCTCATAATTGTGCACTCCATCTCGAAGTCTTAGTCCATAATAATAAATTCAAAAGAGTCTTGGTGGATGGGGATGTAGGCTTGAATATCTATACTCTCAAGCTAATAAAGAATCTAGGATTCTCTTAAGACGTTATTGAAAAAGGTAAAGGTATTACAATCAGGGCATATTATGATCAAGAAAGAGTGTCACAAGGAACTATTCAACTCCCTATTCAAGTAGGGCTAGCTATCATGGAAACCGCATGCCAAGTCCTTGATCTAGAACTACCTTACAATATCCTCCTGGGGTGCCCATGGATCCATGGGATGCAAGTTGTCGCATCTACCTTCCATCAATGTGTCAAGTTTCCCTACCAAAATCAAGAGGTCACATTCCATGGAGATCCTAAACCATTTTATTATTGCAAGAATCTGGAAGCCAAATACTACAAGATTCCTCAAGTCCCAAAGAATGATGAGGGACCCACATCTCCATATATTGACCCATCTACCTCAACCTCCACTTTTGAGACAAAGACACCCTCCATTCCAAACATTTCTGATATCAAAGTCATTATCCAAGACAATGGGTGTGGGGACTACAAAATGAAAAAGAGTTCCTTGTAATAGGAGAGTTACCTCAATCTCCTCAGTCTCATGGGCAACCCCAACCGATTGACACCCCATCTCAAACCTTTAAAGCAAACTCCGCTAGATTCAGATGATGGGTAGACCTAAGCTGGGAAACATTAGATGAAAAAGACAAATCAAGTTTGATATACCAAGATGAAAGGCTCGTGCCTGATCTTCCCATGGATGATAACAGCAAAGGACTACAGATGATGCTTGGCATGGGCTACAACAAAAATAAGAAACTTGGGAAGAATGACAATGGTCTTCTAGAACCTATCATTCTTGAGAAGCGTATAAGAAACCTTGGCCTTGGATGTACCCCTCTAAAAATAACCATACTTGGAAAAGGTGCCCCAATTAGAAAAGTCAAAGCTCCTCCTCAGTTATCGATATCCACAGGTTTTCCCTTAAATAACTATACCTTTGATATAACCGATGTGTGTGACAAGGACCCTATCACTAACCTACCCATGCTATTTGAGGATTCCTCTCTTTTCATGATTAGTACCCTATCTTTTGAACCAAGTAACTAGACTAATGAGCTAAAACTTGTCTACCCCCAACTCATCGATTACGGCCAACGAGGACCACTGATTTTAGACACATTCAAAAACAATGAGGCTCTCTCAGAATTCATGGGATTGTGTGATAGTCTACCATGTGGAGATCACAAATTTGGGTTCAACATTGAGCTAGACACACATGCATACTATGGGGAAACGATTGAATCCCTCAGTTGCAAAAGTGAAAATTTAATAATAATATCTGGGTCTTTGAGTAAAAACCACACTGTGACGCTCTCTGACTCAAAAATAGTAAAAACAAAGGACATATCCAATGGTGAAAACCTCTCTAAGTTGCTAAAGGATTAGGGATTCAATCTTCCCCTTAGTGCTATTCATCAAGAAAATTTAGCAGTCTTAGCAGAGAAGTGCAATCCGGTCAATCTAGGGACCAAGGAAGCACCACATATCACCTTCTCTGCAGAATCACTTTTGACAAAAGAACAAGAAATCCTAGTTTCTTTTCTAAGGGAAAGAAAGGTAAAATTTGCATGGACCTATGCTGACATGCCCGATCTAGATCCAAAAGTTGTGGTTCACCATCTAGCCATTTATCTAGAGGAAAAACAAGTAAGACAAAAGTTGAGAAAGATGCATCCATAAATAGCATTACTAGTCAAACTTGAATTATAGAAGCTCCTTGATGTTGGCTTCATACAACCAATTGATTATCCAAATTGGGTTTCAAATCTTGTACCTGTCTCTAAGCCCACTGGGGGCATCCGCATCTGTACTAACTTTAAGAACCTGAATAAAGCATTCCCTAAGGATGATTTCCATCTCCCAAACATAGACATAATTGTGGATATGATGGTAGGACATGAAATTCTATCACTAATGGATAGATTCTCAGGGTACAATCAGATCATGATAGCTAAGAATGACCAACACAAGACAACTTTTACTTGTCCATGGGGGACATACTATTGGAACATGATGCCATTTGGGTTGAAAAAAATAGGAGCTACCTACCAAAGAGATATGACACTAATTTTCCATGACATGATTCACAAAATAGTGGAATATTATGTGGATGACATATTGGCCAAATTAAAGAAGCATCAAGATCACATAGCGACACTAAGCTCCATCTTCGACAGGCTAGAAGAATACAAGGTTATGCTCAATCCAAAAAAGTGTGTCTTCGGTGTACAATCAGGCAAGCTCTTATGGTACATTGTATCTATGAGGGGAATTGAGATAGACCCCACCAAATTCAAAGCAATTCTTGATATAGAGGCACCAAGAACCTTGAAGTAGTTAAGGGGTTTGCAAGGAAGGCTCCAATCCATTCATTGATTTATAGCACAGTTAGTAAGGCTATCCCATATTCTCATCTACTCCACAAGAGAGTAGCATACAAATGGGACGAGAAATGTGACCAGGTGTTTAACAAAATCAAGGAGTACTTACTGACACCACTAGTCCTTATGTCACCAATTTTGAACAAGCCATTGATCCTATGTATATCAAAAACAATAGCAGCCCTTGGTGCTCTCTTAGCTCAACATGATGAAAATAGAAAGGAGAGAGCTATTTACTATATCATTAGAACCATGGTGAGACATGAGCTAAATTAAACATTCATCGAGAAGGCTTTCCTAATAGTGGTGTTTGTAGGATAGAATTTTAGACACTATATGTTGGCTCAGCAGATAAAACTCATTGCCAAGATAGAACATCTCAAGTATCTACTTTCCAAAGCAATCCTCACAAGGCGAACAGCTAAATGGGTCATGATCCTAATAGAATATGACATTGAGTATGTAGAGTGGAAGGCCATTAAAGGACAAGTAATTGCAGACCAACTAGCAGAGCGAGGAACCGATATATTCAGAGAACCCACTTGTATCAGATTTCCCCGATGAGTCCATCTTTAACATAAGCATAGCAGATCATTGGAAAGTATATTTTGATGGGTCCTACACACAGTATGGGTTGGGAGTTGGAGTCTTTTTTTATCACACCATAAGGACATTGCATACCAAGGTCATATAAGTTGTCATTTCCTTGCACAAACAACATTACAAAGTATGAGGCTCTTGTTATAGGACTTAGAATTGTAGTACAGTGGTAGATCATGGCACTTAAGGTCTATGGAGATTCGCAGCTAATCATCAATTAGGTTAATGATGAATACCAAACAAAGGATGAAAAATTGAATCCATACAAGAAAATGGTGGAAAGCTTCAAAGAATTCTTCATTTCCATCATGTTTGAACAAATACCAAGGGAAAAAAATAGAGCAATAGATGCTATGGAAACAATAGGATCACTACTCAATATCCCATGCAACGTCCCTAAGCAAGAATTCCTTGTAGAGCAGCTTCTCGTACCGGAATTCAAGGTACCAAAGTCTAAATTCGTGTGTGAAATCATTGGTCCTGGTGATCCCTAGTATCATGACATATTTACTACCTCAAAATAGGAGTCCTCCTTGTTGATATGACCCCAAACCTTAAAAGAAAATTTGTCAAAAATTCATCATGTTTTGTTATCTTAGGTGACACCCTATACCGTAGGAGTATTGAAGGAACCCTTTTATGATGCCTAAATGTTGAGGAAGCTTTGACTACTTTAATCAAGGTGCACAATGGCATTTGTGGTTCACAATTGAGTGGTATAGCCTTGGCTAAGAAACTGTTGAGGACTGGGTACTACTACCCTACAATGGAGAGAGAAGCTCATAATTATGTATGAAGGTGTTTGCAATGTTAATAGCATGGGGACCTCATCCATGCACCAACTCAGGAGCTCCACCCAATCATTACACCTTGGCCCTTTTCACAATGGGGGTTCGATCTCATTGGTAAAATCACCCCCACCTCATCCAATGGACATAAGTTCATTATCACCACCATTGAGTACTTCAAAAAGTGGGTAGAGGCCATTCCCATGACCTATATTATAGGAAGGTAGATATCCAAGTTCATCCTAAACTACCTAATTTTTTGCTATGGTGTTCCTCAAGCCATTATCTCAAATAACATGACACCTTTCAAAAACCAGGATGTTCGAGACCTATGCCAAAAATTCAATATCCAACATCACTTTTCTACCCCATACTACCCCCAAGGTAACAACCAAGCTAAGGCTTCTAATAAAACCATCTTGAAAATCCTAAAGAAGACAGTCAATGAAGTTGGTCGTGATTGGCACTTACAGCTAAATCATGCCTTATGGGCTTATCGAACATGTATCTACATGCCTACAAGTTCAACCCCTTTCTCCCTGGTCTACGGATCAGAATCCATCCTTCCCATTGAGATTAAGCTCCCATCCTTAAGAATATCATTGCAAAATCTCATTACATATGAAGAATATCAGGTGTCACAATTGAATGAGCTAGAACTATTGGATGAGCAGTGCATGGAGGACTTGAATCACCTACAAGTCTATCAAAACTACCTCAAGAGGATCTACAACAAGAAGATCAAAGGTTGGACCTTTCAAGTCGGAGAGCTCGTGTTGAAAGAAAATCAGAAAAATGTACCAAATCTAGACGGAAAGGGAAAGTTTGAACCCAACTGGTTGGGACCCTTCATCATCATGCCAAGTTACAAATCAAGAGCATATCAACTATCAACACCCAAAGGTAAGCCTCTACAAGAGCCTATCAATAGCTCCCATCTCAAAAAAAATTATGCCTAAACTTGCAAGGTATAAACCCAAAAATAGAAAAAAATATAATAATCAAAAAAATATTGAAAACAATAAAGAAAAAAAATCATCCTCTAGTGAAAACCACTTGGGTGGCACTTTGGGCAAGTATCTTGGTGAAAACCTCGCAAAATAGTGTCTTGTGTAAATAAAGCACTTTCCATCCACCATGATCTCTATGGTTTTCTCTGCATCATCCATCTATCACATTCCATTGATCCTTCTGACACCCATCTGTGTTTGCATCATAGCTTGATCCTATGTTTGTATCATGTTTCCTCCTAGAACTACTTGGCACCATTCCTAAGGTCAATTTTTCCTAACCATATTGAAGTAGTCTATCACACAACATTGGGGGCACATTCTTATACCTACATTGGATCAAATTCCTGTATATTCTTGAAGTCATTCCTTAAAATTAGAAAATCAAAAACATTCAGAAAATCAAAAAATTCAAAAACATATCAAAAGTTAGAAAAAGTCAAAAAATAGAATCATCTTGTCAGACTACAGGTCTCTGATCTTAAATGTAGGCAAGGCCATCATCGATGTGCCCCTGAGACACCCTAGGTCAATCCCTTAGGAGTCCATCATAATAAACTGGCAATCCATTTGTTCATATCTCATCAATAAATGAATTTGTGTCAGTCAAACTACGTGGTCTTTGTGTGTATAACGTAGGCAAGGCTAATCTTTGATCATCCCCTAAGGCCCCTAGGATAGGTCTTTAGGTTAGGTTCTTGGTCGAAATATCAGAAAACACCAAAAACATTAAAAATTTTGAAAATCAAAACATTTGTAAAACATCTTGAAAATAGCCTCAAAAAATTTTAAAACTTCAAAACCATCCAAATATTTTAAAAAATCCATCCATCTTGTTTCACGATCACCCAAAATAAACATCCACTCATAATAAGTCATCGTCATCTTCAAAATTTGGTAAAACAATTAGAAACAAGTTTAGTAGGTTACAAGTGAAAACTCAATCGTCGAGGTCTCAAGTCTAGATCAGTAAGTAAACAAGTTAGTAAACTCTTGGTATTAATAGCCCATCATCCAGTCAGTCCCAAACTCATCTAATAACATCATGTCCTAGGATTCATCCTTCCTATAATGGACATCAACATTAGGCATCACCATAGTTTAGCCTTGGCTAGAGGTATGAAGAACATTAGCTTGTTTGTTTACATGGTCCTTGTCTTGTTGATTTATCTTATTGCACTCATTCCAATAACCTCTCAATGATGTCTAAACAAAATGATTTAGAGGGAAAGGAATGGGTCATTGATCATTATATTTTTATCTATTGTGCTTGTTGGATATTCTTGTAATATAACCTTGGTCATGCTTACTTTGTTTGGTCTGTAGGGAGGGTGTTTTGGGTATCTTGTTGGCCACATGGGAAGGTTCTGCTTTTCTATGTTTTGGTCTGATATGTTTGAAATATCTAAACTACATCCTAAATAAGGTTTTGTATGTCAGGTGTGAATAGGGATACTCCTATCTAATTGTCAAGTCAAAGTCCATCGCACTAGGTACAATGTCATCCTTGTTCTTTATACCTTGATGTATCGTATCTATTTTATCTCAAAGACAAGGGTTGATTTCTCCTTCTTTTATCTTATCTATATACTAACACTAACATGTTATCATGACATTAAAAATAAATAAAAACATATATATTCATCCATCCTGCACCCACAAAGCATCAACATACTGCATATCATTTGCATCATGCATAATAGGAAACATTAATCATCTCACAAACATTGCATTTTCATATATTGCATAATATAGATTTGTTAGTCTAAGCATCTCATAAACCATACATTTGCATAAAACATCTATTGCATAATCATATAGGCATCATCACATCATCCATACATACATACATATTACATTGCATATGAAAAGATACTGAAAAAGAAGCATATCATAACATTCCATACATCTCATAATCATAATGTATCTCATCATCCACTTTGCATTATCATTTAGGGCATAATATAGATTGGTTATTCTAAGCATTTTAGAATCATTTGCATACCATACATTTGCATCCATACATCCATACTACAAACATCGTCACCATAAAAGTGCATAAAAATATATACAGAAAACAAATGCATGCATGAACATCTGCATAATCATCCACACATCATAGATTATCACATGTCATATCATAAAACATCATAGTATGCATCCATCCATTTATATATCTGCACATCACATCACATAAATGCATCACAAGTCATCTCATGTATATATATCAAAAAAGATGAATGTCATGATGCATTGGAATCAGATATATATAGTATCAAATATACAAGAGGCTAGTCAAAAAACTCAGTCAATGAATGTATACACATCATAATTAGGCTATACAAAAAGAATCAAGCGCTGCTCGAAAAAATTGTACGCATCTGCTAGCCCTAATGGCTTCTCCCCTCAGTCGGATGCCTCTCAAGCTGATCATCTATCTACCAAAACATTTTCTACTGGGAAAAATCTAGTTGTCGAAGAGCCGCGAGCACAGCCTGACAATAATGAAATCTATAGTACTCTACCTCCTTAACTGCCTCATGGTACATCTGTACTAGTACGGTCCTCCCTTGGGACAAGGCAACCATGCTCTCTAGTTGTTGTCTACAGCTGACCTCCTGAACTAACTGCAACTTTGTAGCCTATCTCTTCTAGCACTCATGGTCCCTCTCAATAGTAAGGGCTTGGACCTGCTACTTGGTCTGATCTCTCTCTATCATAACTGCTTGTGGTTGTCCCATCAAAACCTGAATCTATGTCTATAGCACAGCTATCTAACTGTCCCTGGGATCGTGACCTGGTGGTGGTCATGGGGGTGGCATGTGTGGCTATTGTGGCTAGAATGGTGGCCTCTTCCCAACAGGTGGCACCAATGATGGGATTTTTCCATCATGACCCCCACCCCTATCCTGTCCATCATGATCCCCACCCCCGTCCTATCCATCCTATAGCTAACCTCTAGGTTGTTGTGAAACCTGTCTAATCCTCGATCCCCTGACCTGTCCTCTACCTGGTATCACCCCTGTTGGTAATGTTAATCTAATAGGGGCATGGGCCTACCAATATGCATCATAGGCCTGGGTCATCCCTGCATCTACAGGACCATAGAAGTATACCCACAACACCATAACCAGCTATCTAAAATCATTGATCGCTTGTTGGGTGGGATCCTTTGTCCCCATGCTGACTCTCTAGACCTGCGAGCAAAAATGGCCCTCTATGTGTCATCAAGTGCATCTTGCACCTCCTTGAACTGGTGAGAAACCCTATCTAGAAGATATATCTCCACCATGTAATGCTCTCATCCCTACATGTACCAAGACTGCCAACAATAGAAAAGATGATCATCATCATCGTGCCACCTTGGGAAGTGGAGCTAAGGCCTCCATGTGAAAACTGTCATCTCGTCCAAAAACCACCTCCAGTGTGGGATGCCTGTGATACCTGTAAAGTGAAGGGTGGTCATCCCCCCATATCTATACACTGTAGGATCATCGCGGTCAACCTGTACATCTACAATCTATGGCCTCAAAATAGTGCTCATAGGCCCACACATGAAGGAGGGTCACACCTACTCCAATGTTACAGGCCCTGTTGTATACAACCTAGTGCTTGTCATGATATAACAAAGCTAGGACGACTGGCCCCCAAGTGTAGATAGTCATGTCTGCCATCATCCGGAACCAAAAAATCCCCCATCCAATGCTGCATCCTCGAGCTCATTGATTAGGAACAAGAACTTCTAAAATCAATGCATTGACAAAAAGAGTCAAATTAGGGGAAATCCCCTCATAGTGGCAAAGGTCTATCTGTTTGTTGTCCACCTCGTATGATTCAACGCTAAACAAATCAAAAATGGCATCACCACCGTCCTCGACATCATAGATGATGTGCTCTCTGTGAATAGGGATCTGCAAGATCCACCACACATCCTCCAACATAATTGTGGCCTCACCAATTGGCAGGTGGAACGTACAAGTCTCACTCCGCCATCTCTCAACCAGGGTTGTCATCATGGCAAGGTGCATCTGCACCTCGGGCATCTAAGCAATATGGACAAAACTGATTGCTCCAAGGAAAAATAGGGCCCAATCTATCAAATGTCTAGCTCAGCGCAAAAACCAACTCCTATGCTAGTTTGAGTGGAGCACTAGTAGGACCTCCTAAAAGCAAAATGCCCACGACGTCTAAAATTCAAAAAAAAATGCAAAATGGATGCTTCAAAAGAATTTAAAAAATCTTCAAAAAAGCAAAAGTGACGTAGTATGTTAGAAGCGGCACAGCATTTGCAAAAGCGATGCTCTACACCTTGCAAATGCGGTACTAAATTCGAAAGTGGAATTGTGCTCCAGAAGCGAGTCGACATTCCTGCACAACTCTAAAAGTTCCTAGGACCACGCGATGCTCTACTACAAAGGCGAGTCGACATAATTGTGCAACTCTAAAATCATATAGTGTTGCGCAATGCTATGTTACAAATGCAGGTCGCCATCTGCAAAAGCGACGCCGCCCATGACATTTGTGACACCCTAGGGCACTACTTTTGAAAGAACTAAATGGCGTCTAATAAATGCTCAAAAAATGCAAAAAATAAGAAAAGTTTTGAAAAGTGTACTAGGGGTCCTGCGTTCTGAGGCCTCTGGAACTCTCGAACTCAATTCGTCTGATGCTTGGGAAGCACGCGAGTAGCCATTTCGTCAGCACCTTAGAGCAAAAAGTGGCAAATTTTCTAAAAAGCAAGTGTGCAAATGATTTGAGAATACCCCTCTTAATCCCTTTTATGCAATTTTTTTGGGATTTTTTCAATATTTTTAGGGTTTGTTAACCCATTTAATCTTTTTTTCCCAAACAAAGCTTGTTTTGGTCCGTTTTCTTCACCATAAGCCTAATTTCGCATCCTGTGGGTTGTTTTCCACTCCTAAATCGTCATTGAATCTTTTTCGCGAGCTCGACCTAATTTTGCAATTTTCGCCCGATCTCTTGAGGGGGTAGTATAGTAGCATAATTTTGCTACTGAGGCAGCAGTGGGGCATCTAAAAAAAAAAAATTGAATTTTGATCATGGCAGTGTCATTCTTTGAACTGACACAGCAAGTGCTTTGCTTCAAAGAGGGGGAACATGTAGACACTGAAAATGTCCTGATTGATACTATGCATCTAATTCTGATCAACTAACACCATTTCTTCTGAAATCACTTCAAATTGATCACTTAATTGAATAACTAGCATTATTTAATTAAAATCAGCAAATTCAGCTATTAATCAAATAATTAAATTTATTGATTAATTCATCCTTCTTCTAACTAATTATTCATCTTATTTAATTAAATCAAATCATTTAATTAAATCATCTCTTAATCCTCTCATTTGATTAAAATCAATCAAATCAAATGTCACGTCTCTTAATTCACTCTAATTAATTAATTCTTGATTAATTAAATCCTAAATCAACTTTCTAATCATCATTATCAAATCCTCCAGCTTTTAACTCCTCAAGAGTTAAATCAACCATGGTCAACTAACCAAGTTGCACATAAAATCAATTTCTTATATTTATCTAATTACCTTGATTATCCTCATAAAGGCATATTCTAAGGAATATTCCTCTCAACCACCTCTTAATCAATTTCCCTCCAAAGGTTTTCAAAAATCTATCACATCCTCTTAAATTTGCAATAAATTCCCTTACAACATTTCAAATCTTCTTACATCCTCTCAAATCTCATTCAATTCCTCTTACACCAATTTCAAATTCTCAACCAACAACATTTACTTCTCTTCCATCCTCCACTCACACATTTCGCAAAATGTGTTCCACCTTCCTCCAATAGAATTGTGACACTTGGGACATTCTTATTGGCTCTCAATTTATCCCAAATTCACCAATTTCCTCCATTCTTCAAACCTTGGCTTCTATAAGTAGAGGCATCATTTTCATAATATGGATCCACAACTTCATGTACTATCACTATAGTCATTCGAGTTCTTAGTTTTCCATCATTTTCAAGCATCATAGCTAGATTATAGTCAATTTCATCTTTGAATCATCAACAAATCATCAAGCTTATCAAAAGGATTGGGAAAGGGCTTCTTTTCACATCAAAGGAGCACCAATCCATCTATGGGATCGAGGTTTGGTTAATTTAGTTGAATACATGTTTTGTTCTTGCTTTATTTCATGTTTTCATCTTGTTCTTCCAAGAATTTCATAGGGAATATTATATTTATACTTTATAACATGTTTGATAATGTTTTGTTGATCTTTTGTTAGCTTGTGCAGGTTTGGTGTTCACAAAAACATAAAAAATGAAGAAACTCATGTATAAACCTAAGTTGCTTTAAGCACATTAAGATATAGACCTTCATTGAGCAAATGATCTAGACAAAAGAAAGTCAAACATTCCAAAAAAAGATACTCATGCTATGACCCAAGCTACTCTAAGCATATTAAGATAGACTTTCATCAAGAAAATGGCATAGAAAAGATAAAACCAAGAAAGCAAAAGAAAAGAAACTAAGAAACAAAATCAATAGCCAACATGTCTCTTGCTAAAAGATAAGCCCAAATTTGATAGATAGGGTCCATTGTAGGAAGGATGCATCCGTTAGGACCTTAGATTTGTTTTGATAATGCACATCATAAGAAAGAAAATTATATTAGGGCATGAAAACATGTTTTGATAGTGATACCTAAAGATAGGAAACAAGCTATGCAAGCCAAATATTTATCTCAATAGTTGAAAATTATTTTTCTCATTATTTTTGTTAAATCCTAATGTTTTAGGATTTACATATGATCTCAAGATACAAGAATCCATCTCAAAACCAAGGTCAAGGCACAAAGTGCCCCCAACTAGGCAAAGGAAAACTAACATGGGTAAAATTCATGAAAATAATAGATATGAACAACTAAGCAATGGCGGACAAGGAAAAGTGACATGAAAATGGCTAATGATAGATGAATGAGATGCAAATAGGGGATAAAATGGAATTCATATTCAATTATGAGACTAGTATGTACAAACTACTAGGATACCCTAAGGGTCAAGCATAAAACTTCTTAAGATGAATGTTATTAATAAGCTTTTCCAAAGGTTCTCCTTCAAGTGTAGCAATTTTATAAGCTCAAGAACCATAATTTGCAATAATAATGAAGGCTCCCAACTGATTAGGTTCAAACTTTCCTTTCTTGTCATGACCCTCTGATGAGGGCTACATCGCCCAAAACCCACACAAAATACAACAATAGATATCAACATTGAAGATGTAGGATAAAAAATAACTCACTTTCAATTACTTTCATAAAATAAAATTACAGATTCAAAAATTACAATGCTATAGCCACATGGACCTGATTCATTACAACAAAATCAACTCTGAAAAGAAAATCTATTACTCATATCCACAATCTGCACTAATGGAGCCACATCCTACAACCTCCACTCACCCCTTTATTTTACACCCATAACCACCTTAGAATCTTCTGGAAAGTGTAATTTTCCCCTTTTGTTTGCTATCAAAAGTCCAGTCATTTGATTTCCCACTCAGGAAGATATTTTAATGAAATTCACTTTTTAGTGGGGTAGTTTCCTAGAGCCATAACTTTTGACTCGAGTGTTTGATTTGCTATTGTAATATATCATTGGAAAATTGTCAAAGAGATCTACAATGTTAAAATTGCATGAAGGTCATTTCATCCATTTTTCAAGTTTTTCTAAGGCTCTAAGGTTTTCAAATTTGAATTTAAAGTTGTATTGGAGAAATTTCTCGAGATGAAAACTTTAATATCTCCCAAACGGTACAGGGTATTGAGATGATTCTTCTGCCACCAAAAATATTTTTAGTTATGCTTGTTGGGGTAAATTTTCAATTCCATATGAAACTGTTTAGTCCAAATTACTAAAAATAGTAAGTGAGTTTTTTTTATCTTTTCTAACTTCTGACTATCATACACCCCTTAAGTTCCATCATCGGACTCAAAACAACTAAAGAAAATAAGGAAAAACATTTTTTTTGGGTGATGCAAAATTGCCTCTACACCACTGGATGCTCCTGCATCACCTTCTTTTCTACATATTAATAATTAATAATTTTAAATAGATGATATAAATAATTATAATTTTATCACCAAATATTTATTAGTTTTATAAAATAAATAATCAATTTAAAAAGAAAATATTGATTTTCTTAATAGAAAACTATTTTTTATTGAAATTAAAAGAAGTGGATTAATTAGAATTGGCTTGAAACATACAATTCCAATGCATGTCAAAGAGCACCTCCTTGCATGCGAACGAACAGCTGATGCATTAAAGAGAGCGAAGAATGGGAATAGTGGGGCATTATGAAGGAGAAATGAGGGTTATGCTTATTTGCATGCATAAATATTAGAAGGAGGCTCGATTCTTCCTTCATACTATTCATATTGACATTTTCTTCTAACACAAATCAGGTAACACAATATATTAGCTTCAAGATTTCTGGATAAACTGTGTGCAAATTTTTACATCGACATTTCGGATCATACTCCATGATCCATCATCAGGATGAAAAGCAGAAAGAGAGAGATCATGGGGTATGATCTGAAACATCGATGTAAAAATTTGCATACAGTTTATCCATAAATCTTGAAGCTAACTATTATGGACTATGGAAACAAAATGCGATTAACACAATATATGTTCAGGAGGTGGAATACACGATTCAGTGAATGAAACCCTGAAAGTTGTCCTGAAAGGGGGAATAGACAAGAACACCAAGAAGCTTGTGGTGCTAAACTCTTTAAGCAATGGAAAACTTTTGCAAGATGAAATATGGGGTGAAATGCTATGAGAAACACCCACATATGGAGAATTTCAAGTCCAATCCCCACAAGATCCAGAAGTCAGGGTCGATTGGGAATTGATTTGTTGTGTCACTACAATACTCAGTCATTTGATTGAAAAGAATGGTAACGAATCATTGACGCGGTGATCCATCTGATGGAAATCTATTGATTATGCTTCTTTTGAATTAAAAGTGTTACTGTTTCTCTCATTATCTTCAACTCTGACTCTGATGCCTTGTTGTCATGGATTGGGAGTTTTTACTATGGCTAAATTGAAGTAGCAACTGAAGGGAGATAGGTTTTGATTCAACTCATTTTAAAAATATTCTACTATGGTAGGGTTTGGTAAATTTTTCCTGCAAACTCTGGCCATCGGTCTCATTGATAGCAAGATACAATTTGTGCAAGATCTTGAGGTAAGTCACTTGCCTTAGTTTCAGTGAATTTTATTTTTTTGGAACTGTATGTGATTGTAAAATATTTTTTTGAATTTATTCGTTAAATGAAGGGAAAGATGTCTCCTCACCCCACACCTCAAAAAACTTTAACTCACAATCGATATTTTCTTCTTAAAGATTGCAACAATCTTGTTCTAAAGAATCAAGTAGCCCCAAAACCCTGATATTTTTAGATGCTTAATTAAGTGTGCATACAAAACTAGGGCACATTGACAGGTAGTATCCCTCTTGAGGTTCCTACCATACAGCTCGCTTAACTCATTTAAAATTCCATGATCTACATGCATGTTTCCTGAATTTCAAACCTTCACATAAGCTCTGATTAAAACTTAGAATTATCTTGCAGTGCCCCCAACCGAGCCATAATATCTCTCTAGCTAATTTGTTTCAGTGTAATATAATATGGGTTAGGTGTTCACAATAGGCTAACATCATATGTTCTTTGTTATGTAATAACATATATACTTGTGACAGTATTCTAGTCGATAATAATCATCTACAATGAGAAGGAATGTTGATAGAATAGAAAAGAAATAGATATAATTGAACTGTTATTTATTCAATACCCATTAGTATTGCATGGTTATTATTTTGACATAGTTATCTAATCATTATCCATTTGAAATTGCATGCTATAGTTATTAATTTTTCAATCATTTGTACTTCATGATTATCATATTGATTATTTATTAGCATTAATATTATAGTTATCTATTAATTGTATTGTTTATATATTCATTGGCATTAAGTGTTATGTTTATTGATTTTGCATGGTTACCATTTTGGTACTCAATTTGATATACATGTACATGCAATAGTTATCTATTTTATATTCATTAGTATTGAATAGTTATTGTTAATGATTTGATTTTTATTTACATGCAATATATATCTATGTGGTATTCATTAGTATTGAATACATATAGATAACAATTTGATATTCATTTATATACACTAATTATTCATATGATATTCATTAGTATTGAATAGATATAGTTAACGATTTGATATTCATTTATATTCACTAATTATTCATATGATATTCATTAGTATTAAATGGATATAGTTAATGATTTGGTATTCGGTAACATACACTAGTTATCAATGTGATATTCATTAGAATTGAATAGCTATCATTTGATATTCATTAGTTTTGTATAGTTATGAATTTGATAGTTCCTAGTATTGATTGGCATAAGCTATTGAATTCATATTTATTAATATTGATCTAAGATATATTATTGCATGGTTAATGGTTGACATTCTTAGTTAATGATTTGATATTTATTATAAATCTAGTGAATGTTGTCACCTTTAGAGAAATTGGATTAAGTGATTAATGATAGGAGACACATGTAACTTTTTCTTGTGTATTGTTGTAAAAGCTTCAAGGGATAATTTTTTTTATTATTGGTGTGAATTATGTTAAAGCATCATCCATGACACTAGTGCATGTTGGGATAAATGTAAACATAGAAATTATCAATAATTATTTGCATGTATATAGGAGAATAAACACTCAAAAAAATGTAAATACATAATAATAATTAGACATGAAACAGAGTTGTATCATATATATGATTTACTTAAATATATTGACACCCAAAATTTATAATATTAAAATGATTAGATAGCTCTAGAACATCATGATCATAAATTAATCAATTAGCTAGTTCATATCAAGAAGTCATTGGTAACACATGATTGTGGTTTAAAAATCTATGACTAGATTATTATGATATAATATTGTTGCCATTGTAATTTAACCTAGTGGAAAGTGAAAGGTTGTCATTTTGTCATCTCTTTTGAATTAAGTAATTAATCCTCTTAGATTTATAGAAAATTTCATATTAAACTAAAAACAAAGATTCCCTGGGTAGCATATCACATCAATCCTTTAGTCGGGTTCTTTGACAAACCATTTCTTAATTGACTATAATATAATCAATAAGAAAAATTAGATTCTTAACTTATTTATCATTTAAAAATGTTGCTAACATACATTAGTATCATATTGTTGTTTGAACCTAGTATGACACCGTGAATGTTTTCTCTAAAAATTTGATGTTGTGTTATTGTTTTGCACCTCCCAATACAAACTTAATGTTGTGATGTTGATCTCCTATGATTATACCAATGATTCTATATATCCATAAATATGCCTGTTTCACATTGAATCTTACTCAGCAATAAGTATAGTAACTCTTATATTTTAACTCTTTGGTTTGGTTTTCATGGTAGTCAATTAGTTAAGTATTGCATGGAAGTTAAGAGGAATTTCATTTACAATAGAGGTGCCTTAATTTTGTGTGATGTTAGGAAATGCAAACAAAGATCATTTTGCATGTCTTTTGTAAAGAATGAATGAAATGTATATAGACAAAACAATCATGTTAGTGTTACCTTTATTTTCAAATATTGAGCCTCATTACTTATAAGAAAGTATGGACCAAATAATGTTAAAGAGATACTAATATGTTGTTTACATGACTTATATATCTATATATGCACAGGTTTCAATGCATTTTGGTATTTTGGTGTCTTCCTTATTTGTGTTTGAAAATTATGTTATCATTAGATGTAGTTACGTCACTTCACAATTTCTTTACTACAATCAAATTTGCATAGCTATTTTTCTTCTTACAGGAAGAATTCTGAGGAAGTAAATCACTTCGTGGTAGGGTGGAAACGTGCTACAACAATGTTCTCACTCTTGATGTGGTTAAGGAGTTAAATGTCAAAATAATCCTATAAGGAAGGTCCTTGTTATGGTTCATTGTGTAATCTCATTCTCAACCATGTGGTCTATTGTAAGGAATATGTTCCTTTAAGTTTTTTCATGTTATCAGTATATGTACTCTAAACTTTATGAAATAATGTAATTATTTGTCTCTTTTCTTTTTATATTGGATTTGTGTCATGTCTTATGTTTGATTATGTGGAATATATGTAATATATTAATTTTAATTTATGGAGGATTTTACATTTCTTGTCTCTATCTTGTTGATTTTTTTATTCTCTTTTAGGACCATGCCTCCAATTTCAAACCTTCAACTTTTGATCTTTTTGTTATAGCTATGATGGAGGCAGTTTTTATAAGCTTGTAAGTGATTCAATGCATTAAGACATCTTTCATCAAATAACTCAAGCTCATGTAATTTAGATACTCAATACTCTTCTACGTTGATGAAATGCTTTAAAGACACCCTTAAGGATAGGAGCTCAACCTCAATAGAAAAAATGGATTTAGTTCCAAAGACTAGGGAATACAAAGTGCCCCTATAGGTGTGTGGATACTAGTGTGATAGGCCCATAAAGTAGGATTAAGTTGCAAATACCAATCACGGCCAGGTTCATTGACCATTTTCTTAAGGATTTCACTATAGTCTCATTTGAGGCCTCAACTTGACCACTACCTTATGGATAATGAGGAGTGGAAAAGTGATGTTGGATATGGAATTGGTAACAAATATCATGGACATCTTGATTTTTAAAAGGTTTTTCACTATTTGTAATGATAGTGTGAGGAATACTATAGCGGTAAATAATATAGTTTAGGATAAATTTGGCTATTTTCTTTTGATAATATTGAATAATGGAACGAACTCAACCCTCTTGGTAAAATACTCAATGGTAGTGATAATGAACTTATGACCATTGGATTAGGGGGATGGATTTTTCCTACGAGGTCAAGTACCCATTATAAAAAAGGCCAAGGAGTAGTTATCAATTGGAACTCCTGGGTGAGTGCATGAATCAAGTCTCCATGTTGTTCACATTGATAATATTTCTTAGCAATTTCTTTTACATCTTGTTCCATAGTTGGCCAATAATATCTAGTTCTTAACAATTTTTTGACAAGGGTAGGTCCACTATAATGAGCCCCACAAATAGCTTCATGTGCCTCATGTAAGGCTATTTTAGATTTTTCATATTTAGACACCTAAGGAGGACACCATCAAGAATCCTTCAATAAAGGGGATCACCAAGGATGACAAAATAGGAAGATCAACAAATAATTTTTTTCTTTTGAGCACTAGATAAATTATGTAGAAGGGTACAATCATAGAGATAGGTATAAACATCATGATAATAAGGAGAATTAGGACCAACAATATCACACACCAATTAGATTCAAGAACATCAAAAGCTAAAATCAAAAGCTTCTCTACAAGAAATTCACAATTATGAGTATTATGAGGCATGTCCAAGAGATATCCAATAGTAGCCATAGCATATGTGCTTTGTTGTTTAACCTTGGGATTTTCTCAAAGATGATAGTTGAAAAGTATTGTTTAAAATTGTCTACCATCCTCTTGTGAGGGGGAATTTTTTCATCCTTTGTTTGATAATCATCATTACTTTCCTTATAACCAATTGTGAATCTCCATAAACTTGAATTTCCTTTATTCCATTGAATTTCCATTCTAAGACTAGTGATTAAAGCTTCATACTTTGCAATGTTTGTTGTGCAAGGGAAAGCTATTCCATATACTTTTGGCATGCAACCACCTTGTGGAGTGATGAAAATAATTCCAACCTAAAATCCATATTATTGAGTGTGAGAGCCATTAAAAATAACTTCCACAAGCATGAAGGATTGATGTTAAAAATTGTCGAGCATCTAAAAATTTTGAAATAAGGGGATGATCCACATCTAAAGATGCATCTACTAGTTGATATGTGATGATTTATCCTCTGATAGCCTTATGGTCCACAAACTCGATGTAAAATTCACTTAGGATCATGATCTATTTTTTTATAAGACTAGTTAGAGAAAGCTTAGAGAAAAGATAATTTAAAGGACCCACCTTAGAGATGAGCTTTGTTTGATGATTAAGCATGTAGTGTGTCAAATTTTGTTATCCAAAAACAATAACTAAGCATGCCCTTCTATTGGAGTGTAATTAATCTCATATCCAACCAATGTATGGTTAATATAATAGATAGCTCTATCCTTTCTAGTATCATAATTTTGTGTGAGGAGAGCACCTAATGTAATTGTAGTAGCCAAGATGTATGATAACAAAGGTTTCCCTTGAATGGGTGGCATCAACATTGGGGGTGAGGCCAAATAATCCTTTAATTTTTGAAAGGATTGTTGACACTTCTCATCTCACTTAAATGTGACATTTTTATGCAAAATATGAGTGAAAGTTTGACACTTATCTACCAATTGAGCTATGAAACATCTAATTGATTGAATTTTTCCTTGAAGACTACATAATTGCTTTAAATTATTTGGAGGAGGCATGTCATTTATAGCTTTAATTTTAACAAGATCCACTTCAATTCCTTTACAAGAAACAATATACCCAATAAATTTCCTAGAATTTACACCAAATACACACTTTTTTGGGTTGAATCTCACTTTATATTCTTCTAATCTATCAAAGATGACTACAAGTATAGCTATTGAGAATCTCTTGTGACAGATTTTTCTAATAGATCATCTACATAATATTCCATGATACTATGAAAAAGGTCATAAAATATTGTTGCCATTGCTCTTTCATAGGTATCCCCTACATTCTTTAAACCAAAAGGCATAAAATTCCAACAAAAGGTTCCCAAAGGGCAACTGAAATTTTTTTATCTTGATCTTCAATGGCAATACAAATTTGATTATAATCAAAAAATCCATCCATTAAGGATAACATTTATTTCCCAGATGGTTGTAAGTTCAATATGTGTAAGAACTTTATAACTAGTGATGTAGTGTCTAAATTTATTAATGACATAAATGACAACCAAAAACTCAGTTTCTATTGTGGTGTAGTTTCTCTTATTTGGGGTGAGATTCTTACTAACGTAGTAAATTACATACATACCCCCTCCTTCTTTCAATCCTAAGCTTTCCCCTATGGATTCATTTGAAGCATCAGTTTGAATATGGAAGGGAATAATTCAATTAAGATCTTTCATAATAGAGGTTTTTGTCATTTTATCCTTTATTGTTTCAAATTATTTTTGATAGTTGTCCAAGAAAATTTAGTTTTTTTGGTCAAGAGAGAGAATATGAGAGCAACTATTTTACTAAAATTTTATATAAATATTCTATAATATCCCACATGACCTAAAAATATCTTAACATCAGTTTAGTTTTCATGGATAAGCAATTGTTAGATTACCTTAAACTTGTTGCTATTAAATTTGATTCCTTCTATAAATGCATGATGTCCAAGGAAAATACCATGTTTAACCACATAAAAAACTTCTCATGGATCAAAGATAAATGATGTTTTTCACAACATATAAATATTTTCTAAGTTTTGGAGGGATTGATCAAAAGTATCTTCATGGATAGATAAATCATCCATCCAGATCTCCATGCATTCATTTGATAATTTGATAAAAATAGCCAAACCAACCCTTTGAAAAGTAGTTGGAACATTACATAGACCAAAAGAAAGGACTCTATATGCAAATTCCCCATGATCAGGTAAATCTAGTTTTATCTTGGTCTTCCAAAGCCACCTAAATCTAGTTGCATCCACTAAACCCATCCAAAAATGAGAAATACTTCTTCCCAACCAAATTATTAAAACCTGATCAATAAATGATAAGGGGAAGTAATTATTCTTAATATATTTATTTAATTCCATATAATCAACACATACTCTCCATTTTTCATTCTTCTTTGGAGAAATGACCAAAGGAGACACCCACTATCTATCAAAAATCGAGTAAATGAATCTCGCTTGAAGTACTTTTTCTATCTCAGTCTTTACCATGTCTTTGAGTGTTCAGTTATGTTTTCATTGGGGTTGTCTAATTGGTCAAAAATATCCTCTATATATGTGGTGGGTACAAATTTTAGGATGAATTCCTTTCATATCTTTGTATTCCCAAGAAAAATTATGTTGTGGGAGATCAAAACATCGAGTTTTGTTTCTTGATTTATTAATTGTCTATTGATATTCAAGGTCTTTCTTGGAAGGACCATTATCTTTTTGGTATTATGATGAATGAATTGAACTATTTTATTTCTGCTTATTGGTATGTTTAGAGGGAAAGAGTGTGGCTGCAACATGTGAAATGCATAAAGATCCTTATAATATGTTTCACTACAAGGTATAATATTTGCTAAGGGATAGTGGGATGTTGCTAAATGTTTTCTCTTAGAGTCTTGAGAAAAGTCCATTATGTTTATTTCTATGGTTATGTGATTTATGTCCTCTTGTGTGCTAAATTCTATGTCTTCTTCTAAGTCTTCCAAATATTGTGTGATAGTCTTTCATGCCAAGGGAGGCATTTTTCTTTGTGTTTTGTACTTCACCAACCCATACCCTACCTAAAAAATTTAGGGAAGGTTTGGCTAGATGGTGTTGAGATACATTTATTATATCAATATCATTAGATATCACAATGTCTTCTATTCAACAATCAATTGAGGTTACGATAGTTGCCAACCATGGTCTTCCTAGGATTATGGGTTAAGAATTCTTCTAGTATCTTGGTTCTATTATTAAGAAATCACTAGGAAACTCCCATGACTCTATATGGATGGGCATATCTATCAGTATTCCTTTTGGAATTGTCTCAGATGGTAGACCAATTGTAGAATTGTGGAGGTGGAATGAACACTTATAAGAGAATTTTTTCTCAATGTGTGAACCATAATGACATTAATTGCTACTCCTATATCAACCAATACATTTTGTATTTAAATAATTGAGATGAATACTATAATTACTAGATTATTGGGGCCACCATATGTAGGAATAAGTATTTCTCTTACTAAGAGGTCAACTAATTTCCCTTCTACTTCAATGGTTTTGGAGGAGTTGTTTGTTCTGCTTTGGATCTTAATACATGTTTGTTTGATTAATTATTTTAGACTCAAAATTTCCGTAATGGATTGGAGAAGAGGGATTTTAATTTTTAATAATCAAATTTTTTGAATTAATTCAAATTTAGTAAGTAGTTGATCTTTGTAAACAAAACTTATTTTTGAATGGTTTATTTAAGTATATCAGGGAATAGTGGCATGATCAAAGTATTTGGAGAGGCTTTAGAGTTTATCTCAAAGAAACTCTAGAGATTTCTAAGATTTTTTTACAAGAATTTTTTGTGGAAATAATCTCTTCCTATAATATTGTTGTTTAGGAGAATTTGACGATTCGGGTTCATTAATGATTTCAATAATTATGGAAGGAGATGGTCTTTGTAGATATTTTCCTAATTGTAACTAAAGATTGTTTAGATAAATGGTATGTACTATAGCTATGATTTATTATTTTTCCAAATATATTTTTGCACCTTGTTTAGTATTTTTTGGATTGGCTATAGGTTGAGCAGGAGACAATAGTTGATTAACTAGTTTTATCTATGAATGAATTAACACGTTAGTTGGGTTGGTTAAAAGAAGTTGTTGATTTTTGAAATCACTTTGTTGACTCGAGAATGGTTGGTTATAGTTCTACTATGGCATCTGGTATTGTTGTATGTTTAGGGATCCTTACTGAGGTTGAAACTACTAAGGCCAATGTTGGTTATTGTTGGAGAACAGCAATATCAAAGAGCATGAAATAACCTTACACGAATGAATGAAATTATTACCAAAAAACCTCCAAATAGAAAAAATAGATCAAAACCATACTGCAAGATTACAATTATTGACCCAAATGGGTAGATTGATGTTCAACAAGACAATAAAGAGGGGGGGTGAATCAGTTGTCACAAATTTCACTTTTATAATATTCATCAAAACTTAGATCAATCATAATTCTTAACTCTACTAAAATGATTAAACATTAAGTGCAAGTGCAAAAATTGAAAACCATCACACAAACACAGTAACACCAGATTTACGTGGAAAACCTAGTGAGGGAAAAACCATGATGAGAATTAACTCACGCTATAGAGAATGTCAAAACTGATTACAAAAGGCTCACTGCCTAAGAAAAAGGCTCACTATCAAAACAAGGACTCATTATTTGGATCAGGACTCACTATCTAACAAGGCTAACCACATGGAGGGATCACTACCATAGAGATATAGAGAAGATATAAGAGATATGTTACAAAGAGAATACAATCTTAATGCAATAGAGAAATCCACCACAATTTTCTCAATCACTTGCATACATGCGTGAATGATAGAGTCCACCTTCAGCTCACTACATTTGGAAACTCAGCATTTAGACTTTGCACTAATCTGCCACACTCACATTACATTCATACACTTAATTCACACCTACTTCACATGTATTTTCTCTATTTCTTTGCACTTATCTCTTTGTACTACTTTCACCACTAACTCATCCTGTATTTATACCATCTTCAACTTTGAAACATATCCAAAGTCATCCATCCATTATTAAATTCAAATTAGGTTGGTGCCAAAACATCCTAGGGTGGAATTAGAATTAAGGTGACCCAAACACATGCTTGATGAGGACCCAAATAGGTCCCAACACACTTCATCCAATTTTGAAGGTAGTTTTTAACACAAGGTCGGCCAAACTAGTGTAAAACATGTAGAATAATTAAGCGCTATCCTTCTAGATGCTGAAATTATCTTCAACATGATCATAAAAACTTAACTCTAGAACCGCAAGTCATACGAAAACCAAAGAGAAATTCGGACCAACAACATTTCTCTCGGACCTCAACCAAATAGACACAAAACCATAGTTCACAATTGGTGAACATAACTCGCACTATATATAATGAATCAAAAACCAAAAATATGGATATAGTAGCTTCCAACAACCATGATCAACATATCTAAACTGCACACATATAGAAGCGAATCCCAGACCAAAACTCATAGCAACCATTGAACACCTTCAATTTTCCTTCAATACAATTTTCTCAATATCCTCGATATATACAACCAATAACCTACATCCATGACATTAATGACAACAACAACCAGTTGATAACCAATTGACCATTTGAAATCAATGACAACACCTTGTAAAAACTTCTTCATACTTGCAACAATCTCCCCCTTTGTCATTAATGGCAACACATGATGTGAAAAACCATCAAAGACAACATACTAGCTTTGAACATACTTCTTATGATTTTGCTTTATGTTTCTCCCCCTTAGTAGATAATATTTTTATTTTTACATCTCTATCTTTTCACATCTCTCTCATCTCCCCCTTTGACATCAACAGCAAAGGAAAGGGATGGTTTACATTGATTTCTCCTTTGACATTAGTTACAGAATACTCATATAATGACAACACATGATACTACCTACTCCCCCTGAGAGGTAACCACCAAAACATCAGTATAGAAGAAATATAGATCCATAGATCCACCAGACTGATGCATCTCCATATGCATCTAGTTCAAGAAAGGAGGGGAAATGACCCCTAACTTCTCCTAAAGATACTCAAATGTATCTTTAGGAAGATCATGAATATATCAGCAATCTGATCCTTTGTAGGAACATACTCAAGTTTTACTTCATTCTCCACAACCTTCTCTCTCAAGAAATGATACTTCATAGATATATGCTTTGTCCTCGAGTGCATCACTAGATCCTTTGAAATGTTAATTGCACTTGTGTTATCACAAAAGATAGAAATAGGATCATTATACACAAGTGCGATATCTTTCAATGTTTGTTTCATCCATAGAACTTGTGTACAGCAAGAGGCAGCAGCAATATACTCAGCTTCAATAGTAGATAGGGAAACTGAATCTTGTTTTTTACTCAACCATGCCACCAATCTGCAACCAAGAAAGAATGCACCACCACCTGTACTTTTCTTGCCATCTATACATCTAGCCTAATTTGTATCTGTATCAGCACTTAGTGTAAAGTTAGTATCTCTAGGATACCACAAGCCATAATCCATAGTTCCATTCAAATATCTGAATATTTTATTAACAAAAGCACCATGTAATTCTTTAGGATCTTCTCAAAATCTAGCCACAAGATAGACAACATGCATAATATCCAATCTAGTAGCAGTCAAATATAACATTTCACCAATCATAGATCCGTACTTGCTCTAATCAGCCTTAAGTGAATCATCATCTTTACCTAATTTGCAACCTGTCACCATAGGAGTGCATACCGGTTTGGAACCTTCCATCCCAAACTTCTTCAACATCTCTCTCGCATACTTAGACTATGAAATAAAGATTCCTTTCTCTGCTTGATTAATTTGCAGCCCAAGAAAGAAATTCATCTCTCCAAACATAGACATTTAAAACTCTTCTTGCATCTCTTCGGCAAACATTTTACACATAGTTTCATTTCCTCCAAAAATAATGTCATCAACATATACAACCACAATCAAAAAATTCCATTTCATCTTTAAAGTATAGGTTACTATCTTTTATACCTTTGTTGAAACCTTGCTAAATCAAATACCTATCTAATATTGCATACCAAGCTCTAAGAGCTTGCTTCAAACCAAATAAATCTTTCTTCAATCTAAATACCATATCCAATTGATCTGACAATTGAAATCCTACTGGTTGGTCCATGTATACCTCTTCTTCTCACTCACCATTCAAAAATGCAAACTTGACATCCATCTGATAGACTTTGAAATCTCTATGAGCAGCAAATGCTAAGAACATTTTGATAGCTTCCTTTCTTGCCACAGGAGAAAAAGTCTCTTGAAAATCTATGCCTTCTACTTGTGATTAACCCTTACACACAAGCCTTGCTTTGCTTCTGACCACTTCTCCATTCTCATTCAACTTATTTCTGAATAACCACTTTGATCCAATAATGTTTTTTTCTAACAGTCTAAGGACCAATTCCCAAGTTTGATTCTTCTCAATCTATATAAGTTCTTCCTGCATAGCTTCCATCCAATGTTCATCTTTACATACTTCACTTATAGTCTTTGGTTCAATCTCAGAAAGTAAACACAGATTTACTTCACTAGCAGCAGCTCTGCTTCTTGTCAATACTCTTTTTGTCTTGTCTCCAATGATCTAATTTTCTGAATGATTCTTCCACATATATCTAGGTGTCTTAGGTGATAGTATCGAAGCTTATTTTTCTTCATTTTTCTTCTCTTTCTCATCCTTTTCCTGTTCTTCCATGATTTCTTCAATTCTTACATAATCAGGTTCATTAGATACATATCCATCAATATCAATTGAATTCTTCATTTTTTCAACTTTGACATTTGAGCTTTCTACAATCTTCCTTAGTCTTTTGTTGAAACATCTATAAGTTTTTCTTCTAGTAGAACATCCAAGAAAAATGTCTTCATCACTTCTTGCATCAAACTTTCCTAAATTTTCTTCATCCCTTTTGATATAACATTTGCTTCCAAATACCTTGAAATATTTAACAATAGGAATTCTTCCACACCATAGCTCATACGGGGTCTTTGTGTTGTTTTCTCTTGCTTGAACTTGATTGAATACATAAACAGTAGTGTGAATAGATTCTCTCAAGTAAACTTTGGGTAAACCTACCTCAATAATCATTGATATAGCAGTGCCTTGAAATATTATATTCTTCCTTTCAACAACTCCATTCTACTGAGGAGTTTTCGGAGCATATAATTGTATTTTTATTCCATGCACTTCACAAAACATAATAAACTCATGGGAAGTGAATTCACCACCTCTATCAAACCTTAAGTATTTTATCCTCAAATTTACTTCATTTTCAACCATGGCTTTGAATGTCTTGAATCTATCTAATGCATTTGATTTCTCTCTAAGAAATATAACCCATATATATCTAGAATAATCATCAATCAAAAGCATAAAGTGACTTTCACCTTGTAGGCTTATTTCTCTTATAGGACCACAAAGATCTATATGAATTAAATCCAATAGTCCAGCAGTAGATTGTTCCTTTGATCTATAATGATTGCTTGTTTGTTTTCCCAACTGACAATTCCTGCAAATAGTATTAACAGACTTTGTAATCCTTGGTAAATCTCTCACAACCTGAACTACACTAATCCTTACCAAGTTATCAAAATTCATATGACACATTCTCTAATGCCATAACCAACTATCATTAATCTAAGTCATAAAGCATTTTCCATCAACACCCTTAAGTTGATAGATATTTCCTTCAGATTTCTTTCCTACAACAAT
The DNA here is from genome assembly GCA_007258455.2 of Sequoia sempervirens. NCBI lineage: Eukaryota > Viridiplantae > Streptophyta > Pinopsida > Cupressales > Cupressaceae > Sequoia > Sequoia sempervirens. The sequence goes on from VDFB02000015.1 coordinate 178,697,286, forward strand.
CACTATTTTAGATCCTTTCCTAATCACACATCTTTCATCCTCAAATACAATATTATATCCTTTAATGCACATTTTTCCAGCACTCAAAAGTTTGTGCCTTAAACCCTTAACATTATAGACATCATCAGTATTATGCTTTCCATCAAAACTTATTGAATCTATCCCACAAATTTTAGCACTAGTATCATCTCCAAACATAACTAATCCGCCATCATAATTTTCAATTTTAACAAATTTACTCTTATCACCAATCATGTGATGTGAACAACCACTTTCAACAACCCAATAGTTCTTTTCCTATTTAGCATGTAGGGCAGAGATTATAGTACCTTCATTTTTCTCCTTCTCCAGAGGGCATTCCTTCACCTATTTTTCAGAATTAGCATAAGTAGGTTCATCTTTTATAGCCAAGAACAAGCATTCATTGTCATCAAGATTTCCATAATCAAATTCCTCATCAGATATACTAGCATCCTCATTCACATAATATGCTCTATTGATCTTCTTACCTTTCTTTTCTTTCTCATATCTTTGTTTATTCCTCTTAGCTCTTTTCGAACACCTTGCAACATAATGATCTATTTCTCCACAACTAAAGCATTTAAAGGGTAACTTAACTTCATAATTTCGAGAGCCTTTCTTCATCTTTCTCACAAAGTTAGCTTCTTCTTCATCAATATTTTCTTCATCCAGATCTTCAATTTTTGTAGCCTTAAAAGCAGTCTCTGATTTGCATCCAATTCTAAAATTTGGCTTCCTCATCTCATAAGATGTTAGAGTTCCCAACAACTGGTCTTTAGTGTAAGTTTTGTAATTTATATGTTCCTCAATAGCACATACCTTTTCATTGTAAGCATTAGGGAGAGTTCTAAGAATCTTCTTTACAATTTTAGATTCATATATTGTAGCACCAAGTCCTCACATTCCAGCTACTACCTCTTCCAATCTCTGTACATAAACTTTAACATTCTCATTTTCAGACACGTGTAGGGGCTCAAACTGTGTCTCAAAATTCTGCAATTTTGCCTCTTTGACCCTTTCATCACCTTTATGTGCCTTTTCCAGAGCATCCCAAACTTCCTTAGCAAACTTCATATTTTGAACTTTAATCAACTCATAGTGTACAAGACTATTCTTCAAAATATACTTTGCCTTATTGTTCGCTTCATGTGCCTTGATCTCATCAGTTGTACTCAGACCATTAGTAGGAGTGTAAGGATTCTTGTAAGATTTCTCTGTTGCAAGTATGAGCAAGATTGGTGGTGTTGTCATTAATTTTTTCATTGATGTCAACACAATTCAGTATGTTGCAGATTGTACATGTATAGTTGAGATGCTTTTGAGATTTTGTGAGTACATGGAGCTATCTTTATGATGTTATAGATGTGCTAAATTGATGAGTTTCCAAGTGCTTTTGAGAAAATTAATAAAGAGAGAAGTCAGAGTGATCAATGTGTTTAGAATGTGCTCTAGTATGTGCTTTTCATTTCTTCTATGTTGATCCTATGCTTGTGTGGATCTAAATATTTTCTAATGGTGATCTGGTGGTGATATCTCCTAATTTTTAGCTTCTAGTTTGATGGGATGTGAAAGTTAACGTTCATCGGTGTGTGAACTGGTCTGGCATATTTGGTCTTCTATGGACTGGGAGAAATTTTTCTACTCTGCAGTCCTCTTTTGATCTATTTCAGATCTTGCAAATCTAGAATGAGTCTTGTAATAATGTTCTCTTGGTTCTGGAAAAGAATTTTATGGTTTGGTGATCCGAAAGTCAAGTTTTAGAGTTGTTGTATGTGTTTGCATAGTCTGGATGGACTAATGGAAGAAGTTCAATTTTTGAAGACTGTTGCACTTACTACGGATGTATCTGAAGGAATCTAAGATGTGTTCTCATGCATAATGAAGTGTGTTGCATTGTATGTGTGTCATCTTCTTGTTGGGAAGCATGTACATCAATGTTCATTTGTGTTTTCATTATGTTTGGCCAACCTAGTGTTTACACTTCATTTGAAGAATTAAATTTAATTAAGGAAGTGTGTGGTTGATCTGAGTCATTATCCTTTGGTCTTGGATAAATTTTTTATTGGTCTACTCCCATTCTTTTCCACCACGGGAATGTTGAGTTGCTGACCTAATTTGAATTTCATGAAAAGAAGCTTATGTGGCCGACATTGGAGAAAGTTTCTAAGGTTGAAGATGGTATAAATGTAAGTCAATTTGGGAAGAATTTGTGTGATGAAAAGTGATGAAGTAAGCCACAAATCAAAAGTGCAGAAGTGTGTGTGAGTGAGTTAAGTCAGCAGTACTTCATTGTGTTAGATTCTCGAAGGCATTGAGTTGAAGGTTTCTGCAATCTTCTAATCAAGGCTACAAATGTGTGTTAATTTCTATGGTGGATATTTTGTTCTCTTTTGTATCAGTAGGAAATGAGCCTCCCTATTGGACAATGAATCCTTTCTGTAGGCAATGATCCTTTGTATTTTGACAGCAAGTCCTCTTCTAGGCAGTGAGCCCTTGGCAATGAGCCTTTATATTCAGTTTTATAATCTCTCTATATTGTGAGTTAATCCTCATTGTGGTTTTTCCATCATTGGGTTTTCCACATAAAAAATTGGTGTTCATTGTGTTGATTTACTTTCCGTTATTTGTGTTGCATGCTCATACTTAATAACAGAATAATGTGGTTGTGGAATTAATAAGGGTTGAAGTTTTAAGTTTGAATTTGTGTGACAACTGATTCACCCCCCCTCTCAGTTGTCCTGCGCCTTTTAACATTCTCCACATCATACCCATAATACTCTAGATACTCTTCCATCAATATTTTCCAGATAGCATAATTAGTTCCATCAAACCTCGGATAATTATGAGTGATTTTTCCATCCATCTCAAACCTTCCTTAAGCAGTTAAGCTCTTCTCCAAGGAAACAAAATCTAATACCAATTGTTGAACAAGACAACTGAGAGGGGGGTGAATCGATTGTCACAAATTTTACTTTTATAATATTCACCAGAACTTAGATCAATCACAATTCTTAACTCTGCTAAAATGATTAAACATTAAGTGCAAATGAAAAAACTGAAAACCATCACACAAACACAGTAACACCAGATTCATGTGGAAAACCCAATGAGGGAAAAACCATGGTGAGGATTAACTCACACTATAGAGAATTTCAAAACCAATTACAAAAGGCCCACTACCTGAGAAAAAGGCTCACTTCCAAAACAAGGACTCACTATCTAGATCATGACTCACTATCCAACAGGGCTAACCACCTGGAGGGCTCACTGCCACAAAGATACAAAGAAGATAGAAGAGATATGTTACAAAAAGAATACAATCTCAATGCAATAGATAAATCCACCACAATTTGCTCAATCACTTGCAGACATGTATGAATGATAGAGTCCACCTTCAGCTCACTGCATCTAGAAACTCAGCATTTAGTCTTCATAGTGATCTACCACACTCACATTACATTCATCCACTTGATTCACACCTGCTTCACATGTATTTGCTCTATTTCTTTGCACTTATCTTTTTGTACTACTTTCACCACTAACTCAACTTGTATTTATACCATCTTCAAATTTGAAACATATCCAAAGTCATCCATCCATCATTAAATTCAAATTAGGTTGGTGCCAAAACATCCTAGGGTTGAATTAGAATGAGGATGACCCAAACACACGCTTTGTGAGGACCCAAATAGGTCACAATATGCTTCATCAATTCTGAAGGTAGTGTTTAACACAAGGTTGGAAAAACCATTGTAAAACACATAGAACAATTAAGCACGATCCTTCCAGATGATGAAATTATCCTCAACATGATCATAACAACTTAACTCTAGAACTGCAAGTCATAAGACTTAACCAAAGAGAAATCCAGACCAACAACATTTCTCCTGGACCTCAACCAGATACACATAAAACCACAGTTCACAACTAGTGAACATAACTTGCATTGTACAATGAATCAGAAACCAAAAATATGGACATAGTAGCTTCCAACAACCATGATCAACATATCTGAACCACACACATATATAAGCAAATCCCAGACCAAAACCTGGAGCAACCACTGAACACCTGCAATCTTCCTTTAATACAATTTTCTCAATATCCTCGACATATACAGCCAATAACCTACATCCATGACATTAATGAGAACAGCAACCAGTTGACATCAATAACAACACCTTGCAACAACTTCTTCATACTTGCAACAATTGACCCTCTACTAAAAAATGATTTTTAACAACTTTTTTGTATAATGGTAAAGAAATTGTAAAAATAAAAAATGACCAAACTTGACAAAAATAAAAGGTATTTATTTATTTCTTGGGCCTTTCAGATGCAATGAAAATATCTATTTAGCTCCACGATGCTCCATTAATAGGGATATATGATGGAGTCACTTTGATGTGAGAAGGAATGTGCTCTCATGGCTCTGATACCATGTTGGAGAATGCCAAGATCAAAGAGCGCAAAACAACTTTCCACAAGTGGAAAAAATATAAGCACAATAGTATGTCTATCAATATACAAATGAAGAGTGTGTAAATACAATGAGGAACCTTTCATATATAGGCAAGGTAGATGAGGTAGCAAGGTAGGATTAAACAATTGACTAACCCTCCAAATGTGCAACACCAAGTGGAAAGTATGTGTGCAATAGGTGTCTCAAGTGATGAGGACACATGTCTCAATGCTATGAAGTGAAAAAAATTATGAAATAGCCTAAGTAAACTTAAGCTAAGTGTGAATAGGTCAATCTTAGAAAGGTGATTAACTAACTAGGTGAATAATGACTCTATTTACACTAGCAGTTAGGCTATGGCTAATTTGGCCATTGTTGACTTGACCACTATTGACTTGGTCACTATCGATTAGGCCAATCTTGTGGCCCCTACTAAGGAGGTTTTGGAGTTCCACTCCATTGTAAACCCCATTGGTTTTTCCCCCAATTCGTAAGGCCTCTAAAATGGGATTGGTTCATGTATTGGTTGTATAGAAAATTACCAGTCTACTTCTACCTTATGTAGTTCAATTATTCATTAATATGAGTATTTTTCTTTATTAAAATATTTAAGGTTGGGAGTTGATCAAACAAGTAGTATAAAGGTTTTTGTCATAGATTTGATAAATCTTAGTTTTGTCTAAAGAAAACTCATTCAATGGGTGTTTATTTTTACATCGTGGACAATATATAGATAATGGTTTGATTGTTATATTTTTTCTTGAATTCCAAATAAAGTTGTGTTTAACTAAACCAAGATATATGTCTTGAGATCTATGAATTTTTCTATGAGATGTACTATGTTATTATTTACTTTTAATGATCTTGTTGTTCTAATTCCATCTCATATCCTATAATAATTTCTACAAAACTCTTTAATTATGTCCATATCTAGTTTGTTAATTTTTCCTTCTCTTATTAGATCCAATGATTGCTTTAACTCTTTGTCTAATCCTCTCGAGATCAAGGATTTAGCTAGTTTGGTTCTAATAGGATTGTCATATACGAAGGGAAAATCCAAATCTATCTAAATAATCTTCTAGGCTTTCATCTTCTCTTTGTTTGGTTTGAAAGAGTTCTTCCCTGTGATCACTTATCCTATAGTAATCCTAGTACTTGTCAATAAATGCAATTTCCATTTTTTCCCATGTATAGATGGAATTTGGATTCAACCCCATAAACCATCTCATAGTAGGATCCTTTAGTGAGGAAGGGAACAATTTTAGCTTATGGTTATTTTAAACATAGTTGTATGTTTGGTAGAGTACCTTAAAATGAAACAAAAACTTGTCTAGATCTTCATAAGGGATTCCCCTAAAGGTTGAAAGTATTGAAGGAGAAATATTTTTTATGAGATAAATTTTCATTAGGATCAATGACTATAGGGTAGGAAAAGGTTCTCCCCACAACCCTATTCAACTAGTCATTATTATTATAATTTTCTATGGTAGCTGGGTTAGGTTGGCTTCCTTGATGAATTAAACCTTTTAGGATTTTAGCTTGCATTTTCTCTAGATATCCTTGAAAACTAATGGTTTGTTGGATATATTGTGAGATTATGTGATTTTAAGAGTATGTAGGAATGTCTAAGATTTGTAATATTCCCAAGGTATTAGATGAGTAGCTTTCCTAATCAACAATGCTCTATTTTACATTTCTTCTTTCACCTTTAAAATGTTTTTTGGGGTTTTCGCTTAATAAACTAACCTTGTGAATCTCTTTTTTTAACCATACAAATGTTGTTCTAATCCTGATCCTAATTACTACCAATTAAATGACACCAAAAGATGACAAGGGTCATTATACACTTTGTATGTAAATAGAGTTATATGTCTATGAGCATGGTCTATACCTAAGCCAACATGATCAAAACACAAGGAGATTAGTCACATTAGCTAAATTAAACCAAGCTCCCTAGGAAATTCTTGAAAGCACAAAACAAGGAAACCATGAATACAAAAACATGAAATAACAAGCAATGTATAATGAAATCCTAGCTAAATACCTCAAACATCATCCCATAGGAGAATTGGGTGCCATATTGATGTGAAATATTGGCCCTTTCCCAATCCCTTTGATGAACAAGATTCAATATTGTGATAAAATAATGAAATTTATGCAAGATGGTGTTGGATTCAAGCTAAAATGATGAAATGTGGAAGATAGTGGATATGGAATTGTTCATAGTAACTTTTCTTTCAAAATTTGATCCTTTTCTCATAGGACTAAGTCCTATTTATAGGGAAAAAGGATGAATCAAACATTGAGATTCATTTTCCCAATCAATGGTTGCAATGAATCCAAGGATTGAAGGAATGATTAGTCTTGTGACAAGTGTCACAAGGCTAAGAGATGTGAGGGGATATGTTCCCACACATGTGTGTGCACATTTTGGGAAGAGAGCATGTAAGAATGAGTAAAGAAATGTGGGTGAAGAATTAAAGACATGTGGGTGAAGGATATTAAAGCATGTAAGAGGAGTAAAGGCTTATGTAAGAGACAAGATGGCTTGAGTAAGGACCATTAAGGCTTGTGTGGGAGACAATATGGCTTGTGTAAGAGCCATCAAGGCTTGGGTGAGAAATTCAATGGAGGAATTTGTTGTGCCTATAGCACACATGCCCCATTCAAAATGGAGACCCTCTCTTTTCGCCTTCGTTGGGTCACTTTTTGTCTTTGCCTCATTTTGTGTGCCCCTAATTTTTTAGCTTAAAGTGGTCAAGGACCCTAAAGTCATCATCCTCACTTGACCAAAAATCACCATCCTAAAATTTTCCAAGACTTTGGCTCCTATAGAGGTTCCTTTGCGGATTTCCCTTAGTCTTTCACTCTAGCGTCCTCTAGGCCTTGCAGGTCCGCAGCTGCGGACTTCCCTTTACGCGATGTTGTTGTCTCTTTGTTATTTACACAATGGCTAACTCGAGACATCTGCCCGTATGGAGGGTCCTGCAATCTTCTCAGTTGTTATCCCTCAGCCATTCACTGACGGCAAAGTCTTGAGGTCCTTCCGTCGTGTGGGCTCTGCTTTTCCCGCCGTCGGCCCATTGAAATTTGTGCCTAGCTACCCTGTCGATAACCGTACACACATTTAATGCACATCATAAATGAGATTTTTCCTATAAATATCCCACTAACTTGTCATTTTTACTGAGCAAATTCAAAAAAAATCAGATCAAAACGGCCATCACAGCTCGCATGCCCGCATCACCTCTTGATGGATCTAAGACACAAATCTTCACCGAATTTCTTCACGCCTTCCAAGTATGTCTGTCACCACCAACTTGAAACACATCCTTTTGAGTAAGGTTTTTCTAAATTAATTAAGAATCTTAAAAGAAAACCTCAGAACTCCTTTCGGCAACCATTTAACCATCAAATTCCACACAAACCCATAGTGAAAATTTTTGAAATTCATTCAAATACTACTCTTTAGAGCAATGTAAAATCTTTCCCCACCATCGCTATTCTTTATAGAGCCTCAACCCCTTTGCGGCCCACATCCTCCTCACTTCCATCATGGTTGAAACCCAAGTGTTGAGCTTGAAATTCCCAAACCTAAGTCTTGCACCCTTGTGGGTTTGCCTTTACAAACGACGCATGCGAGCGGCTGTATCCTCACTGCCGCCTTGGTTAAAACCAAAATGGTGAAGCACATAGGAAAAAACTCAAAGTATCAAAACCCTTGTAGGTCGCTATGTGTGGGTGGCCCCCATCTCACTACCATTCTAAAATCGTTGGCCTTTACCCGAATCCCACACCGCAGGCCCTGCTTGAACTGTTTCCATCGAATGATGAAAGTGGCTAAGTCTTGATGTTGCATACAAAACCTCCTTTGCAGGCCACAACTTGTGGCTCATAGTCTTGTGAAATCCATTCTATAATGACTGAGCCAAAGCTCCTCCCTACATTGCAGATCTTGTTGCCTCGTTGGTTGTTCACTATTTACATGAGCACATCCTAAGCTAAGTCTCCCTTGCGGGCCGATTGGTGCAGATCACTGTCCGCTCTTCACCATTTCCTTAATGCCTTTCATGAATGGCTAATTAATTTCCCCTTTCTACCTTGTAGACCTCATGGCTCTCTGCATCGTCTTAAGTTTCTAAACAAAAAATGTTAAGTCTAAACCTTATGCGGGTAAATATCTGTTAAGGTCTATCTACGGACCACCCTGCCATCGTCGCTGCTCTAAACAACTAAGGAGCCCTATCCACCCACATTGTGGACTCCACCCAGACCTTTTCCCTTCAAGACTTTAATGAACACTAAGTGTGGTGCTTTGCGGATCATTCCTTGTGGCCTGTCGTCTATGGCCTGCCATTGCCTAGTTGTCGTTTGTTTACGGTGGTGCCTTATTTTCTTCTTGCAACACAGAATCTACACTCTCCTCTATTGTCCAAGTTTAATTGAAGCAAAGTGACTAAGTAAAAAAATTTGCAAGCTCATCTTTGTGGACCAATGTATTTAGACTGCCATCTCCTCACCGCCATTCCTAAATGCTCTTCACATGACGACTTTCCACTTGTTCCTTCCCGCATGCCTTAAAGGGACCAAAACAAAGGAAGCTAACTTGAACCATCCTGACCACCTACGGATCCCGCACTACAAGATTCTCCCTGCAAGCCTTTGTGCCTTGGTCACCGTTTCTTAATGGCAGAGTCTAAAACACCAATGAAGCCTCATGCCTCTACACTCTTAGAACTTGCATAAGCAAGATGACCAATCAGATGCCTCCAAAGACTTTAAAACTAATTTCCCCATGTACCAAATTTATTGTTGAAGACCTCAACTGCCAAATCTCTGATGTAGAATTTTGAGTGCGGGCGGTTGTCTACGAGCCACCATGACCTCAATGTTGTCCTACTTTTGACTACTCTTGATGGCTCTCATCCTAGGGAAACCTGTATCCCTGAGCTCGCATTCTTGTAATTGATCCAAAAAAGCCTCGAATGATGAATGATAATGGATTTTCTAATCTTTTGAAGATGAATTATTAAATCTAACCCTCATTTTGTAGGATTTGAGTGACAATTCCCTAATTTTCTATGTGAATGCACTTATTGCATCCTTGTGTGTAGGATTTATGAAATCTATTACAGGACCATCAAGGAAGTCTATCGAGAAAGAGAAAGGAAAGAAACTTGCAAAAGTACCAAGAGGGAAAGAGGAGAAAGACCAAATGAAGTACCAATTCTATGGGGTGGAATGCACCTCCAAAATCACTTCCACCTGGGATTCAGTGTCAGACACCAACCTTGGGCATGTGGGTATAGATGAATTTTGAGGAAGGGTCATGATCAACCCTATAATTGAAAATGCATGGAAGATCAGAAAGAGTGGCCTCACTAAGGCAGTCATCTTTCCACCTATGCTTGTTGCTCTAGGGTTAGTAATGGTGTGTCGGGAATGTTATCATAGTAGTAGGAAAATCATTGATCATGATGACAGAGTGTTGGAAAAAAATTCTACTAGATCTATAGGCCAAACATTCCTTATTCCCGCGTTTGATGTAATGGAGGAAATAAAAAAGGGATATGCCAAAAATATGTGGAAGGCCGACCTCTAGGACGCAAGAAACTAATCAACCAGCACTTGTTGACGGAAAAGAGGGGTTGTGCTACCAAATTTCCACATGAGCTTTTTAGAAGTGATTTCTATGAAGAGTATCATGACTTGGTCACTCTGCTAAGTGGACTAATAGGCCTCCCAATTGTTGCCTTCTTTTAATAATGGATGTTATACTTTATCAGGGAGATCATACGTATTAAAACAAAGTTCCACTGGGATAAAATCATCAGTGACAACATCCATAATCAACTTGAGGTTGTGAGGAAAAAATCCCAATTCTACATGACCTCCTACTTGGTGTACCTCCTAGTAGAGTTATTCTCGTACAAGGGCCTCTTTGTTGCTAATAATCCAAATCCAGGAAGGGGAGAACTCAAAGTGTAAGATTGCTACCCTCAGTTGCAATATAGAAACTTTAAGAAAGAATACCAAAGGGTAAATGGTGCCTTTATTTGGAACATTATCAGACTCCTTGGGGGAGACTTTGAGAGAAGTATCTCGCACAATGCCAGAGCTTTCATTCAGCAGTTCGGGTATTTGTTTATACAATTCCCAAAATTTACATCCATTAGAACAAATGGATTCCCCAAGAGGCCCTACAAACTACCACAATACCCCAACAACTAAATGATCTTGTTGGAGGTCTCTAGGAAATTGTAGAATGCCCATGCCCTATTGAGCGACAAACACAGAGCAGGGATCCCATATCCCCTAAACTTTGGGAAAGGAATATATGCCTATCCTACTGCCTAGTGAGTGGAATATTTAGAAAAGGAGAGTGGAATACAATTTGGACCTCCACACAGCTCGGGGAAGAATGGACCCCTAAGGAAAATTAAAGAAGTTGGTCAAAAGACAATATTCCCACCGACCCCACATCAAAGATTTCTAGGTCAATTTCCATGACAACAAGTGCAGATGAGGCACTACATGTGGATGACAGCCCAATTTGTGAGGTTGATAAATCTATTCTTGGTGCCTGATCAAATTGTAGAGGAAGATGACACCATTATTGATGAGAGATTCAATGTTGTAGCCAACTTGTTGCTACCATTGATAGATTGGGATGAAGTGGAGGTCGATGACGTCGATATAGTAACACGGACAGTTGAAAATAGGATGAGTCAATGGATAGATGCCCAAATTGTTCAACTTAAAGTGTAGGGTGTTGCATTGACCTATGGTGAGCTCGAGGATGAGGTCGAGAGTGAAACTGACAGTGGAGTAGATGTTGCCCCAATAGAAGAGGCTCCTAAATCCCCTCTGGCAACACGATCAAAGAAAAGGAAGGATGCTCTTGAGCACCATCTTAAGCACAAAAGGTATACACACGAAAGGCTACGAAGGGAGAATCCTCAAAGAAGGAAAATAAATCAAGAGGATTCATCAATGAGATTCCCATAATTGAAGAGGATTCCCAACATGAGGGAGAAGAAGAAGCCAAGTGACTGCAATCACCACTTGCCACCTCCGCTCCCGCCACTACTGCTACCATTTCCACTCCACCTCCCGCATCTTAGGTGTTGCCTATTTCATCTCTGCCTATCATGGAAATTCTAGTCCACCTCACCTAAAGCCCCAATAATGATACTGGATCCCTCTTCGGCCATGACATCCCCATTTTCATCCACCTCACTGCCTCCTCCACTTCCCACTCTCTCTACTCTAATGCTTGCAACTTCCATTGCTATTATGCCACCACTCACCCTGCCAGATGCCTTTGCAAAGTACATGTAAGGAATACCTACTAAAATCTCTAGGGTGATAATGAATCCTACTATTCAAGCTTTGATGGCCCAAATTGTTGTTGGCCTACCCGTTCCTCTGCCATCTACAAAGCCACCAAAGATGGAGGCCACCATGCAAATATCTAAAGAAATGGAGAAATTCCAAAGGGAGGCTAAAAAAGGAATGGTTGAAGAGTCTAAGGACCCTTTCAAGGATGATTATTTTGAACACCTAGAGGGCAGCTTAAACATAAACTTGGATAAGGTGGCATCCGATGAGGAGAAGTCACACTCTTTAGAGGAATATACTGAGGCTCTTAACACCAAGTATATCATAGAAACCTCAGATCAAGAGATTGAAGAGGAGTTGTCCCAGTAGCTCAAAGAGATAGGTGAAAAGGTTGAATCTAATATGGAAGGAAAGCTCCATGAAGAGAAAGATGGTATTGATGTCAACGTGGAGATACTCGAAGAGCCTCCACTAATCGACAAAGACAAGGGGCCCATCCATGAGGGAGAAGTACCTCCTGAAAAGGAAGAAGATAAAGTAGAAGATGAACCAAAGAAGAGCGTTGAGCCCAAACATCATGCTAAACTTGGGCATCTAGAAGGGGAAGTGCCTCAGAAGGAGGGTGTCACTAAAGAAAATGTAGCCACTACTGAGTCAAACAAGGAAAAGGGTATACATATTGAGGACTCTGATGAAGAAGAGAGAATGGACCAAGAAGCCTCGAGCCATGAGGGGAAGCAAACCCAACAAGAAAAAAGAGAGGAAGGTGATCATGAATCACCAAAAGCAGAAACCCAAATGCCCAATTAGCTTGAAAGACAGCTACAAAAGAAAGCCCCTGCAGTCATTGATCCAAAGGCCTAACTTGAGGTGATATTCACTAGAGTACAAACAAAGACAAGGAGGGAAAATAAACCTAGGGTCTACTCTCACATTACAATTGACACCTTTGAATCTAGATCAATACACATTGCTACCCCAGTGCCAGAAAAAGGTGAAGGAGCCAACTATAACATCTCTACTATCAATTTGGGCTCGACAAGTAGAGAGCAGAAAATTGATGAGTTTTAGGGGTCAGTAGCAACAATCATGCAACAAATGAACAAGGATCAGTTCTCTAAAGAGGAATTAAAACCACAAGTGGTGGATCTCACCGCCTATATTTATCAATGGACATCCTTGGAGGAAGAATCTCCAACAACATCATCAACACCCCCTCTTCTCTCCTAAGAAGAGCTCACCCGAATGGAGAAAATGAAGAACTAGACCAAGGCCACTGCGGATTGGTTCCAGTGAGTGATATATAGTGGTGACATAGGAATATGCCACACTACTTGAATGTCTAATAAATTATGAGATCTACAGAAGCAACTGGAGGCCACAGAGAAAACATGCCATAGATTCCCTAAGCTATATAGGATCACATATCCTAAGCTCGAGGCCATTCTTAAGATGCCTAAGAAGACATGGGAAAAGGAGTTAGCCCTCATCAAGGATGATCACTAGTTGGTAGAAACCTAGAAAATGGGCTTAGATCATAGAAGGGAGGTCCTTGAAAGGGTGTTGCATGAGGTTGAGCTCAACCTCGAATGGGTTGTGGAGCATAGAATGGAAAGTAAAGACTATCTCAAGATGATGGTCGATTATGACATGCCCGCCCTGGAGCTAGATCCAAAGAAAATCAAGCCATTCTTCCATGAGAAGATGGAACAAGGGGCTAGAGATACACCGATGCTAGATTTTATGGACTTCACTACAAGGACATTCACTCAATCTGAGCAGGTAATCAAGGCCACTCCAAGATGCACCAAGCATTGGGAGTAGAACACAGAGAGATTCAAAAGGTTGACCTTTCAGGTCCTCCAATCGGACATCATGGAATGGAATAAGCTCCAGGCATTAATTAGGAATTTTTTGAAATATGCCACTCTTCAAAAGAATGAAGGATAGCAAGTCATTGATGATGATTTTCTGATAGTATAGCTAGAAAAAGAAGGTAGTCACTAGAAGACAAAATTGCTACAGTGTTAAAGCCACTAGAGGACAAAATAGGAATGAGACAAAATGTATTTTATAATGTTATATTTTGGGGGTAGGTGAAACTCTAATGTAAAATGAATCTTGGCCACACAATGAAAGTAAATCTTGGCCATTCATTTCACTTTTGGAAAACTATAAATAGGGGTCTCCTCTCATTTTCAAAGAGAGTTGAGTTGTGTAAAGACATGTTGCAGAAATTACAATAAAATTACATTTTTTTGGTGGATTCTTTTGTTTCTCACGTGTTGCATGATTCATCTTCTCAAAGCTAGAATTTAGTTTGTTATTCTAAGTATTTCAAGTTGCTTTTAGGATTTAGTTCATGTTGCACATTGATAGTGAAGAATGTTATAGTGTTGATTCCTCTCATGTTCATGCTTTTTGATGTTTGTTGATGATGAGCAGCAGTGTAAAGCTAGTCTGAACATTAACTCATTGTTGCACTTAAAATTCATTTGTTATTCATGTTATAAGGTGAATGGATAGCTGAAAATTTGCAGACCTTAGAAGATAGCACTGGTTTCATGAGATTTTTAGTTCTTTTGGTTAAGTGGAACTTATTTTTAGGAAGGTTGTCCACTGTAGCATCCTCCATTGTCATTGTTCATCATTAGTTGCAGGTCTAGGAACCCTTCTATCCCTTTTCCCTTTCGACTTTTCTTTGAAATAGTAACCAAGGAAAAGTTCCAGCATCATTGTAAAGCCAAATCTGATGTTAGACATGGAGTTTTAGACTACTATTTTGGACTTGCAGTGATTGTACCTCATTTCCAAAATTTTACAAACTCCATTTGAAAATTCAATTCCTCCCAACATAGTGAATTGTCCATGCCCTTTGCAATTACTAGAAAATCACATCAACCAATTGAACTATTCCAAGCAATGTCATGACCTGACACCCGAGAGACCTTGGGATAATTTTCTGCAACTTGTTTGTAGGAAGTTGTCTTTCAAGAGAGGTAGTGCACTTGTGTGCTACCTGTGTTGAGAAGTGCAAAAATACCCATTGTAGAGCCAGAAAAATGCATGATTCTATGGAGTAAGAACCACCATTTCAGCCCACATCAATAGAGCCATTCTAATTAAAAGCAAAACTAGAAATGCAAATCTAAACTACAAAAACAAAACAATGCTTTTAAAAGAAATCAATCTTCATTATCTCCCTATCACCAAGATCTTTGTTTATGCATTTGCTCTCAGATTTTATGAGCACAAAATACAATAAAGAGGCTATGGTGAATGAGAAATGCAATCAAGATGCAAAGATGATATGAGTATGTAAATTTGTGAGCAAAATTTGTGAGAGCTAAAATGAGAGGGAAATCCCCTTTTAAATAGGAGTTCCTTGAGGATGGAGAGGGGTTGAAGATGAAATGTGGGATAAAAGATGTGAGAGAAGGAAATTCCATTATCCCACATTGTTGGGTTAAATTTTATGGATGAGAATGAAAGTGATAAAGGGTTATTAGATTAAAATGTACCTAAATGATTAAATATGAATAAAATGATTAAAGATGCTTTACTAAAATACAATATTTCATGAACGATTTATGCAAATGATATGATTAATATGCAAGTTATGATAATTAGTTTATTATGAAATAATAATCAATGAATATGATAATTGATTTATTAATGGAGATGAATATGAAACAATTATGGATGATAATGATAATTGATGTAATATGGAAATGATGTTTATGACTTATTATGCAAATGGATTATGAATGATTATGATTTATTATGCAAACGGGTATGAACGATAGTGCAAATGGACATGAACGTTAATGCAACGTATATTGAACGAGCATGAGATGGTTCAATGATTTGATGAAATGCATGAATAGAATAAAGTATTGAATGAATTGATTAAGTAAATAATAATATCTATTTAATCAATAGACAAATATTGTTATGATTGTGAGGACAAATTTGAGTGTCTACACCCATCAACAAAATTGGAACTAGAAGGAGGGCGCCCCTTTTTTTAAGTTAGATTGAATTGGTTCCTTCTCCCGTGAGAGGTTCCAGAGAGTGTTAAGATCTACACCAAACAAAGGGGAATTTCAAGAGCTACCACCCCCTACCAAGGCTAAGAGAGTCAAGAGAGGGGAAGCATCCACCTCGGCCTCATCCACTCAGCCTACTTCACCTCCATCCTCACCTCCTCCCATCCATTCGCCCCTCTCTTCCCCTTCACTTCCTACAGCACCTTCCTCTTCCCAACTGCTCCAAACTGCCTTCCAAACCTTCACCTCCTACAACCAGGGCACTACTCCAGTCCCAGTACTTCATAACCAAGGCACTATCCCAACGGCTACTGCTCCTTTGTATCCATAGGTAACTATAGCATAGCTAGCACAACCTCCACCTCCCATCATGGCTTGGCTAGGTAATAACCCATCTCCTTTGTTCTTCAATGATTATCATGATATGTCAAAGAATCTGGAAGGATTTTGCACTAAGTTCCATTCTCGTGATCCGTAGAGAATAGCAAAAGAACATATTAAAATATTCCAAATAGCTTTGAAGGATATAAAAATAGATCATGAAGATGTGGCTTATAGGCTCTTTCTTTACTCCTTGGGGGAAGAATTCTTTTATTGGTACATCAATTTGCTGACTAGATCCATCACCAATTGGAATCTATTAAAAAATGTGTTCTTGCAGAAATTTAAGATTTTGATCAGCCCTTTCGAGTTGTATAAGCAGTTCATGTTCGTTCGAAGGGAAGTCAACAAACCAATCAACTCCTTCTATGACCGATTCCATCACACTTACATGAAGTTACAGCCATCTTACATAGTTGATGATCCCTCTACTTGATTGGTCTACTATGCTGCCTTGGACAACCTCACGTCTACACTAGTGAAGAGAATGCACCCACCGCCTACCAGGTTGGTGGATGCCTATGCAGAAGCAGTCATAGCAAGCACCAATTTGGGATAGCACATTGTTGGTCCACTGCCATCCTTGGGACCAGCTGCCCATCCAAGGAAAATCCAAGGACTCACCCATGCCCTAGCCCATCAAACATCGATCATGAATCAAGTTCTACAGTTATCAATAGTGCCCCACCCGGGGCAGCCATTGAATCAAGCACCTCCCGTGACTCATTACTTACAACCACAGAAAAAACAAGCTTACCCTTAGTAGCCCCAAGTTCCTGCATACTTGCAAGGATCTAAGTTTCCACCTGCTCAACAGAATCAACCCGCAGTGCAACCAGTCTTTCTCCAGAATCAAGCACCGCAACCGAACAAAACAGAAAAGGATCGGATTGATGAGCTGATAGAGTTGGTAAAGAAGATGTCAACCGAAATGACACATTTAAGGAATCAGAATAATCAACTACAAGCCTCCCAAAGAAGCATCCAAGCTAACCTCAATCAAGATAACCATGACAACCGTGATGTCCAGGTGCTTCCTCTGGATAGAATTATGAGAGAGGTCAAAGTTCTAACCAGGGCTTTGAAAGACAGCCTTCCCAAAGACAAAACCGAACATGGAACATGAGACTGAACAACAAAGGCATTCCCACACCTCTTGATCAGCCTACTAATGCTGATAAGACTAGAAGTGGAGTGTACTTGGAGGAGGTGGCCCTATCCGGTGCCACATTCACAAAAAAATAGGCATTCTGAATTAGACTGTGTAGAGTTCCAAACAGCTGCATAAATTTTTCAAGTGGAAGTTCAGAATGCAATTGACGGTGCAGGATGTAGAGACATAGTCCCATCTAAACCATATGACTCTTTGATGTTGGTGGTCAATCAAGCTCCTTTCCCATGAGGCAAGAGCAACATACCCGAGAAGGAGGCTATTGCCCCAAAGGACGAAGAAGCAAAAGAGGTAAGTAACGAAATTCCATTACCCCAACTTTTTGATTTAGTAGATAATGGTCCCATAGATGAGGAAGAGCCATGTGAGGATGAGGTCTAAATGTTCCATCAAAGGGAAACCCCTTACAACCTGAGGAATAGAAAAGTAGGCGGCCCTTTTGTGACCTCTACCCCCCAAATAACTTCAACACTCTACCTAGCCCAAATGCTAGTAATAACCTAGGTTACCCATATGTGTCGACTCAATACTTCAAAAAGAATAGGCAACAAAACCAAACCCAAAACCATCCTACTAGCTCCTCTCAAGATAGATCTTTTTAGGCAAAAATTGAGAAAATGGGTGAATATGTGGCAGAAGAATTTAAGAAAGTTAAACTAAGCCTATCAGCCTTTGAATTGCTTAGATTCCCAACAGTTAGAAATGCCTTCTTTAGGATGCTCAATGGGACTACCTCATCCAAGACATCCGAAGAAGTGTCTTCCAAAAGGGTCTCCTTTGATGACTCAAAAAATGAACTCATAATCAGGGAAATCCTAGGGAAGAAAATGGATCGACCTCCAAATCAGCAAATAAGCAAAGTGCCAAAGAAAAAATCAAACACAAACCAGAGATAAAACCAATGATAAGGAAAAAACTTAAGTAGCCTAGGTGGATGCACCCATGGGTTTGTTTCAAGGGAAGTTGGAGACTCCTCCCTTCCTGACTACTATCAGAATATTTGGAAAGAATTTGCACAATTGCTTGCTCGATTCAAGAGCCTTAGCTAACGTTATGCCTCTTGTAGTATGCAAAGCTCTAGGAATAGTTTTGACTCCCTCCCAACAAAAGGTGACCTAGTTGGACAAGAAAAAAGTGAACATAGTCAAGGAAATCAATAGGATACCTATGCAGATTGCTATTGATCTAAGGGTGTAGTAGGTAATTGACATCTAGGTGGCCGAGATTCCAGACACATACAGTATCATTTTAGGAAGAGATTTCACTTGGGAATTAAATGGATATGTCGTGACAAACTTTTCTCACCTATGGCTACCATGGAAAGGGTTGTCAAACCATATCCGTATCGATCAGAAGCCTCGCATGAATTTCATGATTACGGATTACAAAAATACAAATGAGGTATTGTTTGTTGAAGCAGAATTAGGCAACTACTGTCCCATGGCATATCAAGAAGAACAAGAATTCCCAACAGAGGAAGTGGTCGAAGAGGTCCTTCTCGTGTTATGTAATCCACCTACCAACTTAACCCACGCACCTCAGAGTATAAAGATGTTGATTGAATCATATAGTGAAGAATCCTATGAGGGTGGTAATCTAGGATTGCTTGATGGATTCCAGGACTTTATGGAGAAATGTGTGCAAGATTAGCTTAGCTTAGGAGCAAGAATGGACTTCCAGGAGCTCCTATTACCCAGTTGGTGTAGGGTACATAATTTTTTCCACTCAAAATTTGAATGTTGCCTGTGCCAAGCAGTAGTTGAACACATTAAAGGAAAATTCACCCCAAAGGGGGAGCTCCAAGTAGAACAATCAACCCACAACCATGTAGAATCTATGCAGCCACTCAAAGTTGCTAAAGTAGATTCACTGCCAAGGAAGGAAATGAGCTCCACTAGCTCTAAATTTAAAGAATCTTCTAAGTTTTGGACACTACGCTTTGACAGGTTCAAGTCAAAGCAAGGAGCGGGAGCTAGGTTTGAACTCATCAACCCTGCAAGTAAGACATAATTTTTTGCTCATAGGCTCCAATTTTATTGCACGAATAATGTAGCGGAGTACAAAGCATTAGTTCATGGGCTATTGATGGCACTAAGAAAGAAGGTTAAAATGTTACAAGTCTTTGGTGATTCATAGTTGGTAGTGAAACAAGTTAAGAAGTTATATTCTTGCCATGATTGAAGGATAGAAAATTATAGGCATAGAGTCTAGGATCTTATAGAAGGACTAGATGCATTTAACATTCAATTGATCCCTCGAAGCAAGAATCACATTGTTGATTCCTTAACCTAGGTAGCTAGTACCCTCCATCCCCTTTCCCTGGCCAGATTGAAAAGGTTCACTATTGAGCTTACTTCCACTCTATCAGTACTGGACAACATCACCAACTTCCATGTGTTCAATTACGACAAGCATATTCTATATTTCATCACGAGCTCTGATGTGTTTGCAACTCAAATTATTGATGAAGCAGAGTCTGAAGAAGCTAAATTAGACATAGAGGGAGTTATCAATCTCAAAAAAAACACAATACCATAAGGCATGGTTCAACTGGAGCGAATATTTGACTTGGATCAGATAAGAGATCAGGATCAACAAACAAAGAAGGATTTAATCGACAACTAATGCGATGCTCACAACCTAGGAATGACTGAAGAAGTAAAGAAGGTGTTCATTGGAAAGGTGTGCACACCAAAAGAAAGGAAAGGGATCATTGACACCCTACATACATACCACGACATGATCGCCTGGAGCTATGAAGACTTGAAGACATACGATACCTTGATCATCACTTAAACCATCCCTTTGAAACCAAATGTAAGACCTTTTAGGCAATGTCAGCGCCCAATCAACACCTTGTTGGAGCCCATCATCCACAAGGAGGTCCAGAAGCTGCTATCTGCAAGGATCATCTTCCCATTCAAACACTCCACATAGGTGGAAAATCTAGTTTTGGTTAGGAAGAATGGAGAAATTAGATTATGCGTAGACTTCTAGAACTTGAAAAGGGCCTCAGAAAAGGACAACTACCCAGTACCTTCACTGGATGAGGTGTTGCAAATAGTTAATGGATCCTAGATGATGTCCTTTTTGGATGGATACTCAAGGTACAACCAGGTGATGGTATAGTATGAGGATAGGCATAAAACAATATTCACCATAAAATGGGGAACCTTTGCATATAGAAGAATGTCATTTGGACTAATCAACATCGGCACAACTTTCCAACGTGCCATGGATATCACCTTCAAGGACTTGATTGGTAAATGCATCATCATCTATATGGATGATCTTATTATGTTTTCAGAGAAAAGAGGAGATCATGTCTCTGATTTATGTAAGGTCTTTCAGAAATGCAGGGAGTTTGGCATTTCTTTGAATCTAAAGAAGTGCATCTTTGGAGTTACGAAAGGCAAGTTGCTCGAGCATGTGATCTCAGAGAAGGGAATCTCAATAGACCTTCAACACATCCAAACTATTATGAAAATTCAACTTCCAAGTAGCAAGAAAGAGATGAAATCTTTATTTGGAAAGATTAATTTCGTCATAAAGTTCATCACAAGCTTTGTTGAAATCGTCAAACCATTGAATTATATGTTGAAGTAGGATGCCAAAGTTGAATGGACATCGAAAGCCAAGCATGCTTTTGAAGAGATCAAGAAATCAATTTTTGATGCACTAGTGTTGGTCAGCCCAGACTACCTAAAGCCATTTTTATCTATTCATTTGCTTTGGATCACTCTTGTGCCAACATACTGACCCAGAAAGATAATGAAGGGAGTAAACACCCCATTGCCTTCATGAGTACTCCACTAAAGGATGCAAAGTTAAGGTATCACAATGTTGAAAAATAGGTGTATGCCTTGGTCAAAGGAGTTAAGAAATTCTAGCATTACATCTTGAGGAATAAGGTGTTTGCAATTGTGCCTAATCTAGACGTTAATACTCTTCTGATGCAAAATGAGTCAGGAGAAAGGAGAGAAAAATGGGTCACTTTATTATAGGAATATGACATGGAGATTCAACCCATGAAGTTAGTCTGAGGGAAATCCCTCACCTGAATGATAGCTGAAATGATAGTTGAAGTAGGACCCGAGCTCACAGTGCAACAGTACCAACTAGAAGATGTCTCTCCTGACAAGTGGTACGACAACATCATCTACTATTTGTTGAACAACAAATGCCCTTCCCGACTCCAAGGAGTACAAAAATGTGCTTTAAGGCTGAAGAGTAGTAGCTACATGCTACAAGGATCTATATTGTATAAGAGAAATCATGAGGGAATCTACCTTAGATGCCTTGGAAAAGAGGAAGCAGCCAAAGTATTGAAAAAATTTCATGATAAATTCAGCACTGGCCACGGATCTGACCCTTCAACTACCCACCAAATTCTATGAGTTGGGTACTACTATCTGACAGTGTTTAAGTATGCACACAACCATGTTAGGACCTGTCACATTTTTCAGACTGTTGTTGCAAGAGAAAGTAATGTTGTGGTTCCACTGCAACCGGTCCTGGAGGTAAGACCATTCGCGCAATGGGGACTTGAATTTATTGATCCAGTAAGCCCACCATCCTCTGCAGGCCACAGGTACATTCTAATCACTTATGATTACTACACTAAATCGATAGAAGCAATAGCATGTAGGCAATGCACTACTAAAGTGGTTATTAATTTTTTAGATAGTTTTATCTTGAATCACTCTGATTGTCTGTTTTCCCTTGTGTGTGATAATGGCTTTGCCTTTTCCTCATGTAATCTTGCTAGTTGGGCCTTTGATTATGGGATTGCATTGAAATTTTCTTCTAACTATTACCCTTAGGGAAATGGCCTAGCTGAGTCAACAAATAAAAATCTAATAACTATGATCAAAAAACTACTTGACAGAAACCCCAAAGATTGGCACACCCAACTATGTTTTTCCCTTTGGGAAAATTGTACATGCCATAAGGGTGCCCTAGGTGATTCCCCATTTCATCTAGTTTATGGATTAGAACCTATCTTTCCCATCCACCTTAAGATCCCCACCCTCCAATTTCTCAACACATGCCATCAGGAAGGTGACCATCAAGAGGCCCACCTAGTTGAGTTGCTTCATTTAGAAGAAGTCCATGATAGAACAATTGAAAAATTTTCCAAACACCAGGGCGTAGTGAAAAGATGGTTCAACCGTCGAGCCAAAGTTAAGGCCTTTCGGATTGCTGATTTAGTCCTCTGCTAGGACAAGTCCCATGAAAAGAAAGGGAGACATGACAAATTCGACAAGCTCTGGCTTGGCCCCTTTCAGATCTCAAAAATTTTAGGAGATAATGTCTTTCACCTCAAGACACTCACTGGAGAGGATGTCTCATTACCAGTCAACAAGTAGCACCTCAAACATTATTTCCTTACCTATTCTTTCAAGCTCATCCTTTGTTGTATATAGGTTAGCTTAGGTTCTTTTGCTTTGTCGTTGCGCTTGTGTTTCGCTTTTTGCTCACTTTCCTGGATGCTCTTGTTTTTGCTAACAGCATTCCTTCATTCTTGATGCAATGGTTGTGCCTTGTATATCAGATGGCCTATTTTGTTGTCCACTCTTATTTATTCTTTGGATAAATATTCAATTGTAACCATTGATTTTTGACCACTTCCATGGAACGAGTTTCCATATTTGAACTCTGACTCAACCTAGGACAAAACCCTCATTTGAATCTTTCGCACACAAGAACACACTTTAAAATTTTCTAATGAGTTGTACAATAGCTGCTATGAGGGCTAGGAAAGTGAAAAATACTAAGTCTGCTCCAATGACCACTATGATTCCAAACCCACAATAAGCTTCAATGCTTATGCAGTTGAGCAAGAAGAAAAGAGTGCCAAAATAAAATATCATGGAAAAGAAAGAAAAGTGTTAAAACAAGCAACTATGTGGGTGTGCGAGCAACTCTATCAGGGTTATGGATGCCCAGATGGCAATAGAGCAACATTCATTAGGTCACAGTGACAAATTTGTCGAGGCTATGGACGCCTAACTGGCAGTGGGGTAATGTTCAGGTTACTTTTGGGGTTGGACGTTTTACATAGCTTGCCTTGACTGATTAACAGTTGTTTTTTATGGTTTCTAAAGAAACGGAATGAATTCACTATGCACACATTTTTGAGACATCTCCATGGCTTGATTCAACTAAGGATCCTATCCTCCTTCAAGTTCCATAGTTCACTTATTGAAACTGGCTTCTAGTCTGCGAAACCAAAGATTCTGGGTTCTGAATGAATCTTTACCCTTAGAATGCTCAAGAGAATTCTCCTAGCATAGTTTCCATTTTTTGTGCCTATAGCACACACGCCCCATTTAGAACGGGGAACCTCTCTTTTTACCTTTTTTGGGTCACTTTTTTTGTTCACCTCATTTTGTGTGCCCCTAATTTTTTAGCTTAAAGTGGTCAAAGACCCTAAAGTCATCATCCTCAGTTGACCAAAATTCACCACCCTAAAAAATTTCAAGTCTTTGGCTCCTGCAGAGGTTCCATTGTGGATTTCCCTTAGTCTTTTGCTCTAGCGTCCTCCAAGCCCTGCAGGTCCGCAACTGCAGACTTCCCTTTGCGTGATGTTGTTGTCTCTTCGTTGTTTACACAATAGCTAATTCAGGACGTCTGCCCACATGGTGGGTCCCACAAACTTCTTGGCTGTTATCCCTCAATTGTTCACTGATGGTGAAGTCTCGAGGTCCTTCCACTATGCGGGCTCCACTTTTCCCATTGCCAGCCCATCGAACTTTGTGCCCAACTACCCCATCGGTCGTTGTACGCACATTCAATGCAAGCCATAAATGAGCTTTTGCCTATAAATAGCCCTTTGACCTATCATTTTCACTGACCAAATTCAAAGTTTTTCAGAGTGAAACAATCGTCACAACTCGCGCACCTACATCACCTCTTGACGGATCTGAGACACAAATCTTTGCCGAAATTCTTCGCGCCTTCTGGGTATGTCCGCCGCCACCAACTTGAAACATGTCCTTTTCAGTAAGGTTTTTCTAAATTAATTGGTAATCTTAAAAGACAACCTCAAAACTCCTTTCGACGGTCATTTAACTATCAAATTCTGAACCAACCCATTTTGAAAACCTTCAAAATCCATTCAAACATTTCCCTTTAGAGCAATGCAAAACCTTGCCCCATTGTCGTTGTTCTTCATAGATCCTTGAACCCTTTGTAGCCCACATCCTCCTCACCGCCGTCCTGGTTGAAACCAGAGTGATGAGCTTGAAACGCCCAAACCTAAGTCTTGCACCCTTACAAGTCTGCCTTTGCGAACTGCCACATGCGGGCAGTTGTCTCCTCATTGCCACATTTGTTAAAACCAAAAAATTGAAGCACTTAGGTGGAAACTCAAAGTCTTGAAACCCTTGTGGTTCCACCTTTGTGGGCCACCGCATGCAGGCGGCCCCCGTCTCAATGTTGTTTTCAAACGGTCGGCCTTTACCTGAATCCCACACTGCAGGCCCCGCCTGAACTGTTTCTATCAAATGAAAAAAGTGGCTAAGTCTTGATGTTGCATACAGAACTTCCTTTGTGGGCCATAGCCTACAGCTCCTCATCCCACAATTTTTTTTCTCTAACAGCTGAGCCAAAGCTCCTCCCTGCATTGAGGATCTCGCTGCCCTGTTGGTCATTCACTATTTACATGAGCAAATACTAAGCTAAGTCTTCCTTGCGAGTTGATTGGTGCAAACCGTTATCAGCTCTTTTCCATTTCCTTAAAACCTTTCATGAATGATTAAGTAATTGCCCCTTTCTACCTTGCAGACCCTGTGGCTCTCTACGCCATCTTAAGTTTATAAATGAAAAATATTAAGTCTAAACCTTGTGCGAGTAAATATTTGCGGGGGTCCATCTGTGGACCACCTCACCATCATCGCTGCTCTAAATAGCCGAGGAGCCTCGTCCACCTGCATTGCAGACTCCACCCAAACCTTTTTCCCTTCAGGACTTCAATGAACACTAAGTGTGGTGCTTTGTGGACCATTCTTGCAGGCCACCGTTTGCGGTTTGCCATTGCCTGGTTGTTGTTTGTTTACGGTGATGCCTTATTTTCTTCTCGCAACGCAGAATCCAAGCTCTCCTTTGTCGTCCAAGTTTGTTTGAAGCAAATTGACTAAGTAAAATGTTTGGTAGGCTCATCTTTGTGGACCGTTGTATGCAGACCATCGTCTCCTCACCGTCATTCCTAAACGGCCTTCACATGATGGCTTTCAGATCATTCCTGCTCATATGCCTCAAAGGGAACAAAACAATGGAAGTTAACTTGAACCATCCTGATTGCCTGCAAATCTCACACTGTGGGATTCTCTGTGCAGGCCTCCATGCCTTGGCCATCGTTTCTTAACGGCAGAGTCTGAAATGCCCATGAAGCCTCCTGCCTCCACACTCCTCAAACCCGCATAAGAAAGATGACCAATCAGATGCCTCCAAAGACTTTAAAATTGATTTCCCCATGTGCCAAATATCTTGTTGAAGACCTCGACTACCAAATTTTTGATGCAGAATGTTGAGTGTGGGTGGCTATTTATGGGCCACCATGACCTCGGCATTGTCCTACTCCTAATGGCTCCCAGCCCAGGGAAACTCGCATCCCTAAGCTTGCATTCCTATAATTGATCTCAATGAGCCTTGAATGATGAATGATAATGGATTTTATGATCTTTTGAAGATGAATTGTTGGATCTAACCCTCGTTTTGCAAGATTTGGCTGACAATTCCCTGATTTTCTATGTGAATTCCCTTACTACATCCTAGTGTGCAAGATTTATGGAATCTTCTATGGGACCGTCAAGGAAGTCTACCAAGAAAGAGAAAGGAAAGAAACCTACAAAAGCACCAAGAGGGAAAGAGGAGAAAGACCAAATGAAGTACCAGTTCCATGGGGTGGAGTGCACCTCCAAAATCACTTCCACCTGGGATTCAGTGTCAAACACCAACCTTGGGCATGTGGATATAGATGAATTCTGACGAAGGGTCATGATCAACCCTACAACTGAAAATACACAGAAGATCAAAAAGAGTGGCCATGCCAAGGCAACTAGCTTTCCACCTATGCTTGTTGCTCCAGAGTTATTAATGGTGTGTCGAGAATGTTATCATAGCAGCAGGAAAATCATTGATCACGATGATAGAGTGTTGGCAGATATGCCTGCCAGATCTATAGGCCAAACATTCCATATTCCCACATTTGATGTAATGGAGGAAATAGAAAATGGATATGCTGAAAATATGTGGAAGGTCGACCCTCTAGGATGCAAGAAACTGATCAACCAACATTGGTTGAAGGAAAAGATGGGTAGTGCTGCCAAAGTGCCATAGGAGTTGTTTAGAAGTGATTTCTATGAAGAGTACCATGACTTGGTCACTCTGTTGAGTAGGATAATGGGCCTCCCAACTGCTGCCTTCTTTCAAGAATGGATGTTTTGCTTTATCAAGGAGATCATTCGTGGTAAAACAAAGTTCCACTAGGCTAAAATCATTAGTGACAACATCTATAATCAGCTTATGGCTATGAAGAAAGCATTCTAGTTCTACATGACCTCGTACCTGGTGTACCTCCTAGCAAAGCCATTCCCATACAAGGGCCTCTTTGTTGCTAATAATCCAAATACAAGAAGGGGAGAACTCAAAGTGTATGACCACTACCCTCAACTACAATATAGAAACTTTAAGAAAGAATACTAGAGGGTAAATGATGCCTTTATTAGGAACATTATCAGACTCCTTGGGGGAGACTTTGAGAGAAGGGTATCGCACAGTACCAGAGCTTTCATTCAATAGTTCAGGTATCTATTTATACAATTCCCAAAATTTACATACATTAGAACAGAGGGATTCTCTAAGAGGCCTTACAAACTTCCACGATACCCCAATGACTGAATGATCCTGTTGGAGGTCTCTAGGAAATTATAGAATGCCCATGCCCTATTGAGTGACAAACATAGAGTGGGGATCCCATATCCCCTAATCTTTGGGCAAGGAATGTATGCTTTTCCCATTGCCTAGTGTGTGGAATATTCAGAAAAGGAGATAGTGGAATACAATTTGGACCTCCACACAACTCAGGGAAGAATGGGCCCCTATGCAAAATTAACAAAATTTGTTAGGAGATAGAATGCCCATCGACCCCACATCAAAGATTTATGGGCCAATTTCCAAGATGATAAGGAAGTGTGGATGAGGCACTACATGCGGATGACAGCCCAATTTGTGAGGTTGATAAATCTATTCCCGATGCCTAATCAAATTGTAGAGGAAAATGACACCATTGTTCATGAGAGATTCAATGTTGTAGCCAACTTGTTGTTTCCATTGATAGATTGGGATGAAGTGGAGGTTGATGACCTCGATATAGTAATGTGGCCAGTCAAAAAAAAAAATGAGGCAATGGGTAGATGCCCAAATTGCTCAACTTAAAGTGCAGGGTGTTGTACTGACCTATGGTGAGCTCTAGGATGAGCTTGAGAGTGAAACTGATAGTGCAGCAATTGCTGCCCCAGCAGAAGAGGTTCCTAAATCCCCTCCAGCAACATGATCAAAGAAAAGGAAGGATGCTCTCAAGTGCCATCCTAAGCACAAGGTATACACATGGAAGGCTATGGAGGGAGAATCCTTGAAGAAGGCAAAGAAATCAGGAGGATTTGTCAATGAGATTCCCATAATTGAAGAGGATCCCCAGCATGAGGGAGAAGAAGCTAAGTAGCTGCAATCACCACCTGCCACCTCCGCTCTTGCCACTACTACTACCGTTTCCACTCCTCCACCTCTCGCATCTTAGGCGTTGCTTGTTTCATCTCTGCCTACCATGGATATTTTAGTCCACCTCACCTGCAGCCCCAATAATGGTATTGGATTCCTCTTTAGCCATGACATCCTTGTTGTCGTCTGCCTCGCTACCTCCTCCACTACCCACTCTCTCTACTCCAAAGCCTACAACTGCCACTGCTACTATGCCACCACTCACCCTACTAGATGCCTTTGCAAAGTACATGTAAGGAATACCTGCTAAAATCTCTAGGGTGATAATGAATCTTACTATTCAAGCTTTGATGGCCAAAATTATTGTTGGCCTGCCTGTTCCTCCACCACCTACAGAGCCACTGAAGATGGAGGCCACCATGCAAATATCTAAAGAAATGGAGAAATGCAAAAGGGAGGCTACAAAAGGAATAGTTGAAGAGTCCAAGGACCCTTTCAAGGATGATTATTTTGAACACCCAGAGTTTAGCTTAAACATAAACCTAGATAAGGCAGCATCTGATGAGGAGAAGTCACACTCTTCAGAGGAAGATACTATGGCTCTCAATGCCAAGTATATCATAGAAACCTCATATCAAGAGCTTGAAGAGGAGTTGTCCGAGCAGCTCAAAGAGATAGGTGAAAAGGTTGAATCTAATTCGGAAGGGTAGCTCCATAAAGAGAAAGATGATATTGATGTCAATGTGGAGATACTCAAAGAGCCTCCACTAATTGGCAAAGATAAGGGCCCCATCCAAATAGAAGAAGTACCTCCTAAAAAGGAAGAAGAAGAGAAAGAAGTAGAAAAGGAAGAAGATAAAGTAGAAGATGAATCAAAGAAGAGCCTCGAGCCCGAACATCATGCTGAAATTGGGCATCCAGAAGGGGAAGTGCCTCAGAAGGAGGGTGTTATTGAAGAAAGCATAGCCACCATTGAGTCAAACAAGGAAAAGGGTATACATATTGAGGAATCTTATGAAGAAGAGAGAATGGACCAAGAAGCCCCAGGCCATGAAGGGAAGTAGCCCCAACATGAAAAAAGAGAGGAAGGTGATCATGAATCACCAAAATGAGAAACCTAGATGCTCAATTGGCTAGAAAGAAAGCTACAAAAGAAAGCCCCTGCAGTCATTTATCCAAAGGCCTGACTTGAGGCGATATTGGCTAGAGCGCATACAAAGGCATGGATGGAAAAGAAATCTAGGGTCTGCTCTCACATTATGGTTGATGCCTCCAGATCCAAAATAATATAGATTGCTACCCCAGTGCCAGAAAAAGGTGAAGGAGCCAGCTATAACATCTCTACTATCAATATGGGACCGGAAACCAGAGAGAAGAAAATTGATGAGTTCCAGGGGTCAGTAGCAACAATCATGTAATAAATGAACAAGGATCAATCCTCTAAAGAGGAATTAAAAGCACAAGTGGCGAATCTCACCGCCTATATTCAGCAATGGACATCCTTGGAGGAAGAAGCTCCAACAACATCATCAGTTCCCCCTCTTCTCTCCTAAGAAGAGCTCACCTGAATGGAGAAAATGAAGAACTAGACCAAGGCCACTGCAGATTGGTTCCAACAAGTGATATACAGTGGTGACATGGGCATATGCCACACTACTCAAATGTCTAATAAATTATGGGATCTACAAAAGCATCTAGAGGCCACAAAGAAAACATGCCACAAATTCACCGAGCTATATAAGATCACATATCCTAAGCTCGAGGCCATTCTTAAGATGCCCGAGAAGACTTGGGAAAAGGAGGTGGCCCTCGTCAAGGATGATCACTAGTTAGTAGAGACCTAGAAAATGGCCTTAGATCACAGAAGGGAGGTCCTTGAAAGGGTGATGCATGAGGTTGAGCTCGACCTTCAATGGTTTGTGGAGCATAGAACAGACAACGAGGACTATCTCAAGATGATGACTGATTATGACATGCCCACTCTGGAGCTAGATCCAGATAAAATCAAGCCATTCTTTTGTAAGAAGATGGAATAAGCGGTTGGAAATGCACTGACACCAAATTTTATGGACTTCACTACAAGGGAATTCACTCAGTCTGAGTAGGTAATCAAGGCCATGCAAAGATGCACCAAGCATTGGGAGCAGATCATGGAGAGATTCAAAAGGCTAACCTTTTAGGTCCTCCAAGCGGACATCATGGAATGGAATAATCTCTAGGAATTAATTGGGATATTTATGGAATATTCCACTCTTTAGAAGAATGAAGAAAAGCCAATGATTGATGATGATTTTCTGACAGTATAGCTAGAAAAAGAAGGCAGACACTAGAAGACAAAATAGGAATAAGACAAAATGTATTTTGTAATGTTATATTTTGGGGGTAGGTGAAACCCTAATGTAAAATGAATCTTGGCCACACAATGAAAGTAAATCCTAGCCATTCATTTCACTTTTGGAAAACTATAAATAGGGGTCTCCTCTTATTTTCAAGGAGAGTTGAGTTGTTTTGTAAAGACATGCTGCAGAAATTTCAATAGAATTACATTGTTTTGGTGGATTCTTGTGTTTCTCACATATTGCATGATTCATCTTCTCAAATTTAGAATTTAGTTTGATGTTCTAAGTATTTCAAGTTGCTTTTAGTATTTAGTTCATGTTGCACATTGATAGTGATGAATGTTATAGTGTTGATGCCTTTCATGTTCATGTTTTTTGATGTTTGTTGATGATGAATAGCAGTGTAAAGCTAGTTTGAACATTAACTCATTGTTGCACTTAAAATTCATTTGTTATTAATGCTATAAAGTGAATGGATAGCTGAAAATCGTTAGACCTTAGAAGATATCACTTGTTTCATGAGACTGTTAGTTCTTTTGGTTAAATGGAACTTAGTTTTAGGAAGGTTTTCCACTGTAGCATCCTCCATTGTCACTGTTCATCATTAGTTACGGGTCTAGGAACCCTTCTATCCCTTTTCCCTTTTGACTTTTCTTTGAAATAGTAACCAAGGCAAAGTTCTAGCATCATTGTAAAGTCAAATCTAATGTTAGACATGGAGTTTTAGATTGTTGTTTTGGACTTGCGACAATTGTACCTCATTTCCAAAATTTTACAAACTCCATTTAAAGATCCAATTCCTCCCAACTTAGTGAATTTTCCATGCCCTTTGTGATTACTAGAAAATCACATCAACCAATTGAACTATTCCAAGCATTGTCATGACCTAACACCCAAGAGACCTTGGGATAATTTTCTGCAACTTGTTTGTAGGAAGTTGTCTTTCAAGAGAGGTAGTGCACTTGTGTGCTTCCTATGTTGAGAAGTGAAAAAACATCCATCAAAAAAAGTAAATGAAGAAGGAATATTCCTTGGGAATATTCTCATGCAAGTGTGAGAGAAAATAGTCATTTAATTAATTTGATAAAATTAATTAGTTGTGCAAGTTGGAGTTGATAAACCATGGGTTTATTTAACCAGAATGGAGTCAAATGTTAGAGAATTTACTAATGAAGAATAGCAAGTGGATAAGATTAATTAATCAAGGATTAATCATCTTAGGTGGGTTTAGGGGAATGTGACATTTTAATTAAATAATTAGAGTTATTTAATCAAATGGGAAGACAAAGGAGCTTTAATTAGATAATTTAGATTAACTAATTAAATGGAATGAAAATTAGTAAGAAGGGGGATGAATTAATCCAATAAAATAGATTATTTGATTAATAGGGGAAAATGGTAAATTTAATTAAATTATTTAGATTACTTAATTAAATAATTAGAAAAGAGGTGATTTAGGAGAAATGTTAAAAATATAAATTCAGATGTGTAATATCAATTAGGATGATTTGAAGTGTCTACATTTTTCCCCTCTTTGAAGTGAGGTACCTATTAGATTAGTTCAAAGATTGATGCTTTTCAATATCAACTATGCTACCTAGAGAAAAAAATTAAAAATTTCTCGATATTTTGGATGCCCCAATGGAGGGAATTATGCTACTACACTTCCCCCTTGAGAGATCAGGCAAAAAATTTAATTTTTAGGTCGAGGTCACAATAAAAATTTAACAAAGGTTCAGCTGTAGAAAATAAGCTATAGGATGCGAAAACAAGCTCAAAACACTAAAAACACTTTAAAATAGGCTTCATGGCTCGACATTCGATCAGCAAAATTAAAAATCACAATTTCCCACCTCAATTAGGGTGAAAACCCTTAATTTTCACCCTTAAATATGAGTGCAGTGGTCACTTTCAATTCATTTGCACACTTTCCTTTAGAGAATTCTTTCCATTTTGCTTTGGGCTACTAATGCTATGGACAGTCATGTGCTTCCCCGGCATCACACAGACAAGGTTCAAGAGTATTGACGACCTCCCAACATAGGACCCTCGATACACAAACTGAAACTTTTCTCATTTTCTATGTTTTTGATGCATTTATTAGGGTCCAAATAGGTCGGTCAATGGTGACACTATATTGTGCCACTTCTGCTCCGATCGGCATTGCTATTAACACTAGAGCATCGCCTTTGGGATATAGCATCGCAGGGCTGAATTTTGGTATAGCGTCGCCCAAGAAATTATGATCCGCCTTTGTAGGATCACGTCGCAGAGGTTGATTTTGGTTTGGAATCGCTATTGAATATGGAGTTTCCTTTGTAGAATAGTGTCACACGCAATGATTTAGGTCGGGCATCACACAAAAATATCAATCTGCCTTTGCAGGATCATGCCACTTTTGATTATAGAGTCGCTATTGCCAAAAGTTTCAGCATCACTATGGTAAATATCATCGCTTTTGTAGTTTCAAGGTCTAAACTTAGCATTTTTCATCATTTTTAGGCAATTTTGATGCGGTGTGCTTCACGCGTGTAGGAGGTTCTTCACCTGCTCTTGTCCAAGGAGCATCGGTGCAATATTCTTTGTTGTGTGAGACAATTGACTAACGAGGCAATGGTGTTTCTAGGTGCCATTGGTTTTGGTTTTGTAGCATACATGCCAGTGATTTGGACACATCTGGTGATGATGACAACCTTAGTCAAGTAGTGGCATAATGACACTTCCTCATTTCACCTTCCCACTAGAGAGGAGATGGTGACCCTCGAGGACATTTAGCAAATTCTACAAGTCCCCATCCATGGGGAGAGGATCATTTATGATAGTGAGGCAAATGGGGATGCTATTTTTGAGGTTCTTGATGTAGAAGAGTATTATGCTAACAACAACCAAATTGACTTGCACACCTTCGAGAGGGTTTCCCTAGACTTGACACTTTTTGTTGGAGTATTGATTTCATGGGTACTTGTACCCACCCGATGAGTGAGAGGATTTAGCATTGGTTGGGGAGTGGTTTGGGCCAGCATGATGGAGGATATGACATTATATGCATGGGGTCTAGTGGTTCTCACCTCCCTCTATCATGACATGCATCAGGTGGTGTATCTCGGGGCATGCAACATAGGATTCAGGGTGACACTACACATTTGGGCCTATGAGCATATTGTTGTGCTTCTACCAGTTATCACTCTTGTTGATAAAAACTGGTGGAATCCTAAAAAATTTCTTGGTCCCATTAGTTCCATAGTCAAACATGTGATTTCTCATGACTTGTTTCCACAAGGGTTTAGGGTTTATTGTTTCATTTCACATTTGCACCCTTGGTTATCTTATTGGCTTATATTTTCTCATTAACCGGTTGTATCTAGTAATTGGTTGCGTTAGTCACACTTTATGGTGTTCATTGTCATTGTTTAACTGGCCCCAATGCTTAAGTTGCCCGTCAAGCCTAGGAGTTCCCACTTTTATAAAAAAATTATGCCTACATGTGTCTTAACATCACTTAAGTTCACCATTGGCAGTATATCACTCATCGCATGTCTCTTTGAAGTAGCCCATGTCCACCCTGCAATGAGCGAAACACTATCTTTCTAACTGTGTTAAGTTCATCGCCCATCGCTTGTTCCATCGTCACCGCTAAAAGGTAACCCCCGATGAGCAATGTGGTTAAGCCCTTAACCCATTTTTGTGTTTTTTACCATCATCGGTTGTTTCATGCCTTCTAAAAAGGAACCCATGACTATCGATGGGTTGAGTTTCCCCATCACAAGTTGAGATTGCTTGATGAAAAGTGAATGAGCGATGAGCAATGTGATGGAGCTTATGGCTAGGATTCTTCCACGATCAAGATCAATAGCTGGCATCTCATCATTGGCTTCATTACCATTGCCTGATGAGATTCCAAAGAAAAATTGGAAGTAGCGATGGTCAATGCTTATGGAATATGATAGGGTACACGTGGCAGCTCTTTGGCTCATCATCCAGTACCTAGCAAATCACCAAAAGGGGCCCATGGGGATAGTGGAATCATGTGGACCATTAGATGAAGTCTTCAAATGTGTAGATCAACGACTCAAATTCAAACGAGAATGGCCAACTGATAGAGTGATTCATTTCACTCATGCGAGCCTTCTTGTGCCATTAATGGTGAACTTACTCAACCAAATTGCTATAAAAGGGCCTATTGTTGGAATTCTATCTCATTCTAACATATGCAGAGCTGATGAAGATATCAGAGCGACAAGAACTGAGGAAAAGAAAATTTGTAGAGAATTTCCCAAGTAATCCATCATTGAACCCCACAAAATTTTCTTGTTCTTTTGCAAAAATTGGTGCAGTAAGTCAAATTGTTGAAATGTCTTCAAAGGTAAATTAGGGTTCTAGATTGTCTTGGCTAGTTTTAAATTTCTAATTGGGAAAAATTAAAAGGGTAGAATTGTGCTCGAATTTAAACTATTAAGTGTAGAATATCAATTCCAAAACCCAATTTGCATTCAGACTCGAAAACCCTAGCCAAGTCAAAATGAGTCAGCCTAGTGATTCATCGTCTTCTAAGTCCACACCCAAAAGGAAAAAATAAAAGGTTTCCCACGACACACCACAAACATCTGAAGGAACTGATAGGAAAAAGAGGCAACCAAATAGCTACGTCCATTTTGATGGGGTCATTGTAATCCTCATCATTTAACTTATCAATCCAACATGGTGTCCATGGTTGTATGTAAAAGAGAACGGAGAAAACGTGTTTGATAGTCTATTCTACAATCAACCTTGCAAAAATCAAACTTATTCTAGAGCACACTTGCATAAAAAGAAAATTGCACAAAAAGAAACTAATATAAGGCACACTTGCATGAATTGAAAACGCTAAACTACTTCACACTTTGCTGAAAATGAAAAGCTTGTTGGAAATGAAAAGCTTGCTTGAATTCAAATTTACTCTAGAAAGTTGGAAATACATTGGTGGAAATGAAACTAAAACTATCATATTTCCTCATGCCAAAACAAGTCTTTCTAATCCCCCCCTTTTGATCAACTTATTACATTATATTTATAGAATTCATATTCTATAATCACCCAACCAATCCATTAAGAATGTGGATCCAATATCCTATTTTGGAGGGGTCATTCATTAAACTTGGAACATTCTTGAGCAGCTGGTTTTACTTTTGCCACCTGTATCTTAGTCATTTTTTGTCATGTATTGCTCCTTCCTTGATGCCAATCACACCAAATACTCAAAAGGGTTTTTGGCCCTTCCAATCTACTTTCTAGATCATTTTGAATTTTTGAATTTCATTGAAAAATGAGAGATATTGCTATTTTATTGAGATTGCATTTTTGACAATTTTTGGGCGCCTGGTTTTTAGTTCCAAAAATTTTGGAGCATGGAAGCAGATTTCTAGAGCATCATACTGGTGAAGTTTTCTCTCAAACCATGAACTAGGTTTTCGTGAAATTTAATGAGTTTTTTTGTCTTCTTGTCTCCTAATTTCTATCCAAAAATCTCAAGAACCTAGATCATAATTTTTAAGATATGATAAAAAAATTTACTGTTGCAACTGAAAAATCTCTTACTTTCCCATCATGCTCAGTCTTGATAAACTCCATATTTAAGCAAAATATATGTTTTTATTTGGCTAATAGATCATACATTTTTTTTTCTCATCATCTCCCCCACACCTAAAATGTTGCAAGTCCCTTTGAAATTCATAATGAGCCTTCAAATTCATTTTTTAGTAGTTGCTCTGGGTAGCTCTTGATGCATGAGTTGTAGTTCACTTTCTCCATGCTGCATGCAAAGAATTTCTCTAACTTTTGAGGGCTGCAATTTCATCTTTTGCATTGAATAGAAATTCAAATTTCTCCATCATTATTTTTTTTTCCATACTATTAAAGTTCTAGTGTTGAAACTAGATCCCAAAGTTGCAATAACCAATCATCCATAATGTCAAAATATTTGCAGCAGATTTTGAGAGCAACAACTTTTACAAAAAAGTGCACGTTTACAACCTTTGAGAAGAGGAAATAGCTTGTATAGAGAACTTATTTGCAGAAAAAGAAAACCTACCCTGCTCTACTTAATGATGTAGAGAGGTATGCAAAACCATTAACTAGTTGTGAAAAGTATTTCCCCCTTCTCAAAATATTTTTCCATGCATTAAAATTCTTGAGAGAAGAGAATGAAAAGAAGATGCCAAAATTTTTAAAATTCAATGTTTCATCTTCCTTTGACATGGAAACCTTCCCCATGATTTCAAATTCTAACA
The DNA here is from genome assembly GCA_007258455.2 of Sequoia sempervirens. NCBI lineage: Eukaryota > Viridiplantae > Streptophyta > Pinopsida > Cupressales > Cupressaceae > Sequoia > Sequoia sempervirens. The sequence continues at coordinate 178,734,038 of VDFB02000015.1, forward strand.
AATACATGGGTTGATTGGAAATATCTTGCAATCCTTCCTTCTGTTTTGTTGCATGTATGACTGGAAACAGTTCCTTGTTTTTCAAATCTCTGATTGGGAAGCCATTTTTGAAATTTGAAGGTCTCCAATTAAGTCTATTTTTTTCAAACTTTGGTAATGAAAATAAGATCTTTTCATTGTATTTTGCACCTCTTGCAAGTAGTAATCTATCAATTCTTTCCTTAAATAAATATTCTTTGCTAGGATTTGGAGTGATGGTCCTCCAACTAAGAATATTTTGAAATAGATAGGGATTTTGAGAGATGAATCTCTCTTGAGGAACTTCTAAATTTAAAAGGTTGTCAAACTAATTTTCTCTCTTCCCTAATGACACCTATCCCTAGCAACAACACCAAAAATAATGGGGTCATTGTAATCCTCATCATTTAACTTATCAATCCAAGGCAGTGTCCATAGCTATATGCAAAAGAGAATGGAGAAAAGTTGTTTGACAATCTATTCTACAATCAAACTTGTAAAAATCAAACATATTCTAGAGCACACTTGCATAAAAAGAAAGTTGCATGAAAATAAAAACTAATATAAGGCACACTTGCATGAATTGAAAATATTAAACTACTTCACACTTTACTAAAAATGGAAAGTTTGCTGGAAATGAAAAGCTGGCTAGAAATGAAAAGCTTGTTTGAATTCAAATTTACTCTATAAAGTTGGAAATACTTTGTTGGAAATGAAACTAAAACTATCATATTTCCTCAAGCCAAAAGAAGTCTTTCTAATCCCCCCTTTTTATCAACTTATTACATTGTATTTATAGAATTTATATTTCATAACTACTCAACCAATCCACTAAGAATGTGGATCTAATATCCTATTTTAGAGGGGTAGTTCATTAAACTTGGAACATTCCACAGCAGTTGCCTTTAATCTCACCACCTTTATTTAGTCATTTTTTGTCACATACTGCTCCTTCCTTGATGCAAATCACTCCAAATGCTCAAAAGGTTTTTTAGCCCTTCCAATCTACTTTTCAGATCATTTTGAATTTTTGAATTTCGTTGAAAAATGAGGGAGATATTGCTATTTTACTAAGACTACATTTTTGACAATTTTTGGGCGTTTGGTTTTTAGCTCTAAAAATTCCAGAGCATGGAATCAGATTTCTGGAGCATCAGATTGGTGAAATTTCTCTCAAACCACGAATTGGGTTTTTGTGAAATTTAATGGGTTTTTTTGCTTTCTTGTCTCCTCATTTCTGTCCAAAAATCTCAAGAACTCAGATCATAATTTTTAAGATATGATGAAATCTTTGACTATTGCAACTGAAAATCTCTTACTTTCTCATCATGCTCAGTCTTGATAAACTGCATAATTAAGAGAAATATATGTTTTTATTTGACTAATAGATGAGACATTTTTTTGTCTCATCACATTTCATGGACAAGTACCAACCTATAGATGTTAAGGCAAGTGGAAAGAAGGCCACTAGGGAAGGAGTGTTGACTACCAATATCAAGGACCTTGTAGTAGGAATTGGTGACATTGTTGTGCCAAAGCCTAGGTGGGATTTATGCTTGTATACTTTTAGAATGAGAGATGCTCCACATCCTGGTGGAGTTATGATTTGGGAAAACTTGTTGTCCTGAACATCTTTGTGGAAGTAGATTTGATGTTGCAAATTACAAATAGATATGATGAGATCAACAGGGTGATAACAGACACAGATGGTAAAAATATCTTGGAAATCAAAAGAATTAAAGCTATACAAGTTTTTGGCATGAACCCTGATGCAAATGAGAAAATTATTATTGAAAGATTGCAACAAGAATATGTTGACCATAAAGTTGGGATTAGAAGAGATGAGCTACCAAAACACAGATGAGAGAAGGGTTCAGTGTTTGCACTCAAGGAAGTTGAACGACTTGACTATGAGGAATTTGTAGATTATTTCAAGTTAACATACTATATGATGTGTCAAGTGATGGGAATGAAATGTGATGGAAGAATAGTGTCACCTTTGCTAATCATGATTATGGATATTCAACATAAAAACAAACACAGGTGGTTTGATTATGCTCACCGAGTTTCTAAGTAATTACACTATGATTTGGTGAGGCTAAAGGAAAGGAAAACCCACTAACATTCAGGCATTATTCACTACTAATGCACATGGTGCTATGGGAAGGAAGGGAAGTTTTTAGTCAAGTTTTGAGATTGAGACAAGTTGATGAAAAGAAGCATGAATTGTTTGTCCAAATGTGGACACATTTGGGATTTGCATTGCCCAACTTCCAATTATGTTAGATTTTGCAATGCTATAAAGCAAACCATTTTGGTGCAGATGGGATTGCGGCCAACTGAAAGGATTTCTAAAGCAACCTGGTGTAAAAGCACTTGATGGACTATATGCCTCCATGAGGCCAATATGTACATAAGTGTTTAAAGAGTGCTTAGGGGTCATTCAATAAGGCCTTTTAAGACCATCATAATGTGTTTAAGTCATTTTATGGTTGTTTAGATAGATTGTGTGGTCATTGTATCCAATTTACAAAATTTGAAAAATGTTGTCAAAAGAGGTCTACAATAGGGTTTTGGTATTTTTTTATTAGAATAAGGTCTTGGTGGACCATTTTATCATGTAATTAGTCAATTTAGAGATCTAGAAGCATTGAGGGAATTCAAAAAGTGCAAAAAAGCAAAATCTTGTAAAATTTGTTGTCACGGTAAAGTGCAAAATTGGAAAAATGACAAGTCAAGTAGTTAGAAGGTGGTTTGAGTCAGTTGTAGTCATTTTATTTGACTTAGTTTTGGTTTTCAATGTATAAATAAGCCTCACATAAGTTGAGGAAAGGAGAGAGTTTGAATTGTAATAGAAAAATATCAATGAAACTCTGTTATTTCTCAAAAAACACTGGTAAAACGTGATTGCAGGCTTATGTATGGCCATGTACAATTGGATACTAAAGGGGAAATCATTGGATAAGATAGTGTGTTGTGTCTACATCATTTTTCACTTTAGGATGTGAAGATAAAGTTTGATATTGAAATCATGATGCCCTAGGACTGTGTTTCGTGGAAAATCTAGAAAAATAATAGTGAACAATGAGTTTTTTTTTGTATTTTGTTGTTGAAATGGATATTCTACTTGGGTACAGTGTTTGAGAAGGGTTGTAAAGGTGTATTGGGAGCCTTTTATAATTAATTTTTTATGGATTAAAGGTTTTGTGATCATTTGTGCACTGATCTTACTTGATTGACTTGTGACAGTCACCTTTTAGGAGTCTAAAATGGAGGTTTAGCATAAGGGTTTGATAAAATGTCATGAATAAAGGATGGGAAATGGTGTAATATGGTTGTTTAGGCATCTTTAAACATGTTTGTGGCATTAGAAAGGAGAAATGGACTTGGGGCTATGAAATTTCAACAAGCCCTCATGGTGCAAGTAGGGAGTTGTTATGGTAAGGGCTTATAGTTTTGATTCAATGATGAGAGTTTCTTCTAATGAGATTTGTTGTTTGTATTGTTTTGTTAACTATTGAGAGTACTTGAATAAATTTGGAGGGTCTGAGAGTGGAATTCCTTGGGGTTTTTTTGTTATTGAGCCTAATTAGGCCTAGCCATTGAAGGACAGACATTCTTTTGTGGTGTTGTTACAAAATAAAGTTCTCATTCTTTGACATGTTTCAAAATGGCTTAAAAGGTGTCTCAAAATCTTCTTATAATCTAGAGTTTGGGTCTAGATCAGGGGTTATGTTTGATAGTTTATGATTGCATGGCTACTAGGAATTTGGTTTCAATGAAGGAATGGTCAAAATATGTAAGGGCAGACTTGGGTAGGTGTTTGTTTGGGTTGTGTATCAATGGGTATTTTTCCTAAGGTTAGATGATTAAATCAATAATATAAAACCCAAAGAACTATGAAGTATAATGAAAACTAAAACAAATAGAAATATTATACCAGCCGATTCGCGAAGCTTCCATGATTCACCTCCATAGCACCTTCTAACTTGCTGCAAATGTAATTATTGCCCTCAGATCGAGTGTGTGAGCAATCTTTGACTATGACAATGTCTTAAACAAGCTTTGAAGGATTTGAAAATGACCAAATGATCAACATGCCTATGCCTATGAGATGCTAATGTGACTATGTCTAAGACTCAATAAATAATGAAAATATGCTTAATGCAAATATCAAGAAATTGTGCCTAATAAGTTGTTAGTGGAAAATAATGAGCAAAATTGACATTTTATAGAAAATGAAATTTTGGACGAATGGTCAAGATTAAAAGCTAATGAAAGCCTAAAATCAGAGGTCAAGATTGTGTGTGACGATCCCTAATTAGAGTTAGGGAAAAATTATTAAATGAGTGGCCAAGATGCCATTTGAGAAAATCAAATCAGCAGTCGAGAATAAATGTGACAAGAGGATAAAAATTAGCCAAAAAATAAAGATTTTGAAAATCAAGAAGATAAAGATTACCTGATTCATAAGATTCAAAAAATCAAAAATCAAATAAAAGTTATTTGATTTTTGGAGGAAAAAGATTATTTTTGAATTAAAAATAAATTTAACTCAAAAAGGAGGAAAAATCATGTGCCAGTAAATAATCGAGAAAATTAGAAAGTGGGATAATTTAAATAAATGATTTTATTTAAATTAGAAAAAGCCGAGAGATAGGAAGTGGACAATTTTAAATAAATATCTTTATTTAAAATCAGAAAAAGTGATGGTGAAGAATAATTAAATAAATTAAAGAATTTATTTAATTATAAGAAAACATGTGATATTAATGACACATTTAAATAAATAAAACTTATTTATTTAAATAATCAGGAGGAAATAATGGACAAAGATAATTAAATAAATTAAGAAATTTATTCAATTATGGAGAGACATTAAATAATTACTGACGCTTTTAAATAAATAAATAAAATTTATTTATTTAAATAATTAAGAGAAATAAAAGACATGAATTAATTAAACAATTATGAATTATTTAATTAATAGTTGAATTTGGATTATAAACGACATATGATAAGACAGAAAATATGGTTTGTGGGTCTAGGCCATTTTTATGTGTCTACATTTTTCCCCTCTTTGTCATAATGCAGCTTGTCACATTGTGACAAAGAAAATAAGTCAAAAATATGCCCCAGTGCAAAATAGGATGAGGAAGAATGATGAGGGAGGTAGCGGTATGCCCCCTCAAGAGGACGGACGGGTTCCAAGATCATGGGTGTGCTCTTGAAATTGATGAGAAGACTAGAATATGAAGAGACAAAGAAATGTTAGTGCAAAAGATATGGATGATGAAGATGCAGACTAGATGAAAGAATCCTTCAACACTTGCCAAAAAACTAATAGACGTTGCTCGAATCATCATTGGGCAATAAAAATGACACAAATGGACAACAAACACCATGGTATGACATAGACCAAGGTGTGCAAGGTCATCCACTTGAAAAACAGACGGTCACAGACAAGGAATGTCCTAACTCATACTAAGGGTCATATTTCCACAGTCTTTTTGTCAAGACAATCTATAGACAGCAGTCAAAGAAAATAAAATAGGTCATGAGACGTCATCGCACCTCTAAATCCTTTATGGGACATCCTCGGGTAGGTAGTAATATGACCAAAAGGACAAGACAGTAAAAAGATAAGACAAAATAGCCAAAAATTAATAGCCATTTAATTTTGTTTGCCAATGCTTGTTTGCCAGAGATTGATTGCTAACAGTTTAAGAGTTTTGCCAATTTGACAGTGTTGATGGTTTAACGGGGCCTATTGTCAGGAAGGACACATCCTGAAAAAGGAAAAGGACATTTTGACAAGGTCTAACTTCAAGGACACATCTTGAAGAGGACCAAAGAGTGACGAGATTGACATTGTTTTGACTAATATGTTTTGACAAGTTGACTGATGTTGACTGTAAGATTGATTGTATTGTGTTGTCTATTAGATCACGATTGGAATGTTGACGTTCGAATGACTGTCTTGTGTCTGAGTTTAACTATGTCTGACTTATTTGACCAATGCGACAATTGCGACAAATGCCATGATTTAATTTGGACAAACCTAAAAGGACTGACCTAATGTCTCGGGGACTCAAAGATGAGTCTTGCCTATGTAGCATAGGCGCAGAGACAACGTAGTTCGACAATAACATAGACTGACTGATTTGACGGACTTTGACTCTATTTTTGGGATTGTGACTTTTATTTAGATGTTTTTTGTGTTTTTGACATGTTTTTTATTTTTTTGGATTTTTGTCGTTTTATGATTTTTTTGGTCTTTTTTCAAGTATTTGATTTTTTTGTCTTTTGTCGAGTATTTGATTAGGTCTTTCTTCAGGACGTTTTTCAATTTTTAGGGCTTTCTTTAGAACATTTTATGATGTTTTTATCTTTTTTCAGGACATTTTATGATGTTTTGTCTTTTTTTCAAGACATTTTATGATGTTTTTGTCTTTTTTCAAGACACTTTATGATGTTTTTGTCTTTTTGAATGGTTTAAGAGGATCACGACAAATGCATGTGACTGATGCCTACACATGAGAATCCAAGGACAAACATGATTGTGCCCCTAGTCAAGTTGAATACCAATTGACAGGTAATGACAACATTGTTTGACGTGGGAAGGATGCATCCCGAAACAACGTGAGGACGATGATAATGTGATGAAAGTATCGAGGTTTGCAGCCGAGCTAGAAACAAAGTCAAGTCATATTTTGGATAATGTGCTTGTATGGATTAGACTCGTTGCATTTGGAATGACTTGGTTATAGCTAAAAGAGATGATGGAGTATCCTTAGACCGTTTGACAAGGGAAAGCCAAGATAGGTGACAAACATGAAAGGATGAGAGGTGGCTTTAGTAAAGGACAGGAGAAATGAGACTAAAGGAATTGTCATATGATATTCAAGGACTATGTCACATAAGGATAATAAGGTTATGAAAGTAATGACATGACATTTCGTGAATAGTCTATGACCAAAGGATGGACATGTCAAGAGTTTTCCCAAAGCATGATTGATGTGTGCTTGTTTTATGTCAAGACCAAGATAGGTGGGAAAATGGACGAAAATGATATGAATGAAATGGTCAGATGTCAATGTCATGAGAAAAGCATGGGAAATGAGCCGACTTGCCCCCAAGTGCAAAAGTGCACATAGATGATTTATTTTACACATGATGCCTGTTTTCCAGGTTTTCATCATGGTACTTATCCAAGGTGCCTGTTTGCCAGGTTTTCACCGTTGGACGAAATTTTTTTCTTTACTAGTTTCTTGACTTTTTTTATTTATTTATTTTTGGTGTCACCAAGACGCCTGTTTGCTAGGTTTTCATTAGGGTGATAATTTTTTGTATTTTTGATATTTCCAGATAGCCTTGATTCATTAGATGACCATTGATTATTTTGAAGTTTTTGATGGTGCCAATGTAGAGACTAGTTCCATGATATGCCAATAATGTCCTTTATGAAGTAGTTGCCTTGTCAAGATCATAGCACTTGCATACAATTGATTGATGTCATCATGGTCATTTTTGATACTAGAGTTGTCTTTATCAGAATACGCACATCGCGATAGAGTGCCATGAGAGTCTTTGTGGTAAAGAGTTGCTGCCATGATGTTACAGATTTTTGACATGGGATGTTTGGACTTTAGACGAAATGTAGGATTATGATAGATGATGGTAGACATGGAAAGGTTGTTTGGACATTTGGATGAATCATTTTTATTTCCAAACTTGGGATGGTGGATAATGGATTTTGGAGGGATGGCGTTTGGAACCAACACTCTTAGATGCCTTGCTTAATGACCATTTTGAAGGAGGTGGACATTTGTTGTATGTGGGATTCCTCTTGTCTTGTGGCTCCACATTGTGATTGACTTTTTCTTTTGACATATTTTCTTGGCTTGATCCATTTTTCTTTGGGATCCATTTTAATTTCATTTGTCCACTTGTCTTTTTATCTGATTCAATGGCCTTTGACATTTGATTTTTGACTTTGTAAGACTTTTGTTTTTGTTGGTTCCAAAGGGAAGGTTTAAGATGTTGATAATGACAGTTTATGGTGTGGGTGGAAGGGGTGATGGCAACAACCTTATGACGAGGATTTCTCATGGACTCTATTTTTACATTTGTATTTGACAAGGTTGCCCCTAGTATCAAGGAGGTTCCACTGACATCGTTTGATTTGTTGACATCATTTGATTTGTTGATTGAAGAATAGCCAAGACCTTGATGTTTGTAATTTTCCTGGAGTTGTATTGGTTCTTGAATGCCTTGCTCATGTATGCCTAGTCCTTTTCCATGATATTGCATGCTTTGACAGATTTTGTTTGCGATGGGGTATTTATTGTTTTGAAAGAAAGAGGCTAACCCATCATGATATATGTGGATACTATTAACTAGAATGTTTTCGTCTGCGAGAAAGCTTGCTCTGATAAAGATGGATGATCCTAGCTGATAAGATGTCTTAGCTTCATTGACATGTTGGACATCTTTTTGATTGATATCTTTGATCTAATTTTTTGACGTGTCAAGTTCAGATTCCCCACTATTACTTAGAATATTATCATCTACGAGAAATCCTACTCTAATAAAGATGGATGATCCTAGTTGATAAGATGTCTTAGCTTCATTGACATGTTGGAAATCTTTTTGATTGATATCTTTGATCTGATTTTGTGACATTTCAGGTTCATATGATTCTATTGGTGCTTCTAAGTCAATGTCAAAGTCATCTTTATAGTCATTTTCATGGAGTCTGGTAAATTCAACTAGGGCTTGATCATTTGCAAATATGTTCATAGTGGAAGACTCTTGTTCTATAGAAAGATCGTATATGGGTCCAATGGAGGCAAGTGTCTCATTTTGGAAAGTATCAATATGTGGAGCTTGGATATGTTCGTCATCAGGTGTTTGACCATGAATGGTGTAAAGGTCAAGGAGTGGGTCGTTTTGGACTTCTTGGTCAATGGTAGGGTCTGGTTCAAAGATGGAGTTGTCGTAGATGATATAATTGTGATTGGACTCTTTGTCAAAGGTCAGTGTATTTTGGATGTCATGATTGTCTTGAAGGATTTCTTGAATGGGGTGAAAGATAGGGTCATGGGATGAACTACCTTGTCCTTGACATGAGGGTGACATTATAATGTCATGCTTTGGGCTTTCATTCTGACATGTATCCTCAAGTTTAGACAATGGGATTTGACTTTGGACTATGATAGAATTTTCATGACTAAATGTGGCTAGTGAGGGAGTGACTTGAAGAGGATTAATGGATGAAGGACTATGATAAGACATGGGGACTTGGACTAGACTAGTATGTAAAGGACAAGGATATGACATGGGGACTTGGACTGGACTAGTATGTGAAGGACTACGATAGGACATGGAGACTTGGATGGGACTAGTATGTCAAGGACTAGGATAGGACATGGGGACTTGGACTAGACTGGTGGATGACGGCCTAGAACATGGCGTGGGGACTAGCACTGGATTAGTTGGTGATGACATAGGATATGACATGGAGACTTGGACTAGACTAGTGTAAGGTTGATTGAAATAGGACATGGAGACTTGGACCGGATCGATATGGTATGATGTGGGGACCTAACATGAGTTGGTAGATAGTTGATAAGGCATGTAGACTTGGACAGGATTGATAGGTGAAGGGATAGAATATGACGTGGAGGTTTGGAATGGACTAGTGGACAGTTGGCTTCCATTATCAAGGTTAGGATAAGAGTGATAAGTGGACATTTGCTGTGAATTAATGGCAGGATTTATGTTAAGTGACTGTTGATGGTGAGGGTAGATGGATGGAGGTCCCAAAGTAGTTGTATCAAATCCCCATGGTAACTTAGCCCCTTGGTCTAAAAGCATGGCTAGATACCTTTGAGGGTCATGTAAGACTAAGTTTTCTACAAAGGAGGCTATATCAGGATTTTGCACTGTAGCTTCTAAGTCTTCTACATATACTCGTCCATTTTGGTCTCTTTGTATGAATGGTTCAGAAGGATTTCGTGATGAAGATGGCATGTTCATGGAAAATTGCATGTTCATGTTGTGAAATGGGTCAGAAAAAGTCCAATGTTGGTTTTTGTCATAAGTGTTATTATCGATGTTAGGATTGAAATCTTGTCCAAAGTTTTTCATTTGTCTTCTATGTCTTTGAAGCCTAGTCTCAACCATAAAAGGGGATTGCTCAAATGAGGATGATAAGAATGACAACTGAATGTCAGGATGATGCTAGCCTATGTTTTTGGATTTTTTTGGATAAAGGATGAAAATGCAAGACTATGTTTTTGGATTTTTTATAATAAGGGATGACAATGCGACAATGTTGTCTGAAGGACGTGGCTAATGTAAAATGAAGACTAGGATGACAAGTTATGACACTAATTTTTTTATATTTTTGGAATAAAGGATGACAATGCAAGGTGATGATAACGTTTGCCTAAAGAAATTATTAATACAAGATGACAAGGTTGTCAAGGCCAAAGTGCCAAATGAGGACTAAGATGATAATGTTGACTAAGGACTAAGATGATTAATGCAAAGTCTAAGTTCAAAATGAGGACTAGAGATGGACAATGCAAAATCTAAGTTTAAAATGAAGACTAAAGATGGACAATTTTTGGAAAAATATTTTGCTTAACCACTCTAAGCTTGACTTATGTCTCAATTTAGGTTATCAAGGGACTTGCTAAGGGAACTAAATGACAAGGTCGAAATGACGAGTGAGCCTTCCTAACTAGACTGTTGAGTTGGGGGTTCTCACAAAAAGAACAATGATCGAAAAGAGGAATAATGACTAAGTCCTAGGATAACCTAGTTTTGAAAACAATGGTTTGTGCAAAGTGTGGAGATTTGGCCTAATCCAAAGTTGCCAAGATGAAACCTAAGGAAAAATTTATGCTAAAAATGACGATTATGACACCTAGGAAATGCAACTAAAATTTGGAAATTTCAGCCTGTGGTTAAAATGTGAGCTAAGGAATGCAAATGATGGATGTTTTGAGCAATTTCAATTCTAGTTTCTGACAGAGGCCTTTGAAAAACATGTTTTGACAGTAGGCTAAGATGTCTAGACTTGAATTCTGGTCTGAAACAAGGTTTATTTTGGTGCCAGTCAAATGTGTCGTTTGAGGTCATAAATGTGTTGCAGTGATCAAATGCGGCTCTAGAAATGGAAAGGGCAGTGTAGTGTTGCAAATGCGGTGCAGTGTTGCAGATGCGGCTTTACAGATGGAAAATGTGTTTCAAGACAGGAAAATGTGGTGTTTGGATTAGCAGATGTGTTTGAGAAAAGTAGATGCATTGCAAAAGTTGGCAAATGCGGTATGACATAGTGATTGTAGTTTAACAAATGCATTGCAGAATGTAAAAAGTTAAATTTCTGATGTTTGTGGTCAAAAATTTGAATTGTTTAAAGTTTGACAGTTTTTTTCCAGATGTTTGAGTGTTGTTTATTTTGTTTCAGTAACTAGCAAACACTTGGCAAGCATGATATTTTGAAAGTAATCAAACACAAAAGAGAACAAGTACAATCCTATGGTTAAGCCAGGACAGTATTCGCTAGATTCCACGTGGATTTCCCCAACCACATATCAATAGCATGTGAATTCAGAAGCTTGGTTGCACGGGCTCCCCCTTACGGTGCCTCAGATCGAGTGTGTGAGAAATCTTTGACTATGACAATTTCCTAAACAAGCTTTGAAGGATTTGAAAATGACCAAATGATCAACATGCCTATGCCTATGAGATGCTAATGTGACTATGTCTAAGATTCAATAAATAATGAAAATATGCTAAATGCAAATATCAAAAATTGTGCCTAATAAGTTGTTAGTGCAAAATAATGAGCAAAATTGACATTTTATAGAAAATGCAATTTTGGACTGATGGCCGAGATTAAAAGCTGATGAAAGCCTAAAATCAGACGTCAAGATTGAGTGTGACAATCCCTAATTAGAGTTAGGGAAAAATTATTAAATGAGTGGCCAAGATGCCATTTGAGAAAATCAAATCGGCGGTCGAGAATAAATGTGACAAGAGGATAAAAATTAGCCAAAAAAATAAAGATTTTGAAAATCAAGAAGACAAAGATTACCTTATTCATAAGATTCGAAAAATCAAAAATCAAATAAAAGTTATTTGATTTTTGGAGGAAAAAGATTATTTTTGAATTAAAAATAAATTTAACTCAAAAAGGAGGAAAAATCATGTGACAGTAAATAATTAAAAAGGGGGAAAATTAGAAAGTGGGATAATTTAAATAAATGATTTTATTTAAATTAGAAAAAGCCGAGAGATAGGAAGTGGACAATTTTAAATAAATATCTTTATTTAAAATCAGAAAAAGCGATGGTGAAGAATAATTAAATAAATTAAAGAATTTATTTAATTATAAGAAAACATGCGATATTAATGACACATTTAAATAAATAAAACTTATTTATTTAAATAATCAGGAGGAAATAATGGACAAGGATAATTAAATAAATTAAGAAATTTATTCAATTATGGAGAGACATTAAATAATTAGTGACGCTTTTAAATAAATAAATAAAAATTATTTATTTAAATAATCAAGAGGAATAAAAGACATGAATTAATTAAACAATTATGAATTATTTAATTAATAGTTGAATTTGGATTATAAACTACATACGATAAGACATAGAAAATATGGTTTGCGAGTCTAGGCCATTTTTATGTGTCTACAGGTTGAATAAGTACCTCTAAGGATTTTGAAGGTGATGGGTAACCTAGTTATGGATTTGTGTGTTTGTAAACTAAAAATTGCATTGTGAAGGAAATTTTCCTTGAAGGATGGTGAATTAAGAAGAGTGAAACTTATTGTTGACAAATTTGTAAATGTGAACCCCTTAGTAGTGCATCACAATCAAGGCATTGTTGAGGCCAAAGGAATGTGTAGATGACCCCAGTTATGAGTGCAATTAGGGAGATTGGTATTTTTATAACAATTGTACAAATATCAGATGTTTTAGGACCATTTTGAAACCACACCTTCTGCCTAGATTTGTTTCTAACAGGATGGCCTTTATTGAAATAATGTGGCTAATGGACAATAGTGATGCGGAGAACTTCAGATTATCCAGAAATGCCTCCATAATTGCAACAAATTTCTCTTTTGATTATTTTGTTGTTACTGCAAAAGAAGCATATGATGTTTTTGGCATAATGGTAAATAACTTGAGAATGGAAACAACCCCAAGTAGAAAATTTGATCTAGAGGGACTGATTAATAGGGAGAAGATTAAGAGGGGAATATCAAGATATGGACCCCATACCTTTTATCACAATGAGGATGTGATAAGGAACTTTCCTACATTTGTTGATTTCCTAGATAGGGAGAAAGTTTGGATGAAAATTGTTGAGATAGAGCATAGGGCTTCTACCAAGAATTCTTAATATGAAATCCCTTACAAGCACATCACTGATAAGTTTAAGAGGATGGAGATAGTACTTAGTGATTCCAGTGATGTCACATTTATGGAGAAAGTACAACAAGCAGAACATATGGCTTAAAGTGCTCAACAAGAGCATCTATTGAAAACTATTGGCCAATCAGAAGAACCTATGGTAACAGAAATTCAACAGTAACCAATTGACATTGAAGATGTGTCTGTTATGGAGCTACCTACTAAAAATATTGAGGAAAGACAGAGTGCTAAAGGGGAGATGCAACAACCATCTATTGAGTTAATTCCTATTGATCAAGGAATAGAGCAAGAATTTTCATACCCAAATGTGGAAGAGGTAATGGAACCATTTGTTCCAAACGACGGGCTAGTACCCTAGGAGTATGATGAAGACCAGGATAATGATGCAAGGGTTTTAGCTTGCACAAAGTTTTTAGAAGATTCTTTTGTCACAACTAAGGAATTTAGAGAATTCATAGTTGAGTTAAAGGCTCAAGAAATAAATGTCAGGATACAAAAAGCACAAGAAGGAGTTGAACCTTCACAACATGAAGAGGTCAAGAAACAAGTTGAGGAACAAATAGTTCAAGAGATTGAGAAAATGAATCCCATGGAAGCTAGAAGACTTGTTAAGGGGAGTGTGATGCTATTAATGCCAGGATGGGACTTATCTTCTATAATTGATCTAGATGCAATTAAAAGTGACCCAAGTGTTATGGTATGAGAGGAAACATTTGATGAGAAGACATTTTTTTCAAGGTTTAGCCCCAACTTGCATGCGTTGGCCATTTGGTCACTGACACCAGATTCAGGATGATGCAGACTTAGTAGAACAATGGTTGGTCTCTTAGGAGAATTGACTATAGGAAGAGCCTCAGAGGTGACAGCCACACAAGTTGTAAGGTTAACAATGCATTCTGCTATGCTGAGTGTTGATACTGCAAAGATTACACAGTCCAGATACATGAAGTTGTTGGACAAACACAACAAATTAGTTGAAGAGTACAATAAGGTGAGAGCCACTTTGGCCAAGGCAAGTCAGAAAGCGCTACCCACATCTCCACAGTTTGGTTTTTCACAACAAGACAAAGATACCTTGAAGTTGAGGATTGATGCATTAAGAAAAGAACTCCAAGCAACCAAAGCTGAGAAGAACAAGCTCCAAGAAAAACATGAAGAAGGTTACCAAGGATATGGTTGAAGATATTTTAAGTTACAAATTCTCCAAAGCATCCCTTAAAGCAAAAGCCACATGGTCAACCTACAAAGGTATCCATGAGGTATTTGGAAATTTTTAGCATGTCCAAGAGGTTTTCAAAAGCACATGGAATAAATGGAGAAGCAGGTTAAACAGTTTAAGGGAGATTCAAGTAAATGCAAAGGGAGACTTTGAAGCTCCAATAAATCTTCCAGACATAATAAAAGGAATTGAAAAAATTGGTGAAGTCATAGGCTTTCATGAAAGGATTGGTGGACAATTGCAAGGAAAAATAAAAGCCTTCAAAAGTATGGAAGACCAAGGTGTGCCAAAAATCCTTAATGAAGATGGAACACTCAAAGATTATGCATCATGGAGGGCCCTTTTCAAGCATCAAACAATTATGTGTCCACAAATAGTATACATTGATGATAAGTTAGATTTAACTGTACTCAATGGTCTAATTGATAACTTCATTAGGATTGAGACGGGCATGGACACTTTTTTCAAAGAGGCCAGGTAACAATTGATGTTAGATATAATGCATATGATACTAAGGTGTAGAAACTATTGGGTATTAATTGGCCCATAGAGGATGAATACAAAAATTGGTTGGAAAAGTATGTAGAGTAAGCTACAAGCATGGTGGGATGGATATAGTATATGGTCAAGTATAATACAAGTCTGGCCTTAGAAACAAATTGTTTAAATCTGTATCCTCCCAAGCAAGAAAGTGCACGTGGTCATCCAATCAATTGTCTTTCTTTGTTTTAAGTTTCTTATGCTTTCATGTCTTATGTTTTTGGTCGAGTGATGTTATGATGTGGAGTCATCAACATCAAAGATACGATCTCAACATGTCGTTGCAAATATTTTTTCTCTTTGTACTTCCCCCCATTTCTTCAGTGCAAATATAACTATCTGGGGGTTGAAATGAAATAAAATATAATGAAATGTAATGTGACCAATTGATAGCCCGAAGCTTGTTTTGCTCCCTTAATCTTATAAAAGGAAATTCAAGGCTTTTGTGTGGGGTATTTTGTCAATTTTGGTTGATCTCAGGTTGTCTTAAGCTATCAGAAGAAAATATTTCATGAGATGTATCAAGCATACAAGGCAGTAGAATTGTTTATTAAGTCTTAGGTTTTGAATTTTGTTTACAATTAGCTTAAATGTTTTGCAGCAATTACAATATTCAAAGTTGATAATAGAAAGTTTCAATCAGATTGTATCATGTGTACTTATTTACATGAATTAGCAATGAAATAATTAAAGATCGTTTCATTAGTCTCCAATTCACATGGTTGGATGTGTGTTTACATTTTTTCTTCAATTCAAGTAATTGATTAAAATTCTTTGATGTAATCACCGGTTTATGTTGTGAAGTCTGAGGATCATTAAGTATTTTCTATCTGAAACATCTAAGTTAATTTTCAATACAAATGCATAATAGTCTATGAATGTTGAATGTCATTATTTTTGTATTGTTGTTTATTCTGAATTTGACCCCATTACCTAGGATGAGGCACTGTTCTATCTGTCAAGTGAACTCAAACGTATTTGATCATCCAGATCTTGTCAAAGAACAATCCATTTAAACAAAATCATGCTCATAATTTAAATTACTATTATAATTGTCATTTGAATTATCCATTCTCTACTCCAATTGGTGAAGACATAAAGAATTTTCCAAGTTCTTGCAAATTATCACTTGTTGAGTCATGAATAAGAGAATGTATTTGCTAAATATGCAATGTATATGATAACTTTGTAGAATTATGATATAAGTGCATTGTGGGATCACCCTCCTGGGTTTTATAGAGCCCGAAGTGCAAGAGGAAAGCTAATTTTCTTTCTCTCGTTTGTTGGTCAACCCCTTTAGGTTGTTGATTATTGGAATTGGAAAATCCATAGGCTTCCTTGAAGATCTGGTTGGGAATTAAAAAGAGCCAACAGAATGGAGACTCTACTAGGGACATAAGCTTTACAATTATTAGTTCTCCAAAGTTCCTTATCAAAGATCACTATAATATATATAGTGATATTTACCTATAGAGTTGGTTTATTTGATGTTTATGCCAACTATTGCTTGAATCTTTGTCATGTGTCCCACCAAACTTTATGTTAAATTTTCCCACTACTTTTTGTATTGAAAGGCTTGTGTTCAAAATTCACTCAAAAGCATTCCTTATTTGTCAAAGTTCGTCTGAATTTCCAAAAATCTTGTGAAATTTGCATAAATTGTACACAATTGCTATGAATTGGTCCTAAGGAATTCGGATGGCAACTCTGAAGTCTCTACACCAGTGTGAGTCAATGTTTAAAGATATCAAAGAAGTAAATAAGAAGAATACAAAGAAATTGAAAAGGTTGTCAAACGTGAAGAAGATCCAAGTACAAATGTGAGGAACTCGAGGCCACATGAAGAAGAATCCATAGCAGAAACTGGAAGGAGAATTGTCTAAGCACACTCAAGGAAAATGGGTGAAAGAAAAAGGCGTTGAAACATGTAATTCTACTCCCCATCCGATCCCTTAACGTGATATTCATTCTAGCTCTAGTTCTAAATGTGAAAGGAATTTGCTAGATTTTAGTGATAGCACCTCTACTGAGAGAGGAGAGGTTTTTATGAAGTTTGTTGTGAACAAGCAACTTTCATACCAAGGATTACAAGCCATGGAAAGGAGGGAGAGAGATATAATACAAAGAGATATTGCTAATGCTAGACGTGTTAGAGCTGAAGGACATTTGACCCCAACTTCTCATTCATATACTCCCATTCCTCTAGACTTGTTAACTAGAGTTGATGAATATTCTCGTAACACTGTTCCTAATCAAGCTGAAGTTATAGTAGCATCCGATGCTAATTCTACTTTACCAGAGGAGGAAGAAGTTCTTAATGATATGCAACAGCTTAGAGAAAGATCCTTAAGATGCAATGAGAACAGAAAGAAGAGGGATGAAGAGAAAGAGAGAAGGATAAGGGAAGCCATGGTGAAGAGAGATATGTTACAAAGAAAGGTTGAGGAAATGGAGGAATTGGATAGGTTAGCAGTTAAAACTATCCAAACAACTGGTCCTATTGTTCAAGAGATTGTAAAAAAGGTCCTTGTAGTTCCCTCTGTTGATCATGTTGGTGTAAATTCACGAACCAATACTACTGAAAAGGCTTCCATCCCAACCAAGCCTCCTAAAAATACAAATTAAGTTCCCCACAATGTTGATAAAGGAAAGAAACCCATGGAGGGAGTGAACATAAATGAGGGAGGTTCCTCTAAAAAGGACATACCACAGAATGAGTCTATCTCATTAGTTGATAGGCTGATAAAGGAAAATGAAGAGTTGAAGAAAAGAGTGAGAGAGATGGAATTACTGGCTATAAACTTTGAGATGAAAAGGAAACTTGGTTTCCTAGAATCCACTTTAAAGGTTCCTATTCTTGAGACTCGGAGCCCCCAAGCCCACACATCATCTTCAAGTCCTCATGTAAATGAAAAAACATCATCTAGTGCAAATCCTTCTAGTTCATCCTCATAGCCAAAAAACAAGGCCAAAACAGTTCAATTTAATGACCAACATGATTCCCAACCAAGGTCTTAAAGTAATAATGATAGAAGAAGGAATCATGATACCCAAGATGAGGAAGAAGGACCTAGAAGAAGGATATTATTACACACAGATAGATACAGACAACTATGTTTTGAGAACATTCCTAGATATCCAAATCAAGTTCCAAATAATTCAAGGAAGCATGTACCTAATTTTATTGGCAATAATGCTCTTAGTGGTGAGGACCATTTAAAATCTTTTCAAATTTTTGTAGAAGATTTCAAATTGTGGGATGATGATGTTGCCATGAAATATTTTATGCAATCATTAATTGAAGATTCTAGGGACTGGTACAGGAGCTCTCCCAGTGTAAGCATTGACTCCAAGGACTCTTTCTATTGAATCTTCAAGGAACAATATGGAGACCAAACTAATCCTTGGTTTAGATTAAATAATTTTAACAATATCACAAAGGGGCATAATGAATTGGAGACCAAGTTCAATGCAAGGTTCTAGAAGGAAATGTATCAAGTACTTGCTTATTTGAGACCCAATGAAAAGGCATGTCTAGTTGTATACCGCAATGCATATGATTCAAAAATGTGTTATCTTCTCAAAGATAAAAATCCATAGTACCTTAGAGAAGCCTACAAAATGGTAGTCAATATTGAAAACAATAGAAGAGCATCAGGTAAAGTGGGAAGAAGGGATGATCCCAAACCTTTGAAGAACACAAGAGCTCAAAATGAAAAGGTAGGTAAAGCTACAACCCCTGATGAAAAATTAGTTTAGGTTCTTAGTTTGTTGCAGAAAGTGGCCAAGAATGATAAGCCCCAATTCCAGAGGAATGAAAGGTCACCAAGATTGCAGGACTATCCCTATCATACTATTGGCACAATGGAAAGCCAATTAACAATAATTAGAAGAATTGACAAGGTACGTTTGATCCTTTGCAAAATTATTCCACAAATGTTACCGAAGACTTTCCTTGGTGTGGAGTGTGTCAAATTCCTCACTCTACACAACAATGTGTTGTTGCTATATTAGTAGAGGAATTATTAGAGGATCAAGGAGGTTATGACTCTTCTCATGAGCAAGAGGGAATTGTGAATGTGCTCATGACCAAATCAGATTTTTCTTGTGATGAATACTCCTTAGATGATGAGCCCAATAGAAGTGATGTGGATGTTCAAAGGTAGGAGGTGAATTCTTACCATCAACAAGTATTTTCAGATGAAGAAAGAGAGAATGACTACACTATCTACACTCTTGAGTCAGATAATGTTTCCTTGAGAAGACCTTCAAACGAGGAAATTGAAAAATACACAATTGCATTGGCTACTCGGGCAAGGAGTGATCTTCATTTGAGGAATAGAACTGTAATTTGTAATCAAGGTAACCCTGGTAGTATGTTTATCAAACAGGACAATGCAGAAAACAAAGGAACTAAAACAGAAAATAAGAAAGAAGAGACAAAACCTAAATAGGGTAAAGAGATGAGAATTTGGCTAAGAAGGGCACTAAGGTGAAGATTGATGGTGAAGCTACCCCTCAAGTTGTGAATGCCAAATATGTGAAGCCCGGTGTTGAAAAGGTTGAAAGTAAAGGTGAGAAGGTAATTCCTATAGAATTTGTACTCCCTAAGTTACCAAATTATTCTCCAATAGATATGTTTCAAGTATTATCTCAAGTTAAAGTTACAGTCCCACCATTAGAAATGATGAGAATAGATGAGCATAAGAATAAGATAGTTGTTGTCATCAACAATATTACCATGGGTGGTAAGGATAAAGTGGTGGCCAATCAACCCGAATCAAGCACAAGTCAAGAGAAGAACGCTAAGGTCAAAGCAGTGATTGATGAAAATCTTGAAGTATATCTGGGAACCACTATTACCACCAATCCAAGCCATGTCAATCCATTTTTTCTAAGCTTGATCATTGATGGCAAGTTTCTTAGAAATTGCATGATAGATTAAGGGGCCTCAAACAATGTAATTCCAATAAAAATCATGGAAAAAATGGGATTGAAGGTTGATAGCACTTATCGTAAATGCTATGCAATGGACTCAAGGGAAGTGCCTATTATAGGGGTAATCAATAGAGTTCCATATAGACTAGCAGCCTTCCCTGAGAAGGAGTTGTTTATGAGTATCACTATGGTGGACATTCCACCAACTTATGGAATGTTATTGTCAAGACACTGGAGTGCTTCTATGGGTGGGAGTATTCAGTGAGACCTGTCATTTGTTACTTTTTCAATTGACCAAAAGGATGTCAAAATTTCTAGAGAACCAAGAGTTTGCCACATGATTGAATATGTAGAAGAACCAGCGATAATCAATTTTGTAGACACTGGTTTAGACACTTTCTGAGTTGAAGAGTTGAAACAAGAAGAAGAAGTCCAGCCTACACAGATTGACAAGGAGGTCTTGGTTACACCACAAGAGGATGCTCTTTGGACTATGTACTTTGATGGAGCTTGTTCTAAGGAGGGCTCGAGTGCAGGGGTCATTCTCATCTCCCCACAAGGTAAAACCTTCAAGTACTTCTTGTTGCAATTTGCTTGTACAAATATTGTGGTTGAGTATGAGGCTCTCTTACTTAGGTTGAATTTAGCTTCCAAGCATGGCATTAAGATGTTGAAAGTATTAGGAGATTCTGAATTAGTTGTCTCCCAAGTTAGCTCTATATTTATTGCTAAAGATAAAAGGCTTAGGCAATATAGGAATGCAATTTGGGATACTATTGAGGCCTTTGATGCTTTTGGCATAGACTAGATAGAAAGGGGACAAAATTCTAGGGCTAACTTGTTAGCTAATATTGTTGTTAGATTAGATGATGTCACCTTTGATGGCATCTCTAGAATAGAAGTACTATAGACATAGAAAATGCACTGATTGACATTGCACATCTGATCCCGACCACTAACACCGTTTCATCCTAAATCATCCCTTGGTCGAACCATTTAATTGAATACCTTTATTTGATTAAATTCATCAATGTTCCTCTCTTAATTCAATAAATCATTTATCTAATTAAGTCATCCCATCTTGCTAATTAAATCAATCAGTCTGATCTAATTATCCCTATTTAATTAAATAATCAATTTTATTTGAATAAATATTTAAAGTCCATCCATTAAATTAAATAAATTAAAACCTTATTTATTTTAAATCTAACTTCATCTCCTTGGTTAAATAAAACAAAAATCTTTATTTAATTAATATTGAAATCATATTCTTCTCATATTTGATTTAAATCAATCCATAAATCTAAATCAATATGTCACATCATTTTGACCTCTCATTAAATTAATTAACCTTGATCAATTTAATCCTAATCCATGTCCCATCCTCTAGCTTTTGCAACTTGCACATGAAAATAGATTTAATTCATTTATTAAATCTCTATTTTCTCTCAAAAGGCATAATAAAGGAATATTCCTCAAATTTGAATTCAAAATCCAAGTGGACTTTGTCCTTCCAACAAGGAATTTACTCCACCTCAAAAGTCTTTTTTCCTTGAGCCAAGTGGCATTCAATGCATATTCTTTCCCTCTTACATGTCATTTCAACAATTTCAAATTTCAAATATATGCATTTATTGACACATTCTTCAAAACTTGCACATCCTCCATCCATTCACATGTTGACAAGTGGTATCTTTCCATTTGTTGATTCTTAGTCCCACATTACTCCATTATGGACATCTCTTCATCTTGATATTCTATAAATAAGAGGCTTCATTCCTCATTTGATCATCCTCAACTTAAGTAAACTTACTATACTCAATTTCATAGAAATTTTCATCCATTCTTAGCTAGGTTATGCAGATTTTTATCTTGGAGCACATTGGAGGTCTTCATCAAGTGGATCACTCTTCACCATCAATCATCTTCATCACATAATTGGAGTTGGGAAAGGGCCAATTTTTACATCAAATTGACACCAACTCCCTCAAGAGATTAAGAGTTTGCTTTGTTTTAGAATAGGATTTGATATCTTTGTTTTAAGTTTGTTGTGTTCTTCATCTCATTCCTTTTCTTTTGAATTCAAATGGATTTCTTGAGGAATCATGGTTCTAATCTTGCATTTGATCTAATCTATTGATTGTTTGTTGTGCTTGTGCAGGTTGGGAATCTTGGTTCACAAGTACAAACTCGGCCTGCAGTACCTGACAACATTTACAACTAGCAAGTGTTCAATGATGACAATGACATTTTGAAATCCCTACATTGCATTGATCAATATGAAATCCAAGAAATTGATTTTGGCTCGTTAGTGGTTGAGGTTGATGGAAAAGAGATGTTATTTGGGAATGAGGTAATTCAATTAAAAACAAATAAGATTCCCAAAGGATTGGTTGCACTAGAGAGGGTCTTTGATGGCCCTGATAAATCAAATTTTAAGCAAGCATCTTCCCATAAGGAAGATTTAGAAGAGATAAATATTGGGACAGAGAATTCTCCCAAAAAGGTGTACATTGGCAAGAAGATGAAACCCCATGCAAGAACTATGTTAATTTCCCTATTGAGGACATACAGGCATGTGTTTGCATGGTCATATGATGACCTAAAGGCCTACAGGGAAGATATGTTCCAACATGAAATCCCTTTGAAACCTGATGTAAAGCCTTTCAAGCAAAAATAGAGGCCAACCAATCCTACTCTACAGCCAAAGATGCAAGAAGAACTTGTGAAGTTAAGAGATGTTGGGATCATCAAGCCAATCAAGAATTCCTCATGGGTTTCAAATTTAGTTCATGTCAGAAAAAAGCATGGTGATCTCAGGCTATGTAGATTTCAAGAATCTTAATGTGGCATCTTTGAAGGATAATTATCCTTTTCCTAACATGGAGGTTATGTTGCAAAAGGTCACAAGGTGTGAATTACTCTCAATGATGGATGGGTTCTCAGGATATAATCAAGTCATGGTGAGAGAATCTGAGCAATTCAAAACCGCATTCACTACACCATGGGGAACATACATGTATGTGAGGATTCCATTGGCTAGATCAATGTTGGTGCAACATTTCAAAGAGCCATGGATGTGGCCTTTGCAGATTTTATCGATCTCTTCCTTTCCATATACCAGGATGACTTTACTACTCACAGTAAGAAGGAAGAAGATCATTGTTCTCATCTAGAGAAGATCTTTATCAGAGCCTTAGAATATGGGATCTCTTTGGATCCCAAGAAATGTCAGTTTGGGGTTAAGGAAGGGAAACTGTTGGGTCGCATTATGTCAAAAGATGGGGTCAAAATTGATCCTGAACATGTAGCAACAATTGATAAGATCCCATAGCTAAAGAATGCCAAGGGAATTCAATCCTTCTTTGGTCAGATTAATTTCCTAAGGAGGTTTGTCACAAATTTTGCAAAAATTTCTAGGCCAATATCAAATATGTTAAAGAAGGGCGAGAAGGTGATCTAGTTAGAAGAACCATCACAAGCTTTCAAATCCATTAAACAAGCTATTAAGGAGGCACATGTCCTTAAGTCACCTGATTATTCACAGCCTTTTCAATTATTTACATTTGCATCATTTCACATGGTCGCAGGGATGCTCTTACAGAAAAATGATGAAGGATATGAGCAACCTATTGCTTTGTTTAGCAAGTCATTTCAATCAACTAAATTAAAATATGATTTGATAAAAAACAAGCTTATGCTTTGGTAAAGGAAGTCAAAAATTTCTGGCCTTACCTCATGGGAGCCAAGATAGTAGCATATGTGCCAAGTGTAGCGGTTATGGAAATTTTCACCCAGCAAGAGACTATAGGGAGGAGATGCAGGTGGATTAATAGAATCCAAGAATTCAACATAGCTATCCAAATCACCAAACTGGTTCAAGGCCAAGGTCTTGCAAGATTAATGGTTGAAACTAATTTAGAAGCTAATCAGATTAATCAGCTTGATCATTTGGAAATATCTCCCATCTGTGATGTTCAAACGTGTGAGTGGTATGAGAATATTGTGAGGTATTTGTAGACTATGCAATTCACAGATAGTATGACAAAGAATGAGAAATGAACTTCAAAGTTGCAATCTATCAGATATGTGATTATTGGAAATGAGTTATGGTGGAGAAATCTAGGTGGGGTCCTGTTCAAATGTGTCAATGCTTCGCAAGCTTTGGAATTATTGAATGAGATGCATAATGAAGTCTATGGTGGACATTATATGGCAAAAACCACTGCTCACAAAATCATCAAAGCTAGTTTTTGGTGGCCCACACTTTTCAAAGATGAAAACAAGTTGGTAAGGACATGTGATGCTTGTCAAATATTTTCTAGAAAATTAAAGTTCTCAGGTAATTTTCCTTTGAGGCCTATTACAATCCAAGCTCCTTTCCAACAATGGGGGATTGATTTTATTGGAGAAATATCAGACAAATCAAGTGGAGGACACTCATAGATTTTGGTGGCAACAGATTATTTCACTAAGTGGGTTGAAGCCATTCCCACCAAGAGAGCAACTAGCAAAGTTGTTATTGATTTTTTGTTGGAGAATATATTAATCAAATTTGGTGTCCCTAAAAAAATAGTCTCAGAAAAGTAATGTGTTTCCGATTTGAGGATTTCATGGGGTTCTATGATAAACATGGAATACAAGTTTCATATTATACCCCATATCTTCCACAAGGGAATGGCCAAGCTGAGTCAAGCAACAAAAGCTTGATGAAGATTATTAAGAGAATCATTGAGAAGAATAAATGAGCATGAGACTCTAAGTTGAAGTTAGCTTTATGGGAAGAGAGAGTGACTATGAAGAAAGCCACTAGTCATGCACCATTTGACCTTGTATATGGTATTGCAGCAAGGTTGCCACAGAATAATTTTCTGAAAATATATAAGTTTGTACAAGAGTATGACGATGACATGTGTGATGAAATGCAATACAGAATTGAAGCCCTAACTAAATTGGATGAAACCAAGAGAGAAGCTCGTAAGAAGAACACAAAGTTGCAAGTTCAGGGGAAGAATTTGTATGAAAAAAGGACTACAAAAAGAAAATTTGAATTTTGTAACATGGTGTTAATGTGGAATGCTAGGGTTGAGGATAAGGGGAAGCATGGAAAGTTTGACCCTTTATGGTTGGGTCCATACCTAATAGCAAACACACATGATGAAAATTCATATTTTTTGCAAAGTCTCATTGGTGACCTTCTTGAATTTCTAGTAAATGGATAGTTCTTGAAGCCATATTTCTCTTGAAATATGTTATTTTCCATGTATGATGTAATTTTTTGTAAATAGTGTATATATGTCTGGTTTAGTCTTGTCTTTTGCCTTTTCTGATCATGTCCTTGGTTTTGGTCTTTGTGTGCTTGGTCTGCTTTAACTAAAGATCTAAGATCTTGCTATGCCTGCAAGAGGCATACATCCCCAGTCGAAGCCACTGGTGGAACCCTAAAAAATTTCCTAGTCCCATTAGTTCCATATTCAAACATGTGATTGCTCATGACTTGTTTCCACCAAGGTTTAGGTTTTATTGTTTCATTTCATATTTGCACCCTTGGTTATCTTATTGGCTTATATTTTCTCATTCACCAACTGTATCTGGTAATTGGTTGTGTTAGTCACACTTTATTTTGTTCATTGTCATTGTTTAACCAACCCCAATGCTTAGGTTTCCCATCGAGCCTAGGAGTTCCCCATTTTAAAAACAACTTACGCCCACGTGTGTCTTAACATCACTTAAGTTCACCACTGGTAGTATATCGCTCATCACATGTCTCTTTGAAGTAGCCCATGTCCACCCTATGATGAGCAAAACACTATCTCTCTAATTGTGTTAAGTTCATCGCCCATCACTTGTTCCATCATCACCACTAAAAGGTAACCCCCGATGAGCGATGTGGTTAAGCCCTTAACCCATCGCTTCCTTTCTTACCATTGTTGATTCTTTCATGCCTTCTAAAAAGGAACCTGTGATCACCGATGGGTTGAGTTTCTCCCCATCACTTGAGATCAAAGCATCGCGAGTTGAGACCACTTGATGAAAAGTGAACGAGCAATTAGCGATGTGATGGAGCTTATGGCTAGGATTCTTCCACGATCAAGATCAATTGCTAACATCTCATCATTGGCTTCATTGCCATCGCCTGATGATATTCCAAAGTAAAATTGGAAGTAGAGATGGTTGATGCTTATGGAATATAAAGGGATACATGTGGCAGCTCTTTGGCTCATCGTCCAGTACCTATCAAATCACCAAAAGGGGCCCATGGGGATAGTGGAATCACACAGACCACTAGATGAAGTCTTCAAATGTGTAGATCAATGACTCAAATGAGAATGAGAATGGCCAACTGACAAAGTGATTCATTTCACTCGCGCGAGGCTTCTTGTGCCATTAATGGTGAACTTACTCAACCAAATTACTGTAAAAGGGCTTGTTGTTAGAATTCTATCTCATTCTAACATATGCAGAGCTGAAGAAGATGTCAGAGTGATAAGAACCGAGGCAAAGCAGAGTTACAAAGAATTTCCTGGGTAAGCCATCATTAAACACCAAAAACTTTTCTTATTCTTTTGCAAGAATTGGCACAGTAAGTCAAATTATTGAATTGTCTTCAAAGGTAAATTAGGGTTTTAGATTGTCTTGGCTAGTTTTAAATTTCTAATTGGGAAAAATAAAAAGGGTAGAACTATGCTCGAATTTAAACTGTTAGTTGTAGAATATCAATTCCAAAACCCAATTTATATTCAAACCCAAAAACCCCAGCCAAGTCAGAATGAGTCAGCTAGGTGAGTCATCATCTTCTAAGTCCACACCCAAAAGGAAAAAACAAAAGGTTTCCCACGACATGCCACAAATATTTGAAGGAACTGATAGGAAAAAGGGGAAACAAAAGAGCTATGTCCATTTCATGGACAAGTACCAGCCTACAGATGTTAATGCAAGTGGCAAGAAGGCCACTGGGGAAGGAATGTTGACTACCAATTTCAAGGACCTTGCAGCAGGAATTGGTGACATTGTTGTGCCAGAGCCTAGGTGGGATTTGTTCTTGTATACTTTTAGAAGGAGAGATGCTCCACATCCTAGCAGAAATATGTGGAGTTATTATTTGGGAAAACTTATTATCCTGAAAAATTTTGGTGGAAGTAGATTTGATGTTGTAAATTGCAGATAGATGTGATGAGGTCAATAGGGTGATAACAGACACAGATGGTAAAAATATCTTGGAAATAAAAAGAAGTAAAGTTATAAAAAAATTTGGCATAAACCCTTATGCAAATGAGAAAATTATTTTTGAAAAATTGCAACAAGAATATGTTGACCAAAAGAGCTAGGATTAGAAGAGGTGAGCTACCAAAACATAAATGAGAGAAGGGTTCAATGTTTGCACTCAAGGAATTTGAACCACTTGACTGTGAGGAATTTTCATATTATTTCAGGTTAACATACTATATGTTGTGTCAAGTGATGGGAATGAAATGTGATGGAAGAATAGTGTCACCTTTGCTAATCATGATTATGGATATTCAACATAAAAATAGACACAAGTGGTTTGATTATGCTCACCGCTTTTTTGAGCAATTACACTATGATTTGGTGAGGTTAAAGGAAAGGAAAACCCCACTAACATTCAAGCATTATTCACTACTGATGCACATGATGTTATGGGAAGGAAGGGAAGTTTTGAGTCAATTTTTTAGATTCAGACAAGTTGATGAAAAGAACCATGAATTTCCTATCCAAATGTGGACACACATTTGGGATTTGCATTGCCCAACTTCTAATTATGTTGGATTTTGCAATTCTATAAAGAAAACCATTCTACTGCAAATGGGATTGAGGCCAACTGAAAGGATTTCTAAAACAATCAAGGAATTTTTGAAGCCACAGTAATGTGGAGGTGACCTCAGTTATAAGTGCAATTGGGGAGATTGATATTTTTATGACAATTGTACAGTTATTAGATGTTTTGGGACCACTATGAAACCACACCTTCTACCTAGATTTGTTTCTGACATGATGGTCTTCATTGAAATAATGTGGAAAATGGAGAATAGTGATATGGAGAACTTCAGGTTATCCAAAAGGCCTCCATAATTACAACAAATTTCTCTTTTGACTATTTTGTTGTTACTGCAAAAGAAGCATATGATTTTTTTGGCATAATGGTAAATAACTTGAGAATGGAAATAGCCCCCAGCAGAAAATTTGATCCAGAGGGACTGATTAATAGGGAGAAGATTAAGAGGGGAATATCAGGATATGGACCCCATACCTTCTATCACAAGGAGGATGTGATAAGGACTTTCCTACATTTGTTGATGTCCTTGACAGGGAGAAAGTTTGGATTAAAATTATTGAGATAGAGCACAGGGCTTCTACCAAGAATTTTTACTATGAAATCCCTTACAAGCACATCACTGATAATTTTAAGAGGATGGAGATATTACTTAGTGATTTCATTGATGTCACATTTATGGAGAAAGTGCAACAAGTAGAACAGATGGCTCAAAGTCATCTGCAAGAGCATCTATTGAAAATTGTTGGCCAATTAGAAGAACCTATGGCACCAAAAATTCAGTAGCAATCTATTGAGTCAATTCCTACTGATCAAGGGATAGAGCAAGAATTTTCATACCCAAATGTGGGAGAGGTAATGGAACCATTTGTTCTAGATGACAGGCTAGTACCCTGGGAGTATGATGAAGACCAGGATAATGATGCAAGGGTTTTATCTTGCACAAATTTTTTAGAAGATGATTTCTTTGTCACAACTAGGGAATTTAGAGAATTCATAGTTGAGCTAAGGGCTCAAGAAATAAATGTTAGGATGCAAAAAGCACAAGGAGTTGATCCTTCACAACATGAAGAGGTCAAGAAACAAGTTGAGGAATAGATAGTACAATAAATTGAGCAAATGAATCCCATGGAGGCCAGAATACTTGTTAAGGAGAGTGTGATGCTAGTAATGTCAGGATGGGACTTATCTTCTATAATTTATCTAGATGCAATTAAAAGTGACCTGGGTGCTATGGTATGAGAGGAAACTTTTGATGAGAAGACATTTTTTTTAGGGTTTAGCCCCAGCTTGCATGTGCTGGCCATTTGGTCACTAACACCAAATTCAAGATGATGCAGACTTAGTAGAATAATGACTGGTCTCTCAGGAGAATTGATTATAGAAAGAGCCTTAGAGATGATAGCCAGACAAGCTACAAAATTATAAGTTGTTTGGTATATGCAGCAGTATTTTCTGCCTATAGAGGTTTCAAAAACTTATGGTGGCCATTGGAAGGGAAAACCAAGAAACCCACAGCAATGTCTGATGAGGACTCAGATATTTTGGATAGAAAGGCTCTTGACAGTATTTGTTTATGCCTGGCACAATCGGTGGCGTTCAATATTACAATAGGAAAGACAACTCAAGAGTTGATGGAAACCCTGAAAAAGTTATATGAAAATCCTTTCGCTTCGAATAAGGTATTTCTTATGAAGCGTTTATTTAATATGAAAATGGTAGAAGGTGGGTCAGTTACTGATCATTTGAATGAGTTTAATACGGTCACCAGTCAATTAACTTTTGTAAAAGTAAACTTTGATGAAGAAGTTAGGGCTATTTTGATTCTATGTTCTTTTCCTGAAAGTTGGAATAGCTTGGTAATGGTTGTTAGCAATTCTATTTCTGGTTCGAATACATTGAAATTTGATGATGTTGTTGGTGTTATTTTGAGTGAGAAAATTCGTAGGAAAAGCTTAGGTGGAACATCCACATCAAGCAGTGTTTTGAATGTAGAAAGTAGGGGCAGAACAAAGGAGAGAGGAAACAATTCTAGAAATCATGGGAAGTCACGAGGAAAATCAAAGGACAGAAGGTCCCAATCTAGAGACAAGAAGGATTGCTAGTACTGTGGTGAGCTGGGTCATTTAAAGAAAGATTGTTGGTCTCGAAAAAATAAAGGAGACAAAAAGGAAGGAAGTAAAGAGGCAAATGTGGTAAGTAATAAATTTGATGAGGATGCTTTGATTCTTTCCCTTGATAATACTAATGATTCTTGGGTGTTAGATTCAGGGGCTTCATTTCATGCTACCCCCCATAGAAGTTATTTTCCTTATTATGTCCAAGGGGATTTTGAGCTTGTTTATTTACGAGATAACGACCCCTGTCAAATTGTTGGAAAGGGAAGAATCAAGATTAAGTTGCAGAATGGGAATCATTAGCTACTACATAAGGTAAGATATGTTCCAAAGTTAAGCAAAATTTTAATTTCAGCGGGGCAACTAGATGATGAAGGTTGTGTTGTTACATTTAGTGATAAAAATTGGAAGGTCACAAAGGGTGCCTTAGTGGTAGAAAAAGGTGTGAAAGTAGGCACCTTATATCTTTGTACAGGTCATAATGTTCCTTCTACTTTAATTATTACGGAAAAAGGTCAATGTTCAGGAACAGTTGCTGCAGTTCAGCAGGTAGAAGATCATACAGTTGTGTGGACTCTGAATCAGCACTGTGGCATAATAGACTTGGGCATATGAGTGCAAAAGGTATGAAAGTACTTCATTAAAATAATGTTTTACCAGGTCTAAAATGTGTTAATATGGATTTTTGTAAAATTTGTGTGTATGGAAAACAAAAAAGAGTAAGTTTTCTCAAGGATGGGAAGCAAAAGAAAGATGAGAAATTGGAGCTCGTGCACACGAATGTATGGGGACCAACTCAAGTATCTTCTCTCGGTGGCTCTCAGTATTATGTTACATTCATTGATGATGCAACTAGGAAGGTATGGATTTATTTCCTTAGGCAGAAATCTGATGTATTTGAAACTTTTAAAAAATGGAGAAGCTTGGTTGAGAATGAGACAGGTAAAAATTAAAATGTCTTAGATCTGATAATGGTGGTGAGTATTGCAGAAAAGAGTTTGAAGATTATTGTTCCTCTAATGGTATTCGTAGGCAAAAAAATGGTTCCAAGGACTCCATAGGAAAATGGCTATTGGAGTGCATGAATAGAACAATAATGGAGTGTGCACGGACTATGAGATTGCATGTTGGGCTACCTTTAAAAATGTGGGTAGAGACTATAAACATTTGTTTATTTAATTAATAGAGGTCCCTCTAATCCTTTGGGTTGTGGTATTCCAGAGGAAGCATGGAAGCGTAAGAAAGGTGAGTTATTCTTTTCTCAAAACCTTCGTTGTGAAGCATTTGCACATGTAGATTCTGAAAATAGAACCAAGCTTGATGCAAAATCAAAGAAATGTATATTTGTTGGATATGGCATTGATGAATTTGGTTATAGGCTTTGGGATTTTGAAAATCAAAAAATTGTGAGAAGCAGGGATGTCATATTCAATGAGAAAGTGTTGTACAAAGATTTGTTGCTACAGCATGAGAAGAAAGAAAATGATTATGCAGTGTTGGATGATATTCCAAACAATGATGTTTTAGTTGTTCCTCATGCTCCGCAATAATAGCAACAACCAATACCACAAACTCCTGTGAATGTTAGACGATCTTCAAGGATAAGTAGACCTCTAGAAAGATTCTCTCCCTCTTTGTATACTATTTTTTTAACTAATGTTGGTGAACCAGAATATTATGATGAAGCCATGTAGCTGGATACCAAGGTTCAGTGGGAGCATGGAATGGAAGAAGAAATAGACTCCTTGCATAAAAATTAGACTTGAGAATTATGCAAGTTGCCTGCAGGTAAAAATGCTTTACCAAACAAATGGATTTATAGGCTGAAAGAGGAGGATGGAGGTAAGAAGAGATTTAAACCCAGATTAGTTGTAAAGGGATTTGCACAGAAAAAGGGTATTGATTTTGATGAGATTTTTTCTCCAATTGTTAAAATGACTTCTATTCATATTGTTTTAAGTATTGTGGTTGTTGAAGATTTGCATTTAGAACAGCTTGATGTTAAAATAGCCTTTCTCCATGGTGATTTGGAAGAGGAAATATATATGGAACAACCACAAGGATTTGAGGTCAAAGGTAAGGAGAAACTAGTGTGCAAATTGAAGAAAAATTTATATGGCTTGAAGCAAGCACCTCGAAATGGTACTTGAAATTTGATAGTTTTATGGCTAAGCAATGCTACAATAGGTGTAATTTTGACCATTGTGTTTATTTTAAGAGGTTGGATAATGACAGCTACATTATTTTATGTTTATATGTTGATGACATACTTGTAGCAGGGTCTAACATGGATCACATAAGTGAGCTAAAACAACAGTTAGCAAAATATTTTGCTATGAAGGATTTGGGGGCAGCAAAACAAATCCTTGGTATGAAAATTTGTAGAGATAGAAAAAATAGAAAATTGTTTTTATCTCGGCTAATTATGTTGAAAAGGTGTTGCAGAGATTTCATATGGAGAATGCAAAAGTTGTTAGCACACCTTGCCTAATCATGTTAAATTGACTAAGGATATGTGTCCAAAGACACAAGAGGAGGAAGAAAAAATGTCCAAGGTACCATATGCTTCAAGCGTAGGTAGTTTAATGTATGCCATGGTATGCACGAGACCGGATATTGCACATGTTGTAGGAATTGTTAGCAAGTATTTGAGTCATCCGGAGTTGAGCATTGGAATCGGTAAAATGGATTCTCAGGTACTTGAGAGGTACATCCAATAAATGTTTATGTTTTGGGGGCTCTAATACTGATTTAAAAGGCTATGTTGACTCAAATTTGGTAGGGGATATAGATACCAGGTGGAGTACCATAGGTTATGTATTTACAATTGGTGAGATAGCAGTGAGTTGGATTTCTTGATTGCAAAAGGTGGTTGCTTTATCCACCACAGAGGCAAAGTATGTTGCTGCAACAGAGGCGGAAAAGGAGATGATATGGCTGCAACTTTTCATGGACGAGTTGGGCAAACAACAGGCTGGAAATTACTTGTTTACAGATATCCAGAGTGCTATACATCTTGCAAAGAATTTTTCCTTGCATTCTAAAACAAAAAACATACAGTTGAGATATCATTTCATTTGGTCGGTGTTGGAGGATGGATAGGTCAAGCTAGATAAGATGCATACAGATGTCAATCGAGCGGATATTTTTATGAAGGCGGTGACAAGGGAGAATTTGAGCTCCTCTTTAGCTTCAGTTAGCCTTCAAGGTTGAATTCAAGTATAACAGAGCAGCAGGGTCCAAGGTACTTATTTCCAATGGGAGTTGTAAGTGCAGCAGTGTCGTCCAAGATCAGTCTCCAAGTGGGAGATTGTGTTGGTTTGGAGCCTGATCAGTCTCCAAGTGGGAGATTGTTGGTATGTGGTGACAGATCATGCTATACTATACACCTCGACATGTATCCTTGCCGGGGTCCGCAACCGGGCCAAGCCCCGGGTGAGGATTTAGGGGCGGCAACCCTCGAGAAAAAAAAATTGCGTCGTCACCGAAAAAGGGAAAAAAACTGACATTGTAGAACCCTAATCTGGAAGCTTCTAAGGTTGTTAAAAAGGGGTTCAGATGTGGGTTACAGTATGATGAAAAACATGATTATTTGCAATGTCGTAATAGGTTTTTGCATTGGATAATAAAATCATTGGATGGTTGCAGTTTGGTGGATGTAGCCCGGATTGGGTGAACCACGTTAAATTCTCTGTGTTATAATTTATTCTGTGTGTTTTAGTTTCTTTGTTTATTAATTAAATCTACATTTAATTGTTAGATATTTTTCGGGGTGTACAATATAGCATGATCAGATGCCACATACCAACAATCTCCCACTTTGAAACTAAGCAAGCTCCACACCAACACAAAAATAACTCCAAGAAACTAAAGTTGAGAAGAACAAGCTCCAAGAAAACATGAACAAGGTTACCAAAGATATGGCTGAAGATATTCTAAGTTACAGATTGTCCAAAGCATCCCTTAAAGCAGAAGCCACATGGTCAACCTACAAAGGTATCTATGAGGCATTTGGAAATTTTTAGCATGTCCAAGAGGTTTTCAAAAGCACATGGAATAAATGAGTAGCAAGTTAAACAGTTTAAAGGAGATTCAATCAAATGAAAAAGGAGACTTTGAAGCTCCAATAAATATTCCAGACATAATAAAAGGAATTGAAACAATTGGTGAAGTCACGGGCTTTCATGAAAGGATTGGTGGACAATTGCAAGGAAAAATAAAAGCCTTCAGAAGTACGGAAGACCAAGGTGTGCCAAAAATCCTTAATGAAGATGGAACACTCAAAGATTATGCATCATGGAGGGCCCTTTTCAAGCATAAAATAGCTATGTGTCCACAGATAGTATGCATTGATGATAAGTTAGATTTAATTGTACTCAGTGGTCTAATTGATAACTTCATTAGGATTGAGATGGGCATGGACACTTTTGTGAAAGAGGCCAGGGTAACAATTGATGCTAGATATAATGCATATGATACTAAAGTGTAGAAACTACTAGGTATTAATTGGCCCATAGAGGATGAATACATAAATTGGTTGGAAAAGTATGTAGAGTAAGCTACAAGGGTGGTGGGATGGATATAGTATATTTTCAAGTATAATACAGGTCTGGCCTTAGAAAAAAATTGTTTAAATCTAAATCCTCCCAAGCAAGAAAGTGCATGTAGTCATCCAATCAATTGTCTTTCTTTGTTTTAAGTTTCTTATGCTCTCATGTCTTATGTTTTTGGCTGAGTAGTGCTATGATGTGGATTCATCAACAACAAGGATACGAGCTCAACATGTCATTGCAAATATTTTCTCTTTGTACTTCCCCCAATTTCTTCAGTGCAAATATAACTGCATGTGGATTGAAATGAAATGAAATATCATGAAATACAAAAGAAATGTGATGTGACCGATCGATAGCCTGAAGCTTGTTTTTCTCCCTTAATCTTATAAAAGGGAATTCAATGCTATTGTGCAGTGTCTTTTTGTCAATTTTGGTTGATCTCGGGTTCTCTTAGGTTATCAAAAGAAAATATTTCATGAGATGTATCAAGCATACAAGGCAGTAGAATTGTTTATTGAGTCTTAGGTTTTGAGTTTTGTTTACAGTTAGCTTAAATGTTTTGCAGCAATTACAACATTCAAAGTTGATAATGGAAAGTTTCAAGCAGATTGTCTCCTATGTACTTATTTACATGAATTAGCAATGAAATAATTAAAGATCATTTCATTGGCCTCCAATTCACATGGTTGGATGTGTGTTTACATTTTTGCTTCAATTCAAGTAATTGATTAAAATGCTTTGATGTAATCATTGGTTTATGTTGTGAAGTCTTAGGATCATTAAGTATTTTCTATCTGAAACATCTGAGTTGTGAAATTGCAATGCAAATGCATAATAGTCTATGAATGTTGGATGTCATTATTGTTGTAGTACAGTTTATTGTAAATTTGACCCCATTACCTAGGATGAGGCACTGTTCTATCTATCAAGTGAACTCAAATGTATATGATCATCCATATCTTGTCAAAGAACAATCCATTTAAACAAAATCATGCTCATAATTTCAATTATTGTTATAATTTTCATTTGAATTGTCCATTCTCTGCTCCAATTGGTAAAGGCATAAAGAATTTTCCAAGTTCTTGCAAATTATCACTTGTTGAGTTATGAATAAGAGAATGTATCTGCAAAATATGCAATGTATATGGTAACTTTGTAGAATTATGTTATAAGTGCATTGTGGGATCACCCTCCTGGGTTTTGTAGAGCTCAAAGTGTAGGAGGAAAGCTAATTTGCTTTCTCTCGTTTGTTGGCCAACCCCTTTAGGTTGTTGATTATTGGAATTATAAAATCCATAGGCTTCCTTGAAGATCTGGTTGGGAATTAAAAAGAGCCAACAGAAACTGTGACAAGCCAATAGTTTATAGATACAAAGCAATGACCACCTTACAGCACACTAGTATCACAGGGATCCCACACTGGAGGCGGGTTATCGATGGGATGATAGTTTTTTGGTGGAGGTCTTGGGTCCAGGCCCATCAATGGTATGACAATGATCAACAATTATTCTATGCTCATCAGACTAGGTATACATAGGGGAAAGAGCATTGCATAATGGAGCAGCACCTATCGGATCGAGTAGCTCAATAGTTTGGGGAGGTGCGGGATGCACCCCAGGATGGATACAGAGTTATTTTTTCTAGGACATCTAGAGAGACAATCTAGGGATAGTAGATCCCTCCCCAGGTTACGATTGATGAGTTCAGACAGTTGGTCCCTCAAACTTGGACATACTTTGGTGGGCCCCTTGATGCAAGCACTATAGTTGCGTATGATGCATATTGGCAGGATCATGCCCCAATCGGACTAACAGATCTAGCTGATGGATAGGTACCAAGAAAGAGACAACATAGGGGACCACGTATAGATCAGCATCAACAGTCACCCCGTAATGAGCATGATGGGCAGGATGGATAGCATGATAGACAGGATCAGCAACAGAGGCAAGATCAACAGCCTCCCCTGATACAACCAGTAGGACAGTAGCCTCCATAGCAACCACCACCAAGTCCAATCTACGAGATGCACAGATATTGGCCTTGACTACAGAGAGGGATCAGTTGAGACAAGAGCAGGATCAGGCTCGTCAGTAGCTATAGATTGTCAATGGTAAGAGAGACCAGGCATGATAGCAGTTGCAGACCATGACTAAAGAGAGAGATTAGGCCTAACAACAATTGTAGTAAGTTGAAATATCACTAGCCTAGCAGACAGGGTGTAGGCAGTAGCTAGAGGCTTTTTCCTAGCAAGCACAGGGACAGGTGGGTGTGATGGTCCCAACACATATGTATAGGCTAGCTATGCAGGAGGTTTCTTACTATAGGACCTTGTACCACAGGGAGAGCCCTCAGCATCGGAAACATCTAGATTTTTCCCAAAGGAGTAGGGTGGCACCGAGTAGGTCAGGAGGTGACCCATCTGTCAATTGACAATAGTCAGGTTCCCACCATGATGATCACCAGAGCTGAGGATAGCACCTCATCATAGACACTTTTTTGGATGTACAACCTGATTATTTATGTATATACATTCATTGGATGATTTTTTGATAGCCTCTTGTATACCCATTTCAATGATATTATGCACTAACTCTGATTTTGTATCATAACATTTGATTTATATATATATATGAGATGGCTCTGATGTAGCAGTTATGATGTGATGTCTCTTTTATTTCATGGTTTATGTATGTATGGACGCATATGATATGTTATGGATGCATTTACTTTTATTTATGCATATGATGTGATGTTCATGATTCATGATGCAATGTTATGGATGTACACGATGTATGGTATATGACATGGATGCAAATGTGATAGATGATTTACTTCCCTTTTCAACATCTTTTTCTATATGCTATGTTATGGTGATGCAGAATATTAATGCTATGAGATAGATGCATTTCGTGTTCATTGTATGGATATTATGGATGATTTTGTAATGTTGTAAGATGCTTAGAATAACAATTCTATATTATTCTAAACAACTTAAATGATAATTCAAATGTAATGGATCAAGATGCTTAGAATAACAAATATATATTCCTAAGCAACTGAAATGATAATGATAATGCAAATGAGATGAGTTGTATTTACCATTACAATGACATGTTATGAGTATGTAGGATGTGTGTATGTTGATGGTTTATGGATGCAGGATGGATGCTTTGTTATTTTTGTTGAGTGTCATGATATTGTGTTAGCATGGAAAGAAGATAGGAAGAATAAGATGGATTAACTATTGATTATGAGATTGATTCAGAAGTCCAACAAGTCTATGATTCCTCAAGACTTTATTAGCTATGGTGATGAGAGATGATGATTTGCTTGTTTTAGGGATTGGGATATTAACAGCATATTATTCCTTATTTTTGATAAAACACACAGACACGATGCATCAAGGTATGGATAACCAAGATGGTGTTGTATCTAGTGTGATGGACTTTGACTTGACAAACAGATAGGAGTATTTTTTTTCACACCTAACATACAAAAACCTTACTAGGATGTACTTCTAAAGTTTCGAACAGCTAGAACCAAAACATGGCAAGGCATAACCTAACAATGTAATAGTCAACAATTTGCCAAAAAAACCTTCCATAAACACCTAAAAAAGCAAGTATTTTCCAAGGTTATATTAAAAGAACATCCAACAAGTATAGAAAATAAAAGATAATGATCAATGCCCCATTCCTTTCTCTCTAAATAATTTTGATAGACATCATCGAGAGGTCATTGGAATGAGCGCAATAAGATAAATCACAAGAAATGATCAAGTAAACAAACAAGCCAATGTTCTTCATACCTCTAGACAAGAGTAAAACTATGATGATGCCTGATGTTAATGTCCATTGTCAGAAGGATGAATCCTGGGAAATGTGTATCAGATGATTTACAAAACTAACTGGATGATAGGCTATTGATACAAATGTTAACCAACCTATTTACTTAATGATCTAGACTCATGACTTTTATGTTTATGCCTACACTTCACGAAGTGCCACACTTGTTTCTATTTGTTTTACCAAAGGTTGAAGATGATGAACATTTTATTATGGATGAAAGTTAATTGTGAGTGAAAGAAAAATGGGATGTGTGGTTTTTGATTTTCTAGAATATTTTAATGTTTTTAGTATTTTTTGCAATGTTCTGAGGCTATTTTTGGATTTTGGGTTGTTTTGCAAATGTTTTGATTTTCAAGTTTTCAAATATTTTTGTGTTTTTTGAGATTTTGACCAAGAGCTAAACCTAAGGGGACTGACCTAGGGCCTTAGGGCTGATCAATGATTAGCCTTTCCTATGTTATACACGTAGAGACCTTGTAGTTTGACTGACTTTGACCAGTAACTATTTATTGATGAGATATGAACACTTGATGGAATGTCAATTTATTATGATGGACTCCTAAGGAATGACCTAATGCATCAGGGGCACATCGATGATGGCCTTTCCTATGTTCAAGCTCAGAGACAACGTAGTTCGGATAGCCATGTTTTTGACTTTTTTCTAACTTTTTGACCTATTTTGGGGATTTGGATATGATTTGGATGTTTTGGATTTTGACTTTACCATTTTCTGAATTTTTTTTAATTTTTTGATTTTATGAATGTTTTTGGATTTTTTAAGGATTTTGCATGTGTTTTTGGATTTTCTGATGTTATGAAAGACCTTTAGGAATATACACGAACCCGATCTAGTGCAAATATAGATAAATTCCCCCAGCGTGATGTGATATACTACCTCGATATAGGTCTGACCTTAGGAATGTGCCAAGTAGTACTAAATGGGAACATGATACTTATCCAATATCTAGCTATGATATGGATGTAGTCGGGTGATGGAAAGAATATGATAAATAGGATGAAGGATGAATACGATGGAAAGTGCAGCATGACAATCCAATGAATCAATGATGGATGGATAGTGCTTATTTATGCAAGGCACCTGTTTACCAAGTTTTCACCAAGGTACTTGCCCAAAGTGCCACCCAAGTGGTTTTCACCATAGGACGATTATTTTATTTTTAGTATTTTCAATCATTTTTTTGATTTTTTGGATTTTTTAATCTCTTTTTATTTTTTTGGATTTTTTGGTTTTATACCTTTCCAGCCTAGGCATAAAACTTTTTGAGATGAGAGTTTTTGATGGGATCCTACAAGGGTTCACCTTCAAGTGTTGACAACTAATATGCTCCCAACCTGTAACTTGCTATGAAAATGAAGGGTCTCAACCAATTAGGTTCAAACTTGCTCTTGCTTTCTAGATTAGGTACATTCCTTTGATTCTCCTTTAGAACAAGCTCTCTAACCTGGAAGGATTGAATTTTTATACTTGCAAATGATTCAAAGCATCTAGGTGACATTCATCCAGTAGCTCTAGCTCATTCAACTGTGTCACCTTGTATT
This sequence comes from Sequoia sempervirens, assembly GCA_007258455.2. NCBI lineage: Eukaryota > Viridiplantae > Streptophyta > Pinopsida > Cupressales > Cupressaceae > Sequoia > Sequoia sempervirens. Next base: position 178,774,089 of record VDFB02000015.1, read on the forward strand.
CTTCATTGGTAATAATATTTTGCAAGGATATTCTCAGTGATGAAGACCTCAACCTTAATAGGTAGGATAGCTTCAGAGCCATATACTAGGGAAAAGGGTGTAACACCTGTAGGTGTGTAGATATTGATTCTATAGGCCCATAAGGCAAGGTTTAGTTGTAAATTCCAATCACGACCAACTTCATTGATCGCCTTTTTAAGAATTTTCAAGATGGTTTTATTTCAGGCCTCTACTTGACTGTTGCCCTAGGGGTAATAGGGGTAGAGAACCAGTGTTTGATATTAAATTGTTAGCACAACTCATGAACATCCTGGTTTTTGAAAGGTGTTCCATTATCTTAGATAAGGGCTTGCAGAATATCATAGTGAAAAATAAGGTAGTTTAGAATGAACTTGGAGATTTGCTTTCCCGTAATATAGGTCATAGGAATTTCCTCTTGACCCACTTCGTAAAATAATTAGTGGCGGTAATGATAAACTTGTGACCATTGGATGAGGTAGGTGTGATCTTTCCCATGAGGTCAAGTCCCCACTGCGAGAAAGGCCAAGGTGTAATGATCAGTTGAAGTTCTTGAGTCAGCGCATGGATGAGGTCCCCATGTTGTTGACACTGCATACATTTCTTGACATACTGGTGAGCTTCTAATTCCATGGTAGGCCAATAGTACCCCATCCTCAACAGTTTCTTTTCCAAGTTCATACCACTTGAATGTGATCCACAAATTCCTTCATGTACTTCTATTAATGTAGTCAAAGCTTCCTTAGGGTTAAGGCATCGCAATAGTGTCCCCTCGAGACTTCTACAATAACTGGTATCACCTATGATAACAAAATGGGATGAATTTTTCATAAATGTTTTCTTGAGGTTTGGGGTGATGTCAACTGGGACAATTCCTCTATTTAGGTAGGTGAATATATCATGATACCAAGGATTATCGGGACCAACAATTTCACACATGAGCTCATATTTTGGTACCTCAAAATCTGGAACAAGAAGCTACTCAACAAGGAACTCACATATAGGAGTGTTCTTTGGTATATCTAACAAGGACCTAATAGTCGCCATAGCATTAGTTGCTTGATTATTCATTCAAGGTATCTGCTCAAATGTGATATTGATGAAGAAATCCTTGAGATCTTCTACCATCTTCTTGTATGGATTGAGCTTGTTGTCCTTGGTTTGATAATCATCATTGACATGGTTTATGATTAGTTGGGAATCCCCATAGACCTTTTGTGCCAGGATTTGCTACCATACTGCTATTTTGAGTCCTGTGATGAGAGCTTCATATTCAAAAAATTTATTGGTACATGGGAAAGATAACCTGTATGATTTTTTAATACAATTCCCCTATGGGGTGATGAAAATAACATCGGCCCCTGATCCATGTTGTGTGTGGGAACCATCAAAGTACATTTTCCAATGATCTGTGGTGTTAAGGAGGAATGCTAACTCATCAAGGAATTCAAACACCAACGGATTCTCTGCATAAATGAGTGCCTTTGCCAGCTGATCTACAATGACTTTCCCTTTGATGGCCTTTCGCTCTACATATTCTATATCAAATTCTATCAGGATCATTTCCCACTTAACCATTCATCCTGTGAGAGTGGCCTTGGACAATAGATATTTCAACGAATCTATTTTAGTTATGAGCTTTACTTGATGGGCGAGCATGTAGTGTCTAAATTTTTGTGAGGCAAACACTACAGTGAGACAAGCCTTTTCAATGGATGTGTAATTCAGCTCGTATCCAACTAAATTCCTACTGATATAATAAATTTCCCTCTTTTCCCATTTTGTTGTGATGAGAGAGGGACCCTAGAGCCACTGATGTAGCTGAGATGTATAGGATTAGAAGTTTGTTTGGTATTGGTGGCATGAGGATGGGAGGTGTCAGTAGATACTCCTTGATTTGTTTGAATGCTCTGTCACATTTCTCATCCCATTTATATGTTATCCCCTTGTGAAGTAGATGAGAAAAGGGAATAATCTTGTTCGCTAGTTGTGCTATGAACCTTCTGATAGATTGTAGTCTTCCTTGTAGACCATGTAGTTGTTTCAATGTTTGTGGTGCCTCCATATCCAGAATCGCTTTGACTTTAGCTGGATCTATCTCAATTCCTCGCAACGACACAATGTAGCCCAAGAGTTTGCCTAAAGTTATGCCAAATACATACTTTTTAGGGTTTAAACTTACCTTGTACTCTTTGAGTCTATCAAAGATTGGTCCCAGTACTGCTATGTGGTCTTTTTATTTTCTTGACTTAGCTAAGATGTCGCCCACACAGTCCTCTACAGTTATGTGGATCATATCATGGAAGATCAATGTCATGGTCCTCTAATAAGTTGCTCTAGCATTCTTCAAACCAAATGGCATCATGTTCAAGAATTAGGTTTCCTATGGACATGTAAATTTTGTTTTATGTTGGTCTTCTTTTGTGATCATGATTTCATTGTACCCGAAGAATCTGTCCAGTAATCAAGTCTACAATCATGTCAATGTTTGACAATGGGAAATCATCTTTGGGACATGCTTTATTTAAATCCCTGAAATCGATGCATATCCTAATGCCCCCAATGGGCTTGAAGACTAGCACTAGGTTAGAAACCCATTTTGGATAGTCGATTGGTCTGATGAATCCTACGTCAAGGATTTTCTATAATTCTAGTTTAACTAGCAATGTTATTGTAAGCGGTAGAATGGGGAAAACAATCTAAACAATGCATCTACGCTTCTAAATAGGACATTGCATCTAAAGTTTAATAAATTTAAACTAATTTAAACTAAAAAGCTTCAGAAATCTATCCTATTGCTCTCTAACTCTAAAGATTTCTCTAATCTACTTAGCTCTCAGATTTGTAAGCTAATTAAACTATTGAAATGACACTTAGAGAATGAGAAATGAACTAATTCTATTCCTATGTGTTTAAATATGCAAATTCTATTGTAATGGTAGCCATGACTGCAAATGTTGGATGCTTGATTGCTGCTTGATGGATGCTGGATGAATGCTTCAATGCTTGATTGCTTGGATGTTTGAATGCTTTGGAAACCTGCAGAGTAAGATTGCATAAGTTGGGATTCTATTTCTTGTAGCCCAAGAGCTATATTTATAGCTTTCACGGCAGTACAATTGCACAGGAACATGGGATGAGGGCCTGTGATTCCATCTGGAGAATCCAAAGGCATGGGATGAGAAGGAGGAGCTGATCATGGAGAATGGTTTCTCCCCATAAAAACACCAGGCAAGATAAGAGGGAAGGTGGGTGGAAGGTTGTTGAGAGAACTTCCTGCAGGTTTGTCCCTGAAGCTTTTCTCGTGAATGGCAATGCCATTAATTAAAATTTTGAAAATTTAATTTTATTGGTGAGTGAATAGTGGTAAAATTTATGCATAAATTGAAATATTTAAATTTATTTAAATTTAGCAAAAGAGGAATAAATGATTTTAATAAATCAAACTATAGGGTTTGTTTATTAAATTAAAAGGAGAATGATAATTAAATAAAATATTTTAGAAATATTTATTTAATTAAGAAGAAATGTGATTTTAAATAACACAAATTATTTAAATTATGTATTTAATTTTAAGATAGAAGTATAAAAGAAGTAATGATGATAATAATTAAATAAAACAAAGTTTTTAATTTCGTTTATTTAATTAAGAGAGAAATAATATGATAAAAATGATAATAATTAAATAAAACGAAGTTTTTAATTTTGTTTATTTAATTAGGAGAGAAAATAGAAGAACTAATAATGAACTTAATATAAATAAATATTTTTATTTATTTACTAAGTAGAAGAATTTAAGATTAATTAATCAAATAAATCGTATTCAATTAATTAGATTCCCCAGACCAATTTTAGGTGTCTACATTTTGCCCCTCTTTGAAGTGATGTGTTTACGCATTGCTTCAAAGAATGATTTTGCTTCAGCTGCCAGTATTAACGAAAGGTTTTAAAGCATGCCCCAGACTTGCCCCAGATGTTGAATTTTGAAATGATAGTGATATATGCCCCCTCGGGAGATAAATTGATGAATTTTGAATTTTTTATGATTTTCCAAGAATTTTGAATTTTTTTATGATTTTCCAAGAATCTTGAATTTTTATGATGATTTGATGATGAATTGGTGAAGAAACAATTTATCTCCCAACAAAATTGTCTATAAATGCCCCTGTGATAGATAAGAATTAATTCCTCAGAAGGAAAAATAAATAAATCCCATAAAAATCCCCCAAAAATAGCCTATAAATACTCAAAAGGTCATTCTCAAAAGTCATTTGTGCATTTGACTTTGACAATCTTGTGATAGAGACCCTCATAGTATCAGAGCTTCAGGATGTCGATCCCTTACCACACCCACCGACTCGAGCGTGTGCGCCGTCACCAGCGTCCAGCCGACTATAGTCCTCCGGTATGTACTCCAAATCTTCCTCGTAATTCGCACCCGTAATTTTTGAATTTTTTTTTTGCACGTTTTTATTATTTTAGCGCGCGGTGGACACGGTTTAGCGCATCCGTGAGTTGTTGTAGCGCGCCGTAGTTTTAGCGCACCCATGAAGTTGTATTGCACGTCTGGTCAGTTTTGTAGCGCGTCAAAAGTATTAGCGTCAGGTCAATTGTATAGCGCGTCAATAGGATTTTATAGCGCGCCAGTCTTTTTAGCGTGTTGGGATGTTTTTGTAGTGCGTCCAGAAGATTTTGTAGTGCACCAGACATTCTAGTGTTTTTAGGTTGATTTTGTATCACTTTGCGGTAGAGATTGAAAAAAATTGTGCACTTTGCTTTTCGTCGATCTGATTTTGATTCCATCTATTTTAGTTTGATCTTGACTAAAATATATGGGGAATGATCTCATGATGAGCGAGATCTATTGATTGATAATAATTACCCTCATGATAGGCATGGAATAATTAAACTTTCCAAATGATTGAACCTGATTGATAGATGAGGGTTCCTTAATAATTTGCTAGGTTGATAGGTAAAAGCACAATTTTTGAAAATTTGATGATCTTTTGATATTTTGCTTAAAATGTCTTATTTGTATGATAACAGGAGCATTTAGATGTTATCCAGGTGCGAGAGCAGTTCCCCTGGCCTTTTGATATGATATCACGACTTATGCCAGATGAGAGACAGGATATTACTTATTGTGGCTTAGCGACATTATTGGATATGCCCCATATTAGACTTAATAGGGGTCTATTGACAGCTTTAACAGAGTGGTGGCATAGTGACCACAACACCTTTCACTTACCTACTGGCGAGATGACCATGATGCCAGAGGATGTATGGCGTATTCTTCACATTCCTTATGTTGGAGAGATTGTGGTACATGATTCAAAGGAGGTTGGTGGTGTAGAGGCTATGCGGAGGGTCTTTCAGGATCCTCAGATTGCGGGAGAGTGGATTCCATGGGTTGAGATGCATGATTTGTATGCACCACTTCCTTCAGTTTTGGCCGGCTTTATTGGTGGATTCATTTGTCCTGATAAGAGGTCAAAGGGTCTATCTCTTGGGTGGGGTCAGATGTTAGAGGGTCTAGTGGCCCATAGGACGAGGTATGCTTGGGGCATGTGCATGCTTGCCCAGTTATATCATGATTTGAATTGGATCGTGTATCTCGGCGGCAGCAGTTTATCGGCGGGAGCTACCCTTCTCCAAGTATGGGCATGGGAGCATATTGCTGTTACGCATCCCGTGCCAGTGTTAGCCAGACCAGGGACGAGGCCTTATGTGTTTCGGTATAGAGGCAGGCCTACCCAGCATATGATGGGTAAGCTTGAGTATTAGAGGCGGATTATTGATGATGTAGAGGTAGTGACCTGGCGTCCGTATTTAGATTGTGATGACTGGGACGATGATGATATTGAGTTGGGGTTCTTGTTCGATTCAATGTATTTGATTAGGAAGAGCCCCAGGGTCTTGGAGTGATTCCTGTTTCGTCGTGTGTACAGATAGTATGGGATTGTTCAGTGCATGCCACAGGGTGTAGCCCATTATGGACGACGTCGGATAGATGTCAGTGATTGGGGTCCCAGCTTGCCTTACGGGGCACTTGTTGAGGGTTACCGTCCTCTACAGCCATCAGCATGGGATGTCTGACGGGACATTGTCGAGGCACCTATTACTCCCGAGTATGGAGAGTATCTGGCTCTGCATCCTCTACCACGTATCACTATTCTAGATGAGCCAGTACCAACACCAGCAGCAGCACCAGTGGTACCAGCAGCAGCACCAGCAGGGGGTGTTCAGGTTGGTCAAAGATGGGGGAGAGAGGAGGACGTAGATGTGGATGTGGATGTGGAGAGCAGTTCGGAGACTGAAAATGATGAGAGTTCTGGTAGCAGCGAGGATAGCAGCGATGATGATGACGGGGATGGGAGGAGGTCGGGCGTAGCAGTTACTTCAGAGCCATCTTCCAGTGTGCCTCGTAAGAGGCAGGCTGTTGCTTCCTCATCGATAGATCCATCAGAGGTTGCAGGTCTACAGGTGCAGGTTCAGACCTTACAGGGACAGCTAGCACAGGTGCAGGGCTTATTAGCACGGACACAAGCTCAGATGCAGGCACAGCTAGCTACTGCACAGACACAGATTACCTCTCTGATTGGTGAGAGAGATGAGGCTCTACAAGTAGCAGCGACCGCACAGGCTCAGTTGACAGGTGTACGAGCATAGTTTTCCACTGCCGAGGCCCAGATCACAGCCTTGACTGCTGAGCGAGACATTATTAGACAGACAGCAAAGACAGCACGGGCTACTGCAAAGAGATTGCAGAGAGTGGCAGATGGGACATCTGTGGCGGATTATATGCGAAAGGCCATGCAGGCAGGTGCCGAGATTGAGTTTTACAGGAGCCGCTACTATGATCTTTGCCCCCCAGAGCAGAGAGTCAGTTATGCTCAGTCTCGTTCAGAGAGGACTCATTCGAGGACAGTGAGCAGAGGTGTGACACAGCCGCTTCCGAGAGGTCCGAGAGATCCTGGGACATCTGGTGGTGGTACTGATACTGGTGCGAGACCTGCTCCTTCTGGTGGGAGTACTACTTGATATCAGCTATTTTTGACACGATGTTATTTTCATCCTTTTCAGACTTCATTGTATACTTGACACTTGATGAGATATATATGTGTAGCGGTTCGATTGATCTATGATATGTTTTTACATGATTTATGTGATGGATGCATTGTTTTATGATGTGTTCTATATGATTGATGTGATGGATGCATTTGTTTTATGATGATTTATTTTACATAGCTTGTATGGATGCATTAATGATGATGTGATATGATATTGATGATGTATTTCTTTTCTTAATGAGATGCCATGTATGATAAAAAAAAAAAAAAAAAAATGTGATGTAAATGAATGATGTATGAATGAGATAAAAATGAAATGAAGTATAATAGGAAATGTGATAGATAAATGAATGATGTTTGAATGAAATGGAATGATATATATGAAATGTGATGTAATTGTAAATGAATGATGTAATGAAATGTAAATGGTGTATGATAGATGAGATGGAATGAAATGATGTATGATGAAAATGTAATGATGAGAATGTGATGATGTAAATGTAAATGATGTATGATGAAAATGTAATGTCATATTAATGAGATGAAATGTAAATGACATGTGATAAATGAATATGTGATATGTGATATGTGATAAATGAATGAATGATGTTTAATGAGATGTAAATGGAATGATATATGAATGAATTGCAAATGTAATGATAGATGAGTAGATGATGTTTAATGAATGATGAGATGTAAATGTAAATGAATGAATTGTAAATAAATGATATATGAATGATATGTAAATGAAATGATGTATGGATGTATGATGTATCTAATGAAATGGAAATGATTGATGTAACATAACGTGCATATGATGTCACGAAATGAGATGTTTATTGTGAATTTTATGATGAGATGAAGAGATGATCTTCTATGCTGCCGTTATGAAAATTGCATGTGTCAAGTATACTCAATCTTTAATAAGAAAAGATAACATCGTTTGTGAATGAACCATTGTAACTTGTGCCACCAGTACTCTGCAGATGTATTATAATGAATGCAATCTATGTCAACCATGCAAATGCCTATTTTATCAATGCAAACCTAAGTGTCATTTCAATAATCATTTTATTCTGCTTTGTATCATCACTGAGCTTTATTTTAAAATGTTGAAAGTGAATACAAGCATCAATGATATGAGATAGACCAATGATGACCTGAGTATTTCTTTCATGATTTTTTATATTGCAAGCGAACACAAGCATCATGGTATAAGATAGACCAATGATGACTAGAGCATTTCTTGCGTAAACAAACAAGAATTAATCATTTTCTTAAGTGAATTGGAATGTCATCCATGATACTTGGTAGAGCACTTCCCGCAACAATTCACAAAATAATAATGACTAATTCACAAACAGCAAACAAAGAAAAGGTATCATCCTTCTTCCTTACTTCTCTAGTTCAATACACCATTGAGTCGCTCCAAAGAAATGATAATCAAATGATAAAATGAAAAGCACAACAATTCAAATTCTACTTAATGTATTTTCAAATCATTATTCAGATTAGATCATCAGTGTTGAGATGTGCATGCTGATGTGTGCATGATATTCCCAAAAATTTAACCAAATGATGTGACCTAAAAGACCTATCCTAGGGGTCTCGGGGACTGATCAAAGATTAGTCTTGCCTACGTTATACACGCAGAGACCATGTAGTTCGACTGACACAGACTCCACTTTTGACTGATGTAGACTCTATTTTTGTGTTTTGATTTTCCATGTTTTGGATTGATTTTTTTATGTTTTTGGATTTCCATTTTCTGTTTTGGATTTCTCACTTTCCATGTTTTGGATTGATTTTCCTCGATGTTTTTTGATTTCCGATTTCCGATGTTTTGGATTTTGATTGCTGTTTTTGGATTTTCGATTTTCCATGTTTTTGGATTGATTTTCTCTCTGATGTTTTGGATTTCTCATGTTTTGGATTTTTGATTTTTTGATTTTTTTGGATTTCTAATTTTCTAATGTTTTTAGATTTTTGATTTTCTGATGTTTTTGGATTTCTGATTTTCTGATGTTTTTGGATTTCTAATTTTCTGATGTTTTTGGATTTCTGATTTTCTAATGTTTTTTGGATTTCTGATTTTCTGATGTTTTTGGATTTTGATGGATTGCCACTTGATGTTGTGTTTGACTGCCTTTCCATGTAAGCTGAAAGTCTACTTGTACCAGATAACACTAGGATGTTGCCCCCAAGCCAGGGTAAAACATGGTATCTCTGCTACGATATGGATAGTGATAATGATTATCTCAAATGGTAGATGGAAATGATATGAAAGGAAACAGTCATAACAACACTATACATAGTAGATAGAGGAGTTTGGTGAAAATCACAAGTAACGCCTGTTTGCCAGGTTTTCATCACTTGTTTTTATTGTGTCCTCTTTCCTTTTCTTTTGTATTTTTTTTTTTTTTGTTTTTCTCTTTTCTGTCATCATAATGCCTGTTTGCCAGGTTTTTATCCTCCAAGACAACTTTATTGGTAGTGCACTAGATATCCTCAAGTGTAGAATTGCCGGAGATGAATGTTGTTCATGGGCTCCTCCAACATGTCTCCCTCTGGTGTAGATAGTCGATATGCTCCTGATCCATAGACTGATATGATGACATAAGGTCCTATCCAGTTAGGTTCAAACTTTCCCTTCTTTTCTCTGTCTACTTGATTTCTAGGGTTTTCCCGTAGGACCAAGTCTCCGATCTGGAAGACTCTAGGCTTAACCCTATGATTGTAGTTCCTAGACATTCTTTGTTGATAGGCTGTCAAATGATTGACAGCTTGTTGTCTACGTTCATCAAGTAGCTCTAATTCCTGAAGTCTAGAGATCCTATAATCCTCATCTGAAATGAGTCCCTTTAGTGAAACACGAAGGGATGGAATTTCTACCTCAATAGGTAATATTGCTTCTAATCCATAGACAAGAGCATATGGTGTAGCTCCTGTTGGTGTTCTGATGCTAGTCAAGTAAGCCCAAAGAGCAGGGTTAAGCTGAACGTGCCAATCACGCCCTAACTCATTGACAGTTTTCTTGAGAATCTTTAGGATTATTTTGTTGGAAGCTTCTGTCTGTCCATTACCTTGAGGGTAATATGGGGTTGAAAAGCGATGTTGGATGTGAAGATTTTCACACAGTTCTTGGATGTCTTGGTTCTTGAAAGGCCTGCCATTATATGTGATGATTGACTGGGGTATCCCATATCTACAAATGAGATAATTAAGTATGAAAGATGATATTTTCTTCCCAGTGATTATGGTTAAGGGAACTGCCTCCACCCATTTTGTAAAATATTTGGTTGCTGTGATAATGAACTTGTGTCCATTAGATGAAGATGGGTTAATTTTCCCCACCAGGTCTAATCCCCACTGACAGAAAGACCATGTAGTTGCAAATGGATGTAGCTCCTGTGCCGGTGCATGTATAAGATTGCCATGGATCTGGCATTTTGAACATCTTTTGACAAACTGGTAAGATTCTTGCTCCATGTGTGGCCAGTAATACCCTAAACGAAGGAGTTTCTTGGCTAAAGATAATCCACTTGAATGTGTTCCACAAATTCCTTCATGGACCTCGTGTAAAGCGGAAGCGGATTCATCATGTTCTAAACAACGTAAAATAGTACCATCTAGGCCTCGACGGTAAAGGGTGTCGGCAATAATGGTATGTTTGGCAGATTGGCATATGAAGTTGTGCTTTTGGTTGCGAGAAAGATCTGGTGGTAAGATATTATCTTTCAGATAAGCATAAATGTCTCCATAAATGGAGGATTGGGCACTATCCAAAAGGCTTATGGTTTGAGATTTGGGATTTGCGTATGCAGGATTTGATACTTGTTCTACAATAAATCGATAACGATCTTGTGTTTCAGGCATTTGTAGAAGAGATGCTATTGTGGCCATGGCATCTGCTGCTTTGTTCTCTAATCTTGGTAAATGCTCAAATTTGATTTCTATGAAGTATTTTCATAGGTCATCTACCAGCCTCTTGTATAAAATCAGTGTGTCATCCTTAGTTTGGTAATCATTGTTGACCTGGTAGATGATTAACTGGGAGTCTCCATACACCTGTAGTTCTGTGATTTTCCAGTCAATAGCCACTTTAATTCCAAGGATCAAAGCTTCATATTCTGCCACATTGTTAGTGCAACGGAAGGTAAGCCTATAAGATCGTGGAATTGTGTGCCCAAGAGGTGTGACAAATAGAATTCCTGCCCCTGATCCATGTTGTGTGTAGGATCCATCGAAGTAGAGTTGCCATGGTTGTGTTGTAATGTTGAGGATATCTGCATCCGAAAATTCCATGGTCATAGGATGACTTTATGATAATGGAGCTTCTGTTAATTGATCGGCGATGACTTGTCCTTTGATAGCTCGCCTTTCAACATACTGAATATCAAACTCACTGAGGAGCATGACCCACTTTGCCAACCTTCCTGTTAAAGTTGCTTTGCTCAGTAAATACTTGAGAGGATCAATTTTTGCTACGAGCTTGATAGTGTGAGTGAGCATATAGTGTCACAATTTTTATGTTGCAAATACTACTACTAAGCATGATTTTTTAATGAAGGTGTAGTTTACTTCATGTCCATTGAGTGTCCTGCTGATATAGTATATAGCCTGTTCCTTTCCTTCCCTATCCTCTTGTGCTAGCAAGGCTCCTAAAGAAATATCTGTTGTTGCGATATATAGCAACAATGGCTTTTCTTCACTAGGTGGCACCAAGATTGGTGGTGTCATTAAGTAATGCTTAATTTGATTGAAAGTGTTCTCGCACTGTTCATCCCATTTAAAAGACACATTTTTATGTAAAAGATGGTTGAATGGATGACACCGATCTGCTAGTTGAGAGATGAATCTTCTAATGGATTGTAGTCGGCCTTGTAGAGATCTTAATGTACTGATATTCTTAGGAGGTGGCATTTCCATAATGGCCTTAACTTTTGCTGGATCTACTTCAATTCCTTTTGTAGAAACTATGTATCCAAGGAGTTTTGCTGATGTTACCCCAAAGGCACATTTCTTAGGATTTAATCTGACTTTGAATTTTTCTAGCCTGTCAAATATTTTGGCCAATATCTCTAGATGTCCTTCTCTGGTGTAAGATTTGGCTAAGATGTCGTCCACATAGTCCTCCATGAAGGTGTGCATCATGTCATGGAAGATTGTTGTCATAGCTTCGCTGGTATGTAGCTCCTGCATTCTTTAACCCAAAAGGCATGACGTTCCAGCAAAAGGTGCCCCATGGACATGTAAATGCTGTCTTTTCTTGGTCTTCAGGAGCTATCTTGATTTGATTGTATCCTGAAAATCCATCCATGAGTGATAGCATTTGATGGCCAGCTGTTAGATCTACAATCATGTCTGTGTTTGGCAAAGGAAAATCATCCTTTGGATAGGCTTTATTTAAATCCCAAAAATTAGTACATATTCTAATGGTGTTATCTGGCTTTGAAATAGGTACAATGTTGGATAACCATTCTGCATAATCAATAGATCTGATAAATCCAGCATCTAGTAGTTTCTTCAAATCATTTTTTACCAACAATGCAACATGTGGATGCATCTTTCTTAGTTTTTGTTTGACTGGTTTAGTGCCAACTGGTAAGGATAAGTGATGCATGATGAGATCTGTGTCTAAACCTGGCATGTCAGAGTATGACCATGTGAAATTGATGCATCGTTCTTCAAAGAATTTGATAAAATCTGGCTTTTCTATATCTATCATGGATGCTGCCAGGTGTAGGATTCTTGCTTTCTCTGCTGTGCCAATATTAATAGACTGTGTGGGTTCTATCAGCACTGATGATCTTTCATGGTAATGTTGCGGGAGGATGTCAAACCTTCCATCCTTTGATGCCTCAATGAGGTTTTCAACATTGGATGCGTTCTTTGTTTTTACTATTTTAGGATCAAATACTGCCATAGAATGGTTTTCACCATTAGATCCATTTATTAATTTCATATTTTTGCAACTGGAAGGTTTGGCATCCTCCTACCTAAAAGCATCGTTAAAAGAGGTATTGGTAGAACAAGCATCAGATTCCTCACAACAAAGATAATTAATAATGGCGGAATCATTGTCAAAAACAGGGAGGTCAATAGGGTGTTGGGGTTCCCATTCGATAAGCTCAGGATGTAGTAAAGGAAATGAATCATTAGATGGGTTGAGGTCAGCGATTATGAAAGCTCGAACGGAAATGTCATCTAGATTGTTAGTGGTTATGTCGAGGCCTACAAAGGTATTTTCTTCCACATCATTTATCTCAATCGATGTCCATTCATCTTCACTTGAGTCATCAAAATTTTGTGTTTCAAAGACAATAGGATTAAAACTCGAGCTTTGACCATCCTCGTGTTTGGTGGTATACTTTTTGATAATGTCGATTTCTCATATTCATTTGAATCCATTTCAGAGTTATCTCTTATTTGAAGAATACGCTCCACAATTTTATTGGTGATTTTTGCTCTTGCTTCTTCTGTGTATCCTAATCTAGTTCTACCATTTTGCTGAATTGTGAGGACTTGAATGGGTTTTGTTATACTTTGTTTCCCTTGATCAAGAGATCCTTGTTTTGCTGCATATCCTAGTCCCGTCTTATCCTTATGGTGGAGCGTAAGAGGCTGGATTGGTTCTATTATGCCTTGTTTCCTTAACCCAAGGGGTCCCTGTCCTGAATATCCCATCTTCTCCAAAATGGTCTTTCCCTTTCCATATTGATTTGTCTCTATGATGTTACTTGTAGAAGTAGAGGTCTCCTCATCCTTATAAAGCCAATTTAGTATGGCCTTATCTTCTGATTCTTCATCTAAGCTCCCAACTTTTATAAATCTGCCATCTAATGTTGTTGTAGATTGTTCTAAATTTTTGACGATTGTAGATGGTTGTCCATACGTTTGTAAGGAGGGTAACATTTGTGATAGATGAAATGAGTGCCCAACACCATATTCACTTATTCCTTCATCACTTATCTGTACTTCTTTGGTGAATTGATGTGAGAGTGGAGCCAATTGCTCTTCAACATTTGAAGGGTTAGATTGTGCCACCCTTATCTCTTGTGATTTTTGTTGTTTTGGAAGCCACTTTGATATGAAGCTCTACTGTTGCTCACTATCTGTTGTGCCAACTTCTCTATTGTTAGGTATGAATGTATCCTAAGATGTCTTCAATGTATGACAAGCTTGGGTGTCATTGTAGTCTGCTGTGATTGTTACCTCTTGTCCATTGACGAGAAATTTCAGGCATTGATGATAGGTAGACGGTACTGCTTGCATATCATGTATCCAAGGGCGTCCCAACAGTATGTTGTATGTCAATTCCCTATCTAAGACTTGGCAAACCACTTTTTGGACAATAGGTCCCACCTGAATGGGTAATATGATCAATCCTTTAGAGGACCTTTCTTCTTCATCATATGCTTTGATTGTGATTTTTCTTCTTGTATCAATGGCTTCATCTGAGTATCCTAGTGCATGAATCAGCTTTAAGGTACAAATATTTAAACCAGCCCCTCCATCTATCAGGACACGTTTTACACGATGTTTATGGATAAGGACTTCAATATGAAGGGCAGAATTATGCGGATGGGTGAGTGATACATCATCATGTTCGGAAAATGAAAGACAATGAGGTGCGGATAGATGTCCCACCATAGCTTGGAATTGACACACATCCAGATTGTTAGGTACCGTAGTTGATACAAGAGCTTGTTCAAGAACCTCTTTGTGTGATGGGGAAATCTTCAAAAGTTCCAAGATTGATATTTGTGCCAGTATTTTCTGCAATTGATCGATGAGATTATATTGATTGGAGGGAGGATCCGTAGATGGGGATGATATTGATGCTCCTTTCAATATAACTTTGGATTGTGCCCTTGTTGTGGCATTAACCGGTTGGTACTCTTGTTTCCCTTTGAGTGTGATTACATTGATTTGGTTTTCAGATTTGTCCATATGTTGTACCAAATTGGTAGATGTAATGTCGTTGTTCTGATTGATTTGATTGCATAACTCCTCATCCTCCTTGGCAGCAGACAAACAAAGGATTGTTGTGTCGTAAACATAACCAACATTCTTGCCTTTATTGTTTGCAGAAGAGGATTCTCCCTTCTGATAATTGGGTAGAGGATTTTTGAATGTTGTATGATCCTTGTTTGTTTGGTGTCCCTCTACAAATACTTTCTTTTGATCTATGAGGTCTTGTACCGCATGTTTTAATTGCCAACAATTTTCAGTCATGTGGCCTTTATTTTGATGATAGTGACAGTAATGTAAGTCATTCCATCATGATGGTTTGACTTGAGGGTCCCAATTTCTAGCCTCTTGCACTTGAATGAGTTTTTCGTCTAAAATTTCTTTGAGGACCGATTCCAATGATTTCCCTAATGGTGTGAATTTTTGTTTATTGGATGGTCATTGGAATGATTGGGTTTTTGTCTCTCCATTGTTTTGATTATTCCCTTGATCACTACTTTGTTTGACATTAAAACCATTGTTTTGTTTGTTTGTAGTGGTTGGTGTCAAGGTGAATACTGGTTTAGGTGCGTGTGTATCGATCATGGTATCAGTATTCTTATTCTTTTGCCAGAATCTTGGCTTTTTGTTGTTGTTAGAGGAATTGTTATTGTTTGAACCTTTAATGAAGTGTTTGATTGTTCCTCTTTTGATTAGAGCCTCTTCAATTTTGAGCCCCTTTTCAATAACTTGTTCAAATGTAGATGGACATTGTAAGTCCAATCGGTAATTCATGTCATCTACTAAGTTATCAATGAACATCTCTATCTTCTCCTCTTCAGGAATAGATCTAGGGTATTTAGCAAATAGCCTTCTCCATCGTTGGAGAAAGGAAAGAAACTTTTCACCCTTTGCTTGTTTGGTGTTGTAGAGTTCTTTTAAGGTTACCCCATATTGGATGTTGAATGAGAAGTGTGTTATGAACCTATTGATTAGTTCTTCAAAGGATTGAATCCCAGGTTCTAATTTAGAAAACCACTCCATGCAAGTGTTTCCTAAGCTTCTTGGGAATAATCATAGTAAGTAAGAGTCTTCGTGTGCGAACTCTATGCTCATAGCTCGAAATTCCCGTACGTGATCAAATGGATCAGTTCTCCCATTGTATTTGTTGTATGTTGGGTACTCACAATACCTTGGAAATGGTATCATGTTAATGCTTGAGTCAAATGGATAAGGGAAAATGTCTTGTAATGAATATCTCTTTGTTGGCCCTTGTTGGATATTTTGGAACTGTAATTGTAACTGTTGGATTTGTTTTGTCAAAGCATCTATTTGATTTGGATTTTCTATACTAGTTGAGTTAGGTGTGGTTGTTTCCTTGAGTTGATTGACGTCAAAGTCTTTAGGAAGTTTAGCACCTTTGTCAACTAATAATAGAAGATACTTTTCCATATCTTGCTCTAGCATCTTTTCCATAAATTTATGGAAATGAGGGTCTTGTTGAACTTTCTCGATTTCCTCTGCAGTTATTTCTTTCTCATGTGAGTTAATAAGAGGATCAGTGTTGCTATATCATCCCCAAGGGTTTTCTTTAGCCATGGCTGCTATTCTTTCGTTTTCTTGTTCTTGTTGTTTTTGATATGCTGCTCGTGTGAAAATAGGCATACAAACATTTAAAGTTTTACTCTAGACTTTGATCTTGGATTTTTTTGATTGGATAAGTGTCAAGGTTGTTGATTTAAAATCTGATTTAGTCTTATCTAGTCTCATGATGGAAGGATGATAAAATCCTTGATAGGGAAACTTTGATAGAAAATCTCAGATTTTGGTGATAATGACACTATGCAAGATGTTGCAAGATCTAGGTGTAGGGGTAAAGCTTTCCTTTTGTGTGACTTAAGTGTTCTGGACTGTGGAAAAAAAATGTTCTAGACTGATGAAAACCTTGTTATCGATATGGGTAAACTGACAAAATGTCCTATTAACTCTCTATTTTTCTGACTTTATGGCGCGCTAAAACAGAGGAGCTACGCACTGGAACAGAGACTGAATGCGCTAAAACAGAGACTTTGCGCGCTGTAACAGAGACTCTACGCGCTAAAACAAAAACTGAAAGCGCTGGAACAGAGACTCTACGCGCTGAAACAGAGGAGCTACGCACTGGAACAGTGACCAAAAGCGCTAAAATAGAGGAGCTACGCACTGGAACAGAGACTTGACGCGCTAAAATAGAACCATGAGGTGCTAAGACAGAAACTATCTTATTCTATGAAACTCACTTGGTCTGGTATTGTATTGTATGGCTGGTTGTGGAATGTATTCTGGACGAATTCTTTGACTATGATTGTGGTGTTGCCTAAGAGCTCTTCTTTGATAAAATGCTTGTGAATCTAAGGGAGCTACAGCATAATCATCCGTATAACCTCTAGAGAAATTGTGATACCTATGAATAAAAGTCCTATGTTGGAGTAGAACTTTCCTTCTTTGATATAGAAATCGTTGCTTTCTTAGAAGTTGTTTGTATGCAAGTGTTTTCTTTGGTTTTCTGATTCGTTTGACAAGAGATTTCTTGACAAACTTGGTGGATACCCAATCTCGAATCATGAGAATTCCACAAATGTTTTGATTTTGAAGATTTTTGTGATGATCTTATCTGAATTTAATGAGAGAAAACACAACAATCAAGAATAGAATGGTTGTCCTTAAAAACCCTAGAATCTAAACAAATAGTGTATGTTCTTAAGAATCAATGATTCTTCTTGATTTTCACTGGTTTGATAACAAGATAAAACACTTCAGACAGACTCACTCCTAGAGATAAAAGGTCATTGTTATATACTCGAACGGCCCACAGCTTGGAATTGCGTCGACTCACACAGCCATGTCACCCCCTAGAGGGCGCCCATGTTTTTGTCTTTTCCAGGTGCGTACTCAGAGTGACGGAAGTGGATACCAGATCCCCTAAGAAAACAGTCCTTGGCAATTATATGGTGAGTGCTTGAGGGTAGATTCTTCCCCGCCCCTGCACCGCCGAGTATTACAATGTTTGGAAACTGACAGGCATGCTTCTATTTCTAGGTTCTTAGATAGGGTTTCCGTTCGGAGCGGCAAATGGATAAACTCCCTCGAGAGACCTCCCAATCTTTAAAACAAAGATTTTGGGGATGGTTATCCTGCACACTTCCGTTGAAAGAGGGTTTCCCCAAATTCACATAAATTTTTAAGTGGGTTGGAATACCATGGCTTTTTAGGCATCCCCACCGGGTGTTCCCATACCGAGGTGAGTACTTTTTCCCACTACGGCAAGCCTATCTAAAGGTTTTAAGAAAGCTTTAAAATGCATAAAGTAATGGTGAGTCTGGTATTCTGATGCACCCAGTTAAGGGGAGAGCATAAACCTATCACCCAATCACAACAAAGATGTTGTTCTTTTTAAAACCCAAAAGACAAGTGATTTAATCTATATGAAGATATTGCTCCATAATAAGCATGATGTTCAATTTTAAACCACAAAATAAATATGACGTTTCTATCCTAGGATTGATCAATTTTTATCCATTTCTATCCTAGGATTGGTAAGTTTTAGCCATTTCTATCCTAGGATTGGTAAATTTTAACCAAGAAAATAGGCTTGAAGCTTGAATCGTATGGCCGAAAATAGGATCGAGATAAAAGAAATGATTTTTGAAGATGATAAAGGTAGCCTTGTTAAAAGCGGTGACTTCAGTAGCTAAAGTAGAAGCTTGACTGGAATAGTGGCGTGGCATCTTTGGAGCGATGACATTATTTATAACAATATCTAGGCTGTTGAAGCTTGATAACTTCAGTATGCTTTACCAAAAACTCGGTCTGCGAAAACTTTCATGCCGATACCTGCAGGACACAATTTTCAAAAATTAAGCAAAATATGGGGTTATGCCCCACGGTGGGCGCCAATTTGTAAGCGGTAGAATGGGGAAAACAATCTAAACTATGCATCTACGCTTCTAAATAAGATATTACATCTAAGATTAAGAATTTTAAACGAATTTAAACTACAAATCTACAGAAATCTATCCTATTGCTCTCTAACTCTAAAGATTTCTCTAATCTACTTAGCTCTTAGATTTGTAAGCTAATTAAACTATTGAAATGACACTTAGAGAATGAGAAATGAATTAATTCTATTCTTATGTGACTAAATATGCATATTCTATTGTAATGGCAGCCATGACTGCAAATGCCAGATGCTTGATTGCTACTTGATGGATGCTGGATGAATGCTTGAATGTGGATGCTTGGATGCTTTGGAAACGCAGAAGTAAGATTGCATAAGTTGGGATCTTTTCTTGTAGCCCAAGAGCTATATTTATAGCTTTCACGGCAGCACAATTGCAGGAACAAGGGATGAGAGTTTGTGATTTCATCACGGAGAATCAGGCATGGGATGAGAAGGAGGTGATCATGGAGAATGGTTTCTCCCATGAAACACCGAGGGCAAGATAAGAGGGAAGGTGGGTGGAAGGTTGTTGAGAGAGAATTTCCCTCTGAGTTTGTCCCTTAAGCTTTTTCGAGTGAATGGAAGTGCTATTAATTTGAATTTTGAGAAATAAATATTTATTGGTGAGTGAATAGTGCAAATTTTATGCATAAATTTAAATATTTTTAATTTATTTAAATTTAGCAAAAGGAGGAATAAATAATTTAATAAATCAAGCTATAGGGTTTGTTTTATTAAATTAAAAGGAGAATGATAATTAAATAAAAGATTTTTAGCAATCTTTATTTAATTAAGAAGAAATGTGATTTTAAATAACACAAATTATTTAAATTATGTATTTAATTTTAAGATAGAAGTATAAAAGAAGTAATGATGATAATAATTAAATAAAATAAAGTTTCTAATTTCATTTATTTAATTAAAAGAGAAATAATATGATGAAAATGATAATAATTAAATAAAACAAGTTTTTAATTTTGTTTATTTAATTAGGAGAGAAAACAGAAGAATTAATAAATGAACTTAATATAAATAAATATTTCTATTTATTTACTAAGTAGAAGAATTTAAGATTAATTAATCAAATAAATCGTATTCAATTAATTAGATTCCCCAGACCAATTTTAGGTGTCTACAAGTCTTAAATACAATCTTCCACTCATCTCCTTCTCTAATCTTGATTTGATGATATTCACTCTTTGTTGAACACCCAAAATACTGAGAGGGGGTGAATTAGTATTCTTTTAAACCATTTAAACATTTAAACATTCATTCCACATAGCGTATTCAATTTGCAATAGGATAGGAAAACATAAAAATGACCATCAACATCACATAACACATGAACACTAGATTTTTACACGGAAAACCCAAAATGGGAAAACCACGATGAGGATTAGGTCACAATATATTATAACCAATTATAAGATATTACAAAAATGCTCACTGCAAGTGGACTCACTGTCCAAGTGGACTCATTACCCACTAAAAGAAGAAAATATAGAAGACATTGTGGCACACAATCAATATTTGAACGGTTATAGTTGCATCTAACATATGCATGAATTATAGCTCCATTGAAGCTCAAAATACAAACTTTACACACTTCACACTGATCTACACTACCACTCTACTCTACTTTGCATTCACTTTATACTTACACAATTCACATCAACTATAAATCACATTACATCTCTATCTCCAAAACACCAAAAAATAACTTACATGTATATCCACTTTATCTGCAATCACTTACAACATCAATTAGGTCAACATAATTAGATGTATCATATAAAATATGTCTTGTCGGCTCATCATACATATATACATACTTTGTGCCAAGATCTACAACTCATAAAAAATAAAAATAGGTTAGCATGGACCTATAATAGCTCCCATATAATGTATCATTACTTATTAAACTCTACAATACACAAAACTTATTAGGTCAACATTGGCAATGACATAATATAGAATTCACCAATTGTACATACAAAAACTAACACGCGAACCTCCAAACTCTATGCCACTTGGAATAAAGGTAACATTAATATTGTATTGTTTAGATGAAAAAATTTGGGCATGACACCCACAAATTCACAAATCTAGATTCCAATCCATAAAGAAGTGTGGATTCACCAAAACATGTACACCAAACTGGAAACCTCTACTATTACCAGAACAAACTTTTATCACTCAACTTCTTCACTAGAAGCCAAAACAATATGAAAATCTAGATATAAGCTTTTGTAACAACCATGAAAATTATATCAAAAGCATAGAGCAAGATCTTACAAAGTGGACCAATGTGAACCCAATAATTGGATGTCTTATACACTGAATTACCTGTATTGATAGTTATTCAATTTCCATATCAACTACCTTCATTGGATCAAACCTAATATGTGGTCTCACAACATGCCCCGTTTTTCTCTTTAGAAAAATGTGGACCCCCACTTTTTTTGTTTCTTTTTCCCTTCCTTTTCTTTTCCCTTGCTTTGGTGTGTTTTTTTTGAAGGAAATGGTAAAATAATGAGGTCTTGATCCAACTTGCCCAGCCCCCGCTTAAGTTCTTGCTTTCTCGGACTTGAAATGTTTGCAAAATATTTTCCCTGGCCTTATTAACCAACCAGATCCCTGTGTCTCAAGTATCGATGTTGTTTCTTTAAGGATCTTGTATCTTCGGTAAGTTTCACTTTTTTCCCAGCTAGTCGTCACGCCCAATAAGTTGTCACCTAAGTAAGATTGTACCAGTGTGTGTGTTCCCCCCTTTTTCTTGGTTAGCCTAGTAGTGGCTTTTTCTTTTCTTTAGAACTAAATATCATAATATTTTTCACAAATTTCATTTCAAACCGATTTGGTCTCACTTGCACCTAATCATGAGCATCCTTTGCACCTAGTTTTCATGAACCCGATAGGAAAAAGTCCCGAGTCCTGATAATTCTTCAAATCTCGATGTTGAATGATTCAAACTTGATTGATTTTCAATCATTAAGTATCCAAGATGGACATTTCCTCTAAGGCCTTTTCCACTCATCAAAATTAAAGTGACACTTAAGTGTGCCACATCAGCCACCTATGTTGCTTCCCTCTCAAATGGTGGGCCCCTACATAAGAACCAAGGAGTTCATAATTTGAACCCTAATCCACCATGATTGCACCTTTATTCAGGGTAATTAATGTATAGAAAAAGAAATTAATGAAGGTTGAAAATAGTACACATACTTGGCACCACCTCAAGCATGCAATTTCTTCCACAATACTTTACCTTGCGCTAGATTACTCACCTATAAGGACATTAAATAATTAAAACCAAGATTGTGGCACGCAAAGAAAGGTAAGTCTTAGAACATTGAAGAAAAAAGCTACCAAGGGTTTTGAACCTATGTTTGGTAAATCATATCATTAGCGAAACCAGGTATGCTTCTAGTAACAAAAAAAAATTCAATTATTTTATGCATGCATGGCTCAAGTTAAATGGCATTTCCACTAGTTATGTCATTGAAACGTTGACTATTTTTAAAGAATTTAACCTAATTGTATACTGTAAATGTTGTGAGTAAAGAAATTTTATGAATTATTGAAATGGATGATTGAATTTAACCCTAACTTACACACAAGGCACACATTTGCTAATAATGTAGGGAATCAAGAGAAATATGAGCACTTCTAGAAAGAAGCCAATAAACAAGGAATTTGAATTCCCCATTTCACAGGTCATATCATTCAATGGGATAGTTATAGATACTCACCTAGGAGGGTTCAGTGATCATGAATTTTCTACATGGATTCAACAAGCGGTGCCTCTTAATGCACTAAGAATATCATTGCAAGTGGACTGCATTTGGCAAGAGGGTTTTTGGTGGCAATGGACACTCCTGAAATGGTACTATAATGTATGATATGGTATGACCCAAACAAGAGGGTCATTGAGAAAGAAGGAAGAGTATATTTAGACCTCTCCACAAAGGGCATTGTATACACATTTGGGATTCCCACGTTTAAAAAAATGAATATGTTGGATATGTAGGTTCTGGCCACAACATACCTAAATGTAGAGGAATAAAACAAGAATTTTATGAGTTCAACATGGTTTCAAGAGAAGCTTATGAAGAAGATGAAGCAAATCCCAAGGTTCGCATTTATTCAAGATGATTAGGACATAATAACCCTATTGAGCAGGATAACTATATACAAAGATGCTAGCAAATTTGAACCCTAGATGTTCAAGCTTATAGTGAAAATAATGGAAGGCCCTATGTAAATTCACCAGGGAATTGTATCAGTGATAAGCTACATGAATAGATAATAACATTCCCAAACACCCAATGGTTTTCCATGTCTTCATATGTTGTCTATTCCTATGCCTTGAGGGAAAATATACAAGGATTGAACAGAGTTGGTACCCTGGGCAGAGAACCAGAGAATAATTTGATTTATACTCATATTATCTAGATTACTATCCACCAATATCATGAGCATTATCAAAGGGTAAATGTTGTGTTTTATATGAGGTTGGTAAGATTAATGGAAGGTGACAAAGCCAAAAGATTATCCCTTGAAGCACAGAGTGTTATCCAGTTTGGGGGTTGGTATATTCAATTTCCTACTTTCACCTATATCAAGGTGGGAGGATTTATAGGACACCCCTTCATGCTACCTAGGTATGCGATGGAAAAATTTTATTATTGGAACTTTTGAGATAGGTGCAACCATCTCATGCTCTTTTCGTGCAAGCACGCAAGAAATGTTTTGTCAAATTCCCTATCACAATTGGGAATTACATATGTGTTGCAGCCAAAAGTGTTGAGATATGTGAGGAAGATTTGAAACTCTATAGGTTGGAGTTCTTTGCACTCTGGCAAAAAAACTATGATTCAGAGAAAAACCTTTCCAAGAAAATAAGCAAGAATTATGCTAATGTTTATCATCTAGAGGATTTTTGGCTTAATTGTGATGATGAGCATGATGTGAGGAAAAGGTCATACTGTAGGTTGACACTTGGAGTAGAAAAGTTTCTTAGAATTCATGATATTCTAGAACAATTGGATAATGATAATGGAGAGGTGTTGAATATGGTTTATGATACATAAAAGGTTTTTGTTGAACCTATCCCAAACCCATATTATACAAAGGAAGTAGTAACCATCGAAGAGATTTCTAAGCAAGTATTGACATATACTCAATACTAGATTAATGGTTATATTGAGGCATTGAAAGAAGCTAGGATAGAACCCACATGCTCATTGAATGTCAAGAGAAAACAACAATTGGTAGATGAATTGGGGTATGGAGGGACTACTAAAAAGAAAAGAAAGACTATAGAAATAGAGGAAATTGAGCAAGGTGAGGAGGAAGTTCTCACTACTTCAAGTCAAGGATTTTCAATGATGCCACAGCCAGCTAGCTAGCACAAAGATATTGTGGCCACTCTAGCCAATGTAATGGAAACACCAAAAGTGACATTTTCTTCCATAGCAAATCCAAGAACTCAGCCTATGATTGGTGAGGATGTGAGAATGAAAACATAGACATGTGTTAATACAAGGTCTATGTCATAGAAGGTGAAAAATATATTTACTTCTCCACCCTCGGTCAACATGGTAGCAATGAGACAAGACCTAGGAGGGACTCCCATAATTCAAGAGGAAGGTCCTAACCTAACTGAATAAGAAGTTAGAGAGCAACTGGAGAAACTGACTGCCAAGATGAAATATTTTAAAGAAAAGTGATCTAAAGGAGATCCCATGATGCAGCCAATAGTGGAAGAAATTCTAGATACAGGGTCATATCTTGAAAATAGAGAAGAAGAAGATTTTATAAGAGGATCACTCACTCTAGAAGTGAGAAACCCTAAATAAATAGATGAAAGAAGAACAGGGGATACTGCAAGTCAAAATCCCATTCATATTATTGATAAAAAAGATATAGTTGGTGCTCAACTTCTACAAGGAAGAAATAAAGAAACTATTGAGAAACCATGGAATTCTAAGAAATAAGGAGAAATATAGGGTAAAAATGAAGGTATAGAGTCCTCACAGACCCTAGGTGGTGAACCAAGAAATGATGAGAATCCTGATATTTCAAGACAATAGGAAAATAATGATCCAAGGACTGATGTTGAGAATAGGGTAGGACAAGAAAATGTAGGTCTCGAAGAGGAAGATCCAGTGACAAATCAAGCTAATATAGAATCCATGCCAATGAGGACAAAGAGTATTCAAGTTCTAGGGGTTGTGATAGGTAGTGTTGAAAGATCAAGAAAATAAGTTCTCAAACATGCCAATCATCAGGAACAAGGTAATAATGAAGATGTAGAATGGAACAAATAAGAACCTAGCTGGTTAGTCAGGAAAATGGCTCTGTCGTTGGAGGTGGAACTAGTGCCTCTAGATTTTAGAAGTTTAATACAAGGAATAGAAACCCCTAAACCTAGAGTTAGAGAAAAGACAAGACATGTTGTAAAAAGGAATGTAGATGGAGGTAGAACTCTCCAAATAGCTACTCTAGTAGGAGAGAAGAGTAAGATGAAATAACACCTAGGGATTATAGGGTATGACAATTGATGTAGGGCATTCATCATGGGGACAGGAATTAGAAGAGATGAAAGTGAATTTAGAAACTATTGTCGCTTGAGTACAAAAGAATAAGAAGAAAAGAGAGTTAAAGGAATGGATTTATTTCCTATAGAATTTCATCAAGTCGCTAGCCCAATCTGGCCAAAAACATACTGAATTGTGACAAAATATGGTACTAATTTCTAAGGAGAAAGTAGATGCTATTACAATGCTTCGCCATAAGGTTGATGAGGGTGAAAATAGGGTAGACCCAAATGCATGAACAAGAGGATCTACCACTTATTTTTTTATGGCCCTCAACACCCAAAATTATGCAAAATAATATGTTAATAACAACCAAAAATGAAACCTAACTATTATAGCAACTATGGGGGATGTTTTTAGAGCATAAAAGGTTGTGTACCTAGCCAGAAAGTTGTTTTTGAGCTATGGAGGATCCATTCGCCTTCAGTGGTGAATGGGTCCTTTTAGGGTTTCAGAAAATTGATTTCAGGATCTTGTTCCTTGATTTCTACACTCTTGAAATCCATGTTATCAAGTTATGGAAGCCTATATGCAATTTTGTAGAGCTCTTTCTGTGATCTTGCACTTTGAATGACAACTTTAGCAACTTTGCAACTTTGACAATATTGCTCCAAATCTTACTCAATTTGATTTTTAACCTGTAAATATGTAAACACACACTCAAGGGAAGAAAAACTTGTTGATTTTTTAGTGAATTGGGGTTTGCCTCAGTCAAACCCCTTGTAGGTAATTAAACCAAATGATGAAATGAAGGAAATGAAGCATGAACATGAAATAATGTAAATGATATCACCTTGGATGATGTCTTGTGAAGCAAATATACAAACTATCATGTAGTGGCCATGAATAATGTGGATCTAGGATGTCAAATGATGCTTTTAAATGGATCCTCAATGCTACATCCATCTCTTATCTCAACAACATGAATGCATGCATCAAACCCTTGAAATGATGGTATGATCTTGAATTGCTACAATAAACACTTGAAATTCCTTATGAATGCCTTTGAAATTCTCTAATGCTTGATCACTTGAATGCTTGAGTGCATCATAAAATTTCTAGATGAAAATGATGTGAATTAACCCTTTATTTATACTAAATTAGAATATTAACCCTGAAATTTGAAGAATTAAGGCCAACACCAGATCTGGAAAGAAAGATAATTAAATTCCCACCAGAATGAAATTCAAAAAGGGGGGTTTCATTAATGGAGGACCCATTCGCCACCTTGGGTGAATGGGTCCTAGCTAAGTTTTCAGGTCCAAGCTTTAGGGAACTAAAAGAAGGCTAAAAACCCATTCCAAATCAATTGAGAAAGGGGGGTCCTATTAAGGGAGGACCCATTCGCCATCAAGGGATAATGTGTCGTAGCTCAACTTACCAGCCAAAATTTTCCCAATGAAATATTGTCAATTAATTTATGATTATTAGTAGATCTTCGAGAGGTTTCAAAACTAAGGCCTCAATAGGGGGTTCATAACTCCAATTAACCACAATTAATTAAGACCACCTAGATAAATGTGAAAGTGCTTTAAAACAATTTACAACATTTAAACAAGGTACACATTATATACATTTTTATTGAAAAAGGGCCCATAAGGCTTAATTAAGAAAATACATCTTAGAAAAGTGTGAAAGTGTGTTACAACACTTTACAACACCCTTGAAAAGGATTAAATAAGGTATATTTTAATAAAATAAAGGTCCTAAAATAGTGTGAATGTATCCAACACATTACAACACCACTCCAAGACATCATTAGTTTAGCTTTAATGTCAATTATCAAACCAAGCAAGGAAAAGGCTACTTTTTTTCGTTACTACAAAGGTAAGTGTGTTTAAAGAAAGGATAGAGTACCTAATGAGGCAAGGAGAAAACTTAATAAAGGATGCAATTGTGAAATTTAAGGAAGAATATTGTTGGTATGACAAATCCAAAAGACTTGAAGGTGAATGTCAATTTCACCAAGAACAAACTAATGCAAAGAGGTGAAAGCTAAAATTTCTTCTTCAAATGGTTGTCTAAGAGTTGGTAAATGAGAAGATAGCCATGGAACAGGAAGTTCTGGTAATTGATAAATTGAGGAAACAATTGAATTGGGAAAGTTACACTTTATGAAAATGTGTAAATGGATTGGAAAAGGTCACTGAGATATGCAAGAAATTGATAGATAAAGATGAGATATTTATTGAAATGCTAGCTCGGAAAAGCTATGATTCTCAAAAATTAGGATAGGATGATAGGGAAGTAAAAGATTTCAAGGAGTAGATTGAAAAGGTGAATAAGGATCCTATTTAGTCATTAATTTGGGAGGTTATAGATGATATCATAAAGTGCAGGAATGTTATGACCAAATATGAGAAAGAAGTAATGTAGAGAAATGAAAATATAATTCAAATATCAAAAGAGTATGCTAGGAATAAATACAGCTAGAAAGTAATCCAAGGCGTTCCAAAAGAATGTATGCATCAAGTTTTGATTACTTTCTAGGAATATCAGCAGAGGAGAGATGAAGACAAGTCTTCATACCTGGATCCAAATGAAGAAGAATAGGTAGTCACGACCCAGAACCTGAAGTTAGAAGATTGCTAGTGATGAAAAAGTCAAAATATCTTTGACTTTTCCTAGAAAGTTCTAATGCCAACTGTCACCTACCATGTGTTGCATTTTGATTTTTTTCTCTTATTCTCTTTGATGGGATTAATTCCAAACTCTTTGGGGCCTTGTTCCTATAAATTTCATTAGTTGCTTTATTTTATTTTAAGTTAGAGTTTGTGGATGTCAAAGAATTAAAACTTTTTCCAAGTTTTATTCTTTTTCCTATTTTTCATTCCATTCCAGACTAAAAACTTGTATGTTTCATTAGAATTTAACTAATATCAGAGCCAATTTCAAAGCTATTTCCTGATATCAAATCTTATGTAGTTGATTGTTTGTTCCTATCAGACAAGACTGTGTGTTGCACCATTTAAGGGTACATATTGACACTATCTGGTGGCAAATGATCCCCCTTTCTTTAAACTCTTGCATCATTATGTGCCTAGTTGTGAAGCAATCTAGTGACATATGGAATGGTTTTCTCTAGTGTGGTTATTTCTTGAGGCATGCATGGATACTACCTAGGAGAAATTTTACTTTTCAATAATTTTTTATGCTTTATTTTAGAATAGATGCTTTATATTCCAAAAAATGTTTCAAAAATGATAAATGCATGGAGTTTGATTATAAATCTTTTGATTCCATGAAATTATTGAATGCTTAATGCTAAATATACTTGAATATATCCAAGTTATTTGAGTTTGATGAAATATTGTTGTAAATCTTTTGATTTCATG
This sequence comes from Sequoia sempervirens, assembly GCA_007258455.2. NCBI lineage: Eukaryota > Viridiplantae > Streptophyta > Pinopsida > Cupressales > Cupressaceae > Sequoia > Sequoia sempervirens. The sequence continues at coordinate 178,803,046 of VDFB02000015.1, forward strand.
AAGTTATTGAATGAAATTTGAATGAATGGACTGAGATTATGTTCATATCTTTTGGATACCAACCAATTATTTACAACCATTTACCCCTCGTATTTAACAACAAAATCACAATGAACCCTGAGTGAACCTAGTGCATCAAGACCTGACATAAATGAGCCTTGGGATCAAACCAAGTTTTCCTTAGATTCAGGCTTCCCGATGGAGTCTTTCAAGAAACGTAGGTTCTCATGGTACTCTGTGAGAATTTTATCTTCCTATTGGTGTGTGTGTGTGTAGCATCCATGTCAACAAAACCTTCTTACAAAAGTGCACTTAATAATCATCCTCAAACATCCTCAAGCTATACAAACTGATCTACACAATGTTCTTCATACTAGAATACAATTTTGGCATCAATGAAAACACTGACATAATGCAATGCACTTATCTCTAATGCTTGTAAGGAAGTTAAGGTAGCAGAACAACTTCCTACACTAATCTTGAGAGGAGAAAAATAAAAAACTTTATAGATCTTTAACAGTTACAAAAAACTTAAACACAAATATCATGCATACCACAACACAAAGATTTACATTGGGAAAACCCTTTCAGGAGAAAAACCCCACACTCCAAAATCCACTCAATATATTATTCAGAAATCAAAAGATTATAATATAATTACAGAGCAAGTTTATCATAGGAGTATCGCCACTAGAGATCAAGGGACAACACAACCACTATTAGACTCTTAGAATACACCCTCGTCTACATACATCCCAGTCACTTATAACAAGATTTTTGGAACCTTCTAGAATTAGGGTTTTACAAGGTCATTTTTTATTTGACATGTTAACAAAAAAACCTTGACGTGTCAACTGGAAAAAACCTTGATGTGTCAGTGGGAAAACCTTGACATGTCAACAAAAAAAAATCAGGGCAATACCCCAAACCCCACGTCTTGCTACGAGTGTACAGTATTTGCATGATCATTTGCCACATACCAACATACATCCTATCAACAATAAACCATATATAATTGCAAGGTTGAGACACATTTTCCAAACAAATCTCCCACTTTTCAAACACCTTGCAAGAGCAACATGAGGGTGTAACCATTGTCTCTTTAATTGCTAGGGGCCGAAAGGCCCATAGTCTTTGAACACCATTTGAATTTCTCTATGCTTACAAGCTTAGTTAAAGAATCAACAACATTCATTAAAGTCTCTACCTTAACTAGCTTCACCCCACCATCTTCAACCATATCTCTAACAAAATGATATTGTACATCAATGTGCTTGGTCCTGGCATGAAATTTTAGGTTCTTGGCTAGGCATATTGCACACTGACTATCACAGTAAATTGTCACTACACCTTGTTTTATTCCAATATCTAAACAAAGTATCTTAAGCAAAATGGCTTATTTACAAGCATAAGTAGCTACCATATACTCTACTTTAGTAGTGGAAAAATCAACCACATCTTGTCACTTACTCATCCAACTAATTGCACCACTAAATAAATTCAAAAACATTAGCACTAGTGGAATTTTTGCTATCAACATCACATGCCCAGTTTGAATCCACATCACCATGAAAATCAAGGGAAATCTTGTCTTCAGACATATTACTATGATAACATAAGGAATAATCTGAGGTACCTCGTAAATATCTAAAGACTCTTTTAACTACATCCCAATGAACTCTACCAGGATTAGACATATATCTGGAAAGAACTCCCATTGCTTGAGCAATGTCTGGTCTAGTACAAACCATAGCATACATCAAACTTCCAACTACACTCTGGTAAGGCACTCTGCTCATGTCTTCCATCCCTAATGGAGATGTATGAAAATCTAAAATAGATAAGTCTGTTCCAATTGAAATAGGAATACACAATGGTCTACAATCCTACATATCAAACCTCTATAAAATTGAGTTGACATACTTGCTTTGGCCAAGTCATAACTTTATTTTCACTCTATCTCTTTTAATTTCCATCCCAAGAATTTTCTTAACTACACCAAGATCTTTCATTTCAAATTTAGCATCAAGTTGATATTTTATTTCTAAAATCATACATTTCCCTCTACCAATAAATAACATGTCATCGACATATAATGCAATAAACAGGAAACGATCACCATCAATATTATAATCAACACAATGATCTAATTTAGAATGCTCAAATACCAAACTCAACACATGAAAATTTTTGGTACCACATCCTAGGACTCTATTTTAAGCCATACAAAGATTTCTTCAATTTGCAAACCAACTTACTTTTACCTTTCACCACATAGTACTCTGGAAATGTCATATGAATATCCTCCTCCAAATTACCATGAAGGAAAGCAATTTTCACATCCATTTTCTCAACCTCTAAACCATAAGTAGTAGCAATAGAAAGAAAAAATCTAATGGATGTCATTTTTGCAATAGGAGAAAATATCTCACCATAATCAACACCTTCAACTTAAGAGTAACCCTTCGCAACCAACCTTGCTTTGTAATTTTCAATACCTCCATCTAAATCAATTTTTTTTCTTGAACACCCATTTACAACCAATGGGTTTTTTGTCCTTCAGGAAATGGTACAAGATCCCATGTATCATTCCTTTTCAAAGATGTCATTTCTTCATCCATAGTAATCTTCCAAGATTCTACATTATTCATACCTAGTGCATCTTCTATAGATCTAGGTTCATCCATGTTAGTATTCAAAGAAAAATACATCTCTTATCATCAAATGAATACCTTTCAGGCAGTTGTCTATGCCTTGTAGACCTATGAACAAGCTGAGTTGGAGGTTCTTCCTCCTTTTTTGAAGATCCAGAGCTAGATGAGCTCTCCTCAACTTTTTGTCTAGTCTTGGGCCTTGATTCAACTTTCTTAGGTGTAGAAGGAAATTGAGTCACATTTTCCTATTTACTTAGTTCTAGTTGCATTGTAACAGAAGAAGGCTTAGTTTCTCTAGAAATAACACTTCTACTATGTATTACCTTTTATGCAATAGGATCCCAAATCTTGTATCCTTTCTCCCATAACTATATCTGATGAAGATACATTTCACAACCTTGTTCTCCAACTTTTTTCACTTCTCTTTTGGTACATTTGCATCTGCCTCACAACCAAAAACTCTTAGATGTCTTAATGAAGGATTGCAACCTGGCCATGCCTCTATAGGAATCTTATCAACAAGAGCTGATGTAGGAGACCTATTAATCAAGTAATAGACAGTGGCAATAGCTTCAGCCCAAAACCTTTGTTCTAGCCTAGCACCACTCAACATACTCCTAGCGTTCTCCATTAGTGTCCTATTCATTTTTTCTACAACTCTAATCTATTTGGAGAATATGGAGTTGTCTTTTGTCTATGAATACCACAATCTTTAGTCCTCAAACATTTTATTTTCTTTCTAGTCTACAACTCAACCATTGCTTTAAATTCTTTAAATCGACTAAAACCTTCAAATTTATTCTTTACAAAATATACCCATGTCCTTCTACTATAATCATCAATAAATGAAACATAATATGTGGATTTACCAATTGAAGGAACATCTCTAGGACCAAATACATCATAATGAATAAGATCCAATACACCATAAGATTTATGAGAACTTGAGTAAAACTGAACGCAATTTGTTTTGTTTTCCATAAATGCAATTCTCATAGAAATCAAATGCATAATTACAATCAAACAAACCTTCAACAAGGTTTTTATTTTTCAAGGTCCTTAGACCCTTTTCTCTAATGTGACCAAGTCGTTGGTGCCATAACATAGTTTTCTCTATAGGTAACTTTTTCTCAGAAGAAAGAGCACCCTTGGGTACCCAAAAGCCATGACCATTTGCTGAAGGTGAAACCCTCACCTCTATAGACTTTCTTTTCATAGAAGTACTACTGTACACTCAACAATGAATGCATCAAGCTTATACAATGCCCCATATATGACACCTCTAGCAATCACAATATCACCTCTAACCATCTTGCATCCTGCATCATAAAATACTACCTGCACACCCGCATCTGTTAGTTTGCTCACAAATAACAAATTTCATGCTAATCCAAGGATATGCAACACACCATTAATCCTTTTTATTCTACCATCAAGAAACTTGATTTTAACTTTACCATATCCAACAATGTCTAAATGAGAGTCATCACCCAAGTACACCTTACCTCCATCAAATTCTTCATATTCACAAAACTAATCTCTATTAAAGGCCATATGAAAAGATGCACCTGATTCAATTAACCATATATCATTACCTACACAAGTTGCCAAAGTTGCAATGAATGTGTCACCATCTTCCTTCTTAGACTCATAATCATAATCAAATTTCTTCTTTTTCTTCTTCTTTTCTTCTTTGCATTCCTTAAAAACATGTCTAGGCTTACTGTAGTTCCAGCAAATAAATTTGGACTTTCCAAGAGATTTAGATCTCCCCTTGGACTTGGATTTGTTACGCTTCTCATTCTTCTTTCCTTTTTCATTAGGTCTTCCATGAAAATTTAGGGCCTCCTTGGAAATGATGGATACCTTCCTCCTCATCTCTTAAAAAAGAAAAGAACCCACCACATCTTTAGTATTCAATATAATAGAAGTAGTCCCAATATCCATAACAAGAGAATCCCATGAATCAAACAAAGAACAAAGCAAGATCTGGCATTTCTCCTCCTCATCCATTTTGACACCAATTGATGCTAATTGAGCCACCAACATATTTAATGCTTCTAGTTGGTTTGTGATTCATCCACCCTCTTCCATTCTCAAGGAATACAACTTCTTCCTCAAGAAAATATTTTTCACTAAAGATTTGGCCTAATACATCTCACCAAGCTTCTTCCATAGTTTCTATGCAAAGGTCTCTTCATGGACACTAATTAAAATAGATTCTTCCAAGCACAATCTAATAAGACCCTTGGCTTTATGATCCATAACATCATATTGAGCAGCTTTAGTAGGATCTGCAGGCCTTGAAACATTATCATCAATAGCATCCCATAGATCTCGATCTATCAACAGATTCTCCATCTTTAGCTTCCACATATCAAAATTATTTCTAGAAAATTTCTCCACCTCTATTCTCCCTAATGAACTTTCCATCTAAAAATTCTTGTAACAATATCACAAAGTGTCTTCTACACAAGATCCCACTCAAATCTAGATTAGTTCAAAAAACCCAACAACCCATAACTAAAACCAAAGGTGATCAAGCTCTTATACCACTTGTAAGGAAGTTAAGGTAGTGGAACTTCCTACATTAATCTTGAGAGGAAAAAAATGCAAAACTTCATAGATCTTTAATAGTTACAAAAAAATTTAACAAAAATATCATGCATACCACAACACAAAGATTTACGTGGGGAAAAACCTTTCAAGAGAAAAACCCCACACTCCAAAAGCCACTCAATATATTATTCAGAAATCAAAAAATTACAATATAATTATAGAGCAAGCTTCTCACAGGAGTATCACCACCAAAGATCAAGAGATAACACAATCGCTATCAAACTCCCAAAATACACCCTCGTCTACATACATCCCAGCCGCTTATAACAAGCTTTTTGGAACCTTCAAGAATTAGGGTTTTACAAGGTCATTTTTCATTTGATGTGTTAACAAAAAAACCTTGGCGTGTCAACAGGAAAAAACCTTGACATGTTAGCTAGAAAACCTTGACGTATGAATAAAAAAAATTGGGGTGATGCCCCAAACCCCATGTCTTGCTACGAGTGTACAATATTTGCATGATCAGTTATCACATACCAACATACATCCTATCAACAATAAACCATATATAATTGCAAGGTTGAGACACATTTTCCCAACAATGCTCATGTTGCTAACAAATGCATCAATGACAAACTCCTTATTTTTCCAACACTCTTTAGGTCATTTTTTGTGAAATACTTTGCTCCACTCAAATAGTCCATAATATTATCCATCCTTGGAAATTGGAATCTATACTTGAATGTGATCCTATTGATTACTCTTGAGTCTGTACACATTCTCCACTCCCCATCTTTTTTTGGTGTCAATACAGTACGTACCGCACATGGGCTCAATCTCTCTCTGATCAATCCCTTCAATAATTCTTGTGTTTGTTTGTTCAACTCTATTATTTTTGTAAGTTTAATCCTATGTGACAATTTTTTAGGAAAACTTTCTCCAATTATTAGATCTATATGATTATTTATGCTCCAGATCAATGGGATTCCATCTGGTACATTCTCTAATATTATATCTTCATACTCTATCAACAATTCTACTACTTTAGTTTGTGGTGGATTGTCACCCTTTGTGACTGAATTCTTTGTCTCTAGATCACTACACTTCTTTGGAATCGATACATAACACATTTTCTCATGCCTCAATCCTTCTAGAAATTTCCTTCCATCTACCAAACATATTCTAGCAGTACTACAAGCTTCCTTTTTGTCCTCTTCTCCCTAAGGTATCAATATAGTTATTTTTCCATTTGAAGTAATAGTATAGGTATTCTTCCTTCCATCATGAATTGCTTTCCTATCATATTTCCATGGTCTTCCTAACAATAAATGGCATGCATCTATGGGCATAATATACACAACACTTCATCATTATATGAGCCTATATGAAATTTCACCAAACACTACTCACTTACCAAGATCTTATGTTCATCCCGAATCCATGCTATCTTGTAGGGATTTGGATGTGTCAATCTCTTCAAATTCAACTTGGTCACCATCTCTTCTGAAAATAAATTATCAGTACTACCACTATATATTATAAATTTGCATACCTTTCCTTCATATTTACATCTTGTCCTGAATAAATTCTTCCTTTGTAGTGGCTCCTTAGCCACTTCTTCATGGATCAAAGCTCCTCTCATTACCAATGACTTGCCTTTTTTTGGTTTCCCAACTAAACTAGGGGATCCAATAGGTTCTTCATCCACATAAGTTGTTCTTCTGGTATTCTCAGTTCTCTTGTCAGTACTTCCCTAATGACATTCAAATGCTATATATCCTTCACCTCCACACTTGAAACAAGTTCCTCAAAATGCTTTCTTCTTAGAACTTCCTTCATTTCTCCTATATCCATCATTTCGATAGGAATTATGACTTCCTCTATCACTACGATAGAAATTTTTTTCCTCTCTTCCTCTATGGTATGAATTTTTATCCTTCTCTTCACTATACTAGGGTTTTCCATCCTTGTTTTTCTCTGCAAATGGTCTTCTCTCTCCATATTACGATTTGCTTCTCTGGAATCTTCCTCTTTCACTTCTTTGTCAAACTTCTTATTCAACTTTTCCCCTATGTTCAATGCAAATTGGTATGCTTCTTCAATTGTCGTCATCTTTACCAGGCTCAACTCTTCTTGGATGTTTATTCTCAATCCATTGATGTATTGTGCAACCTTCTCCTTCCTTGTTTCACTATGTCCAGCCCTGATGATCATTTTGTAAAATTCTTCAGTATACTCCATAGATTTCTCCTTTTTCCTTAGGTTCTACAATATTTTCAACAGTTCAAGCTCATAATCAGCAAGTATTGTAGACACTTAAAATTGTCCTGGATTATGTTACACACTTGAATCTAATTACTAACATCATTTCATCCTAAAATTCATCTTCTTTTTTCCTATTTAATTAAATAAGCCTAGTTATTTAATTAAATGCATCATTTTCATCTATTAATCTAATTAATTTAATTAGGTTAATTCACTGTTTAATTAAATAAAATGAATTATTTAATTCAAACACTTTATGTCCTCTCATTTAATTAAATAATCTAAATCATTTATTTAAATGTCACTTCCCCTTTTCATTAAATTAATTAATTATTTAATGAGCATCCTAACTTCAACTTGCATAATTAAAACTTTGTTTTAATTAACTAATTACTAATTTTACTCACACATCCACTTGCATAGGGAATATTTCAAAGAATATTCTTCCATTTGGCTCCAAAAATGGAATATTCTTTCCTAACAAACTTTGTAACAAAATTTCTAACTTTGAAAGTGTGTTTGTTTGAATCATTGTAAACCATTGATTGATTCTTTGATCCATGTCATCTTTGATTCTCGTCCATTGATGAGAATCCTTGATCCATGTCTTCACCTCACTTTTCATCTTGACCATTGATTGACCAAATCAATCTTAGCCCTTGATTCACCATTTTCTCTTAAAAATAAATCACATTTTGGAGAGAACTAGATCCACTTCCATCAAAGTAAATTTATGTTGCTCGTCTGAATACTATCTTTATTCATACTTGCATCCATTATCAATCTTTTTCATCTTTCATCCATCCTCACCATAGTTTCATCCATTTTCTCTTAAGCTTTCATCAATGGAGTTTGATTAGACACTCGTATTATCCAAGGGATTGGGAAAGGGCCATCATTCCATATCAATATGACACCAATCCCCCAATTGGATATGGTTTGGATTTCTAGATTAGGTTCTTTTTTATGATTTCATGGTTTACTTCATGCTTAGTTTAATGGTTTCTTGTTTTTGAAGCTTTCGAACATCTCATTAGGATCATAGCTTAGGGAGTTTAATATAGCTTAAATTCATTTGGATCTGGTGTATTTAACTCATAATATGACTATGATCACAAGTATAAACTAATTCTTCAACTTTGTCACCATCTTATCCCACTTTGTGATCTTCTCCTTTCCCCTCCTATTCCTATCGAATTAAACTTATTTCTACCAAATAGCAGCATCTCCTTTAGACTTAGTTTTTTCAAATATAACTCTTTTTAGATCTTCCATTTCTTCATACTCAAATTATTCTTCCATATCATTGATCCAATCAATTAAATTCCTTAGGGTTTAAATTTCTCATGTAATTTTGAATTTCAATTCTAGATCTCTTACCAATCTTGGAAATAGCTTTTAACATCTTCACCTGATTTGAATCTTCTTCTTCTAGGTTTTCTTCATTTTTATTTGCAACATGATCTAACTCATCATCACTTTCATCCTCATGTATAGGTTTTATACCTCTCCTTCTACCTTCTTCTATAGCATCTAATCAGACTCTCATTGCTCTCATCATCTCTAACATTTCATCCATTCATCTTGCAACATTTTCCATAGTAGATGTTCTTCTTGGAAGAATCTCTCCCCTTGGATCCAATGCAACTACCTCAATTTGGTGATCTAGCTACAAGGTCTCAACTACCTCACAGTCAATGCTCAATTGAAAACATGTGTAGTCTGCCTCAATTTGGTGATCTGTTCACCACAATTAATTCCTACTCAGGACTCGTAAACTCACTGCCTCATATGCAGAATGACTAGGGCTCATAGGCCTATCGCAAAGGCATTACAGATATTACAATTAGCACAACATCATATTAAAGTCCACAACTGGAGAACTTGAATTATTCTTCTATCTATAATCTATATACTTAGTTGATTTCCTTCTAATGGATTATAAATGATCTTAAATATGAATTTATAGCTCCAATCATGATTTGTGTTGGCCTCAAGGGCTTACAAACCCCAATGCAAGATCAAATGTGTAGGTCGACCAAGAACATGAAAGGTGACCCATCGAGAGATAGAATGTATTGTGGATCTCCAAGCTAGTTCCCCTAGTCCTAAAATTCCTTGTATAATGTTCCATTAAGCTCCACACATCCCAAAAAAGGTCCATACAACAAGTCTAAGCTGGCTAGGACCTAAATGCTCTACCAAATAATTAATAGTGAAATTTTGAGAGCAATAATTTTCTGCAAACAAATGCAAATCACCTAAAATTTGGATATGTCATAGATGATCTCGTCTAAAACTAATATCCTACTCTATGAGCTAAGGAATGATAATGTTTTAAAACATGGAAGAAGCTATAGATTGAACTGGAAGAAAAGAATTTTTTTTGGTTGATACAAGATTACTTTACAACCAGGCATGCTCCTACATCAAAAACCTAACCATATTGAATGATCATGCCACCTAATCCTTCTCTCAATGCATTGGTAATGACCACAAACTTTCCTTAAAGATTAGGAACTCTAAGGATTGGAGCATAAGTAAATTTTTCCTTCAAAGTTCAAAATTATTTTTCACACTTTTCCATCCACTCAAACTATTTGTCTTTTCATTAGAGTGAAGTGATAGGATTTATAATTTTGGAAAAAATTAGAATAAATTTCTTGTAATACCTGACTAATCCCATAAAATTGTATACATTTTACATGTTTTTGGGTGTCATCCAATCTAATATTGACTGTTTTTTATGGGATCAACTAAAATTTCCTTTGTAGAGATTGTGGGCCCCAAACATTACACTTACTTTTAGAAAAATGTGTATTTGGAAAAAAAATCATATAGTTTATGTTCCCTTAAACATTGAAGAACTAGCCTCAAATGATGATCATGCTCCTCCCCATCCTTGGATTATATCAAAATATAATCAATGAAGCTAAGGATAAATTTATCCAACTAATCTCTAAGGATGTTTTTCATCAAATTTATAAATGTTGTAGGGGCATTGGTCAATCAAAATGGTAATACATTAACATCATAGTGTCCAAACCTCATTCTAAATTTTTTCTTATGGATATCTTCACCTTTAATTTTCAATTGGTGATAGCTAGATCTCAAATCAATCTTCAAGAAGATTGTTGCACCGTGCATTTGATCAAAAAGATCATCTATTGGGAGCAAGGAATATTTATTCTTGGTTATGACCTTATTTAGCATGTGATAATGCACAAATGTAATGCCCCATCATTCTTTTTGATGAAGATCATTAGTGCTCCCCATGGTGACACATTGGGATGATTCAACCCCTTGATCATAAACTCTTGTAACTAAGCTTTTAGTTCAATCAATTGAGTTATAGACACATTGTAAAAATCCTTTAACACATATTCAAAACTTGATACAATTGGTGAAATAAAATTATCTCTTGAGAGAGGCAAGAGCCTGTGGTGCATTAGATGAGTGGTGGTGTTGTTTTTGTGGCCACCAAGGTTCAAGTCTTCAAACTTGACCTATAGCATTGTTGCTACTATTGACGGTGTTGGACCACCATTAAAAAATCACTCTAACCTAAAAGAGGGATGAAGCTCGTGACAAGACCAAGTGTTGAAGATAGTCCTGATGAAGAGGAGGAGCATGCCGTAGTGGGTGATCCCACAATACTAGTTTACAATTTTTGGCCAAACTAGACACTGAACTAATTTTTTCTAACTAAATCTTCACTTTTGGGCACCTATAGCAGCTAAACCGTGGGGAATTTGAAGATGATGCAAACTAGTGATTTGTGAAATTTTGTTTATAGATTCTAAATATATTTTTTTCAATTTTTTTGGAATCAAATTGCATTTCTTTTTCTATCTCCTTTGAAAACTAGTTTTTTTCAGTAAACACCATTTTTAAGGAGTGACACTCACCTTATAACACAGTTTTTTTTCCATGAAGGATAAAATTCTATTTTTTAAATTTAGATTTGTAACTATGATATCTAGTGCTTCCAATTGGTTTCATAGTATTTTATTGAACATTTTTCCTTAATCAAGTTTCAAAGTCAAACCAATTACAATTAGACATAGGCGGGACCATATAACACAACTTTTTTTGTATGTATTGAAATTCTTTTTTTTTGTTGGATAAAGTACTTCAATATCTAGTGCACTCATATTTTTCAAAAAAAAATTATAATCTTCTATTTTTCCACATGTGCATAACAGAGAGCTTGATTTTCAGTGAAAAACCTACATTCACAAGAAATAAAAAATTAATATAATAATTAAATTAAATTTATTTAAAATTATACTTTTTGGGAAGCTTGTAATAAGGACTACATACTTACAAAAAATAAATTTTAAATGAATTCATTTGATCCCCCAAAAGGTAAATCAAAAGTGGTTTTTTATTAGCATTTTGATAGGTGTAAAGGAGACTCCGTTATAGGTATGGTTTAAAACTAGCGGGGTTCTATACAAGGGGTTTTGATCTAAGGTAGTTTGATCAAACCCTCTTCAATTGGAATTCTTTAAATGTAACTTTTTAAGGCTTATATCATTATATTTTCTAAAAATATGTGATTTCAGCAAAAATCAGAATCTCCCAGAAATTGTAAACTAGCCTTTGTGGGATCACCCTAGTACCAGGCACTTGTGTTTGGGGCCCACTCCCCCACTAGGTTGGTGTGCTTGAAGGGATTTGTGATCCTATTGGGTTATCATGCTCGCAGGAGTGGTGGTTGTAGTGTATTGATGCTAGGATGAGGTCCCTATTTGTGGCCTCACTAGTTCATAGCTCCAGTCAAAAGCGCGGGGCTCTAGCTCTGTTTATGAACCCAAAAAAAATCTATTGGGAGGAAAATCTAACAATTCTTCAAGGAAAACATCTCAAAATTAATAAATAATGAGATGGTATTGAATTTATAATTCCTTAGTTCCTAAACCTAATTCATTTTCACTAAAAAAATCTAACAACATTTTCTTTTAGATATTTTGAGTTGTATAGCTAACACTTGCATCATCCTAATATCACACTTAGTCCCTTAGATTTGAACATGATTCCCAAAATCATCTAGGAACTTGACTATTTTAGAAGACTATTCTTTCTTTTCCCTATCGTTCCACACCTAATTCATTCCTAAATTAACATCATAAGATCCCAATGATGCTACATGTAAATTGAACTTAGTTGAAAAGGTGGTTAAGATCACCTTAGCCTCAAATAGACACTACTCTGCTTGAGATATTTCTTGATTTTCATACTAAACCAACCATGAGTTGGCTATATAACTAGCTCTCCTAGGAGTTTTACTTAACAATATAGGTGTTTAAAAAATTTATGGCACCAATATCAATGAGAATATAGATTGGGATACCAAATAAAGTACTTGAAATCTTGATAGGTTCAATCTAGTACTCTCCATGATAGTTATCTACAACTGCATGAATTATCTATTTGAAATATGTCTACTAAGAAGGCAAGGAAGGATTCCTAAATTGATTCCCTTGACTTTTATTTTGAAACTAGTTTATGTAGTGACCACCTTTACATGTGAAGCAACCTCCTAAAGGTCCTTTCTTCTCAAATCCTTGATCATTTATTCTACCATTTATTCTCTTGAAATAATTGTCCCTCTTTCTATCTTGAAAGTCATTTTTTACTATTCTTAGACCCTTTCTATTGAATTTATGTTTGGTATTTTGGTTCCAATTCTTTTTTTAAAGGAGGGTGTAGGTTTTGACCAGCCAAATTTCTTGTGGAATTTATCTTTAAAGGATGATATGTATTTAATATTCTAGTCTTTTTTGATATCCTTTTCAAACACTTGGTCCATTTTCAATGGACCATGGACATTTACTTCCCCTCCAATCAAGGATTCAATCCCACAATGAACTTTTGTATATGAAACCATTCATCCCACTGGTACTGGGGTATATATTTCAAGAGCCTTATGAATTTTCCCCAATACTCAATCATGAACATATCTCCTTGTCATATATTCTAAAATTCATTCATCTTTTAGTCAAGTTATAACTAGGGTAACCACCTTTGCTTGAAAGTGACTACTAACTAGTCCCATATCAAAATCATAGAATCCAACCCATTTCTATATTCTAATTCATCCACCAACTAGAGGCTTCTCCAAAAAATTTATAAGCTCCCCAAGCCACCTTATTTATCTCAAAGTAGTTTTGGATTTTGAAATATTTCTCCATATCACTGATCCATACATCTACTTTATCTCTGAAAATAATCCCATAAAACTTAGGCATTTTTATCATTTGATATCTTGAGCTAGCTCATTATCCAATCATTTCCTAGAATCTTCTTGTCTTATCCCCATATTAAGTCACCTAATTATTCCAGGACTCACTATGTCCTTCATGCTCACTATGACCTTGGGTTTGTTCCTGACCTTCTTCCTAATTTTGAGGTTGTTTGACTTCTTTTTCCAAAACATCCAGCCTATCCCTAGTCTCATTCAAGGCTACAATAATTTGGTCCATATTAGCTATAGATTCATGTGCAGCTTGACCTGCTCCATCTTGACTACCTCCTATGTATGTTCTAGTTCGAACCATGGTTGAATCTAGAATTTTATAAAGTGGAATTGTTAGCCTAATGTTTTATATGGAATACCAAATTTGAATAATTTATTGAAATAATTGCTTCTTTACTACACATACACATAATTATATATTCAAAGTCTTATCACATTGGTACAACATAAATTCCTAGATGTAAGAAAGAAGAATTTTTATCCTAGAGAATTGGCCATAAAGTATCCTTATTTAAATAGGATCCTTTCATATCTACAAACATTTGACTGATGCTAATCAAATAAAGGAACTTCTTTATGTTCTTCTCCATGTGAATCTAGTACTACACTATTTAAGGTAGGGTGTACTCATAGGTACTCCCCTATAACCTTCTTACTCGTAATCTGTATGTCTCAACCATAGCCAAAAGGAATATCTCAAACAACTAAGGATTTCTTTTGTTTGGACATGGTGGGGGTAGCAAGTGTCAAACTCTTCCCTTTTTCTAACTTTATTTGAATCAAGGTTGTTGCCATAATTTTGATATAGGAGAGCCATGATTCTTCTTTGATGTTGGTAGATTAAATAGTTTTCCCCCTTGTTTTAAATTATTTGGATTTCCTTCCACCCTACTTTGACCTAAAACCCCTCATCTTTATGTTTAAGGAAAAATAATATCTAAGGTTAGTTTGAAAAAGAAATGTATTTTACTCTTTATGAAGTAGGCTAATAGACCTTAGTGTTTGAACTTAGCTCTGATATCACATGTAACGAACCCTTAAGTTTTTATCAAAAGCTACCTATAAAAAAAATTATCATAAATTAAATAAGAACACTTCATTAAAAAAAAATATCAATGTGAAAGATTAATCACCCAAACTATTTTTCATCATAGTAATATCATTACATTTCAAGATTTGTTTCATTTTATCACCAAAATTAGAATGCATCATTTTCAAATTACCAAAATACTTACATCTATATTTAAAGTAACTATAATTAAACAATATCCATTGTTTACAAATGTTACATATAATTTTCCATTTTCATTCAAGTAAAATATGCAATAATCAATATACACTAAAAGATCATTATTACAATAAGCAATCTATCTCTGAGTAAAGAGCTTCTAGCATATTGAATTATTGCATGGAGGGAAAGCATAATTTGGGTGCTTTACCTCTAACCATATACTGGCAGTCCCCCATACACCTTCCTACTAGAAGTGGCCCTACCCTTTGTGAAGGTCAAAGATAAATGGATTTTCATTCATACCATGTCATTTGAGAACTAAGTGTGAGGTAATGACTATTTCTTGGAACCTATCACACAACCATAGATACCCTCTATCTAAGGATTATATTGGTTAACATAAAACCTATCAAATACCACATCCTTTGGAAAAAGTGTCTTAAAGCATAATTACATTCTAAAATGGAATTGTGGGTCATGTTTCCACATTTCCTATCTCAACTTGACTCAACACAATCAAGACAGTACTTCTCAAATTTGCATAAAATCTCTACAACTTCTAGTTTTAGGACCAAACATATTTCAACTCAAATAATTTGACTTTTATGCAAATTCAATTGAGAAAAATCATAATTATGATTACTAGTTGTCACTGCGTCAAAATCTTATTAAATAATATCGATGTAATATAAATATACCTGCATATGTGTGTGTTTGAAGTTCATTCAACATGCACATACATGTATTTATATGTATAATAGTAATCATTAAGTTAAATTTGTTACTATTGTAATATTCTTTTGATAATTCTTAAGAATTTCTCCATAAAAATGATAATATAAAATCAATAATTATACCTCTAATAGATTCATAGTAATAATGTACTAACCACTCATAGAGGTGGAGGTCTAGCTCAATTGGCTAAAGAATCTTATTGCAGGAAAGAGGTCATGAGGTCTAGTCTCCCCCCCTTCCCCATGGTATTGGAGGGTATGTCATCTAGTGTCACCAGTAACGTGAAAAAGCTTACCAAGAACACTACAATTTATAGAGAGGGCTACCTGATTCTTGCAATTAAAAAATAATGTACTAACCACAACTAAAAAAAATTTTGTTACTTTTTCCTCACCTTTTCTTTTTTTCACTCAATTTCTATTACAGAATTAATTTTACAAATATTGTCTTCTACACTATTATGCAATGACTAATGTCTCTATTTATTTTTGAAATGTACATACTAATGATGATTATTACAAAATAAATCTCTAAAATATTTATTTGTGTTTTCAAGTGTGATAACAATAGGGTAAGTTGCAGCCTATCATGGTCTCAAATTGGCTCAAACCAAAGGTTTTTAAAAAGTTTTTCTTGAGGGGGATTCTCTAAATATTATAAACAATTTGAAAAATTACACTCCTCCCTCTTGGACGAGTCCCTAGTAAAGGATTCATTAGATATTTTAAAGTTGTTTGATGAGGTTTATATATCACATATCCTTAGAGAAGGAAATGGGCTTGCAGGTATCTTCGCAAACATTGGTGTAAGAGATTTTAGGGAGTGGGGTTATAATGACCCTCTTCCTATAGAGACTATTTCCATGATAAATAATGAGTGTTGAATTCATTTGGATTAAAGTCCTATTATAGTGGGTGATGTGCAAGCTTCTCATCACATGGAAGAATGTTATGAATAAGAATGGGGTGCAAGATTTGAATCAAGAGTTTTGTACGGGTGCAGGGTGTCATAAACAAAGAATTGTTATATTCCCCTATCCTAGCTCTAGCCTCACATGGATTCTAGGTAGTTTTGGCATTGCATTCCAGAGTATTCTTGGTGTTGGGCTTAGTGTCTGTAAGTTGGTTCCTGGTGTGAATTGCAGAAAAATGGGGGATGATAGAAATCGGGTTGAACCCAAATCTTGTGATGTTGCAAAGGAGAAGGAGGTAAAGGGGGGAATTAACTCCCTATCTAGAAAAACTTCATGGAAACAACCCTCAGGTGATGGATCTCTTTCTTAAGGGTTTGAATGATAGATTGCTTAAACTTTATGGGACTGAGTTTGAGGTGAATGAGGAATTCATCACTGGAATTATGGGTCTGCCTATGGATGGTATGAAGGTTTTTAGGGATAAAAAGGAGGTGCAGACTATAATGAAAATTTTCTTCAACGATGATGAAGAGGACTTAAATACTGCTAAGAGTGGCGTCTATTAATGCAGCTCCCTTAAGGCTCTATGGGGGGATGTTGCAAAGGAATTGATGTGCTACATTACCCTGGAAGGCTGATTCTCGACAGTGCGTAACTACCATTTCATTCTGTTAAATCATTTTCGTCACAAGAGGAGGGTCTCTTTCCCATTTTATCTTCTTATGTCTCTTGATGCAGGGATTAAGGATCACAAGAAGAACCCAAAAAATATTGTTTTACATGTTGGGTTAATTCTCTTGATTTTTGATTATGCAAAATCTTTTGAGGTTCCCAAACCTATGGCTACTCTGAAGGGTAAAAAATCAGCAGAAGGGTATGATACGGCTTCCGATGATAAACCTGTTCGTAAAAGGGCCAAGAGAAGGAAGATAATTTTGGGTAAAGAGGATGAGTCAGAGGATGATGTGTATTTTGTGATTCTCTTGCCTCTTTGGAAGGGAGTCCACATTGCCATCCCTCAGGAAAGAGGAAAAAAGGGGAAGATTGTGACAGTGGTGCTTATTTAACCTATAGTGATGAACCTATTGTTGTGGTGTCGAGTAGGGGTCTGAAGATAAGGAATGAATTGTATGGAGAGGCTTCCTCTCCACCTCCAGCCACCAAGATGAAGGACATTAGGGAAGCCAGTGGGAAGAAAAGGGTGTTGTGGTCTACGAGTCAGATTCTAGAGTAGGGTCACCCTCTCACAATTGTGGGAAGCCTCTTTGTTGATGATTCCTAAAGTGTTTAGCCAGCTATGCCGATGAAAGATAAGTATGGGGTTACTGTTTGTGGTTTGGAGCCCTAGGGTGAGGACCTGGAGAGGGTTATGAAGAGAAAAGTGGTGGCTAAGAGAATTGTGAGCTCCATCTGCAAGCTTAAAACTTCGTTCACTGTGGAAAAAGGTAAGGAATCCCCTATTGAAAAGGATAGGATTAGCTCTTCTGAGGAGGAGGATTCCCTGGGTAAAGGGGTTTTTAATATTGATAGAGATGATTTGTCTGATGTGCTTGGAATTGCGCGTGAGGGGTCTATTGTTTTCTTTAAGCTTTTTAAGTGGTTTTTCCATGAGCTCAATAAAATGAATGTCAGAGTTAGGGGTATGGTTAACAAGACTGAGGGGTCCTCTGTTCAGAACCAAATTGATGAGTTGTTTGAATCCTTAAACACTGTGGTGGACACAGTGGTGGAGGAAACCCTCAAAATGAAGTAGAACATGGAAGAAAGAATCCTCAGTCTTGAGGAACAAATGGGGAAAGTTTGGGACTATGTGATGAGAGATGGGGAGGGTCATAAAATTGTTGGGAATTTTGAGTTTTTTGTTGTTGCCTCTCCTCTGGTTAGTGCTAAGAAGAGGAAAGATACTTCCCATGATGATGGGGGTGTTGTTGTTGGTAAGCAGATGGGTGAAGCTGTTGTTGCTGGGAAGAATGTTGAAAAAGGTATTGTTTTGATTTTTGAGGTTAATACGAGTGGTCCTAGAGCACGTACAAGGAACAAGACTAAAGCTCAGGGAGGAGCTTCTGGGAAGGAAAGTTTTTATGTTTTTGATGATGTATAGAAATCTATCAACTATGACGTGGAGGTGGTAGACATTCTAAAATGTATGTAGTGTTGTTGGGTGCTTCTCCTTTTTGGTTGCTTTTTTGTTGCTGGGACGCTACTATTGGGCTATTTTTTGATGTTTTTCTTTTATCTTTAGTTCAGCTTCTTTCTTTGTAAAGGGTTTTGGGCCCCTTCAAAACCCGTTATTTACCTCTAATAAAAAACAATAGGGTGATCTTAGTTGTCAAAAATTTACATATTACATAGCATGATATATCTACTCCAGAGCATCTTACATAGCATGATGCAATTTCTCAATAGTTTACATCTTACACAGCATGATATAGTTGCTCAATATTTATAAATAATGGGGCTATGAATTCTTATTTGTTGTTCTAAAATTAATCCAATTAGTTAAGTAATAGTTTATGTCAACTATTAAAAAATACATTTTTGTATGTAGACAAAACTCACTCTCGAGCCCCATAGTATATGCCCTATATTTACTATATACAAATAAATAACATAACTTATATGGTCATATTGGTATTGACCTCATTTCACATTTTACATAGCAATATTAATCCTTCTAATGCATATTTATATCGACCAATTACTCATTTTTTATGCTCAACAATATCATGTTATTTATATAGGTTGATTTGTATCGACCCAAATACTCTAGAAATACCCAATAGATTCACACTTTATAAGAACAAGTATATAATTTGATCCTATATTAGAAACATAATCATAAGGTTGTTACTAGGAATACACCTCTACATCACTATAAAGTGTAGCTATTAAATCATTATTGTGGCCAAAGTTTATATAAAATAAGTCTTTGAATGCATATATATGTGTGTGTACAGAGTTTCCCAACAAAATTCTACAATCAACAAAATGAAATATGACTAATTCAATCTCAATACACTCTTGCAAATAAGAAGTAAAAATATAATAGATCTCTACTGATGGAAAATATACTTGAAGGTGTTAGGTTTTTCTCCTATTATCTCATAAATGAGTTTTTAAACATGCAAAATGTACTATACAATTTATTCCACAATTTTCCTCAAAGGAAAATATAGAGATTATGATAACTAGACTAACCTAGAAATTTTCCTTTGTTTCACTTTTATTCTTCACTCCACTCCATAGTTTTCCCTCCTTTCTTGACAAAAATGAAAACATAATAATCCCCAAGTAATTGTTCCTTCTCTTCCTCTACATTTCTTTTTGAAAACAATTTTATGCCTCCTCTAATGGTTATCCTTTGAAGCCATGACTTCTCATGTCAATTAATCTTCTTTCTTCCACTCCTCTCAACATAACTCTACATTACTCTACCATAACTCCCTCTTGATTCTCACACTCACCAAAGAATGCAATGGTGGAAAGTCTATTCAAATTCCTAATCTACATTAATTTTACCACAAATTCCCCATGCTTCCACTACGTGGGGTTTTTTTAATTTAAAATAAACACAAAAAAATTAAAAACAATTTTAATTTTACACTATCATTTGAAATAATTTCCATTTAGAAAGATTAAACTTCTAACTCTAGGATTAGTGACATAAGGTTGGCATCTTCAACGTTGAGTGATATGATTAAAGCAACATTGTACCAACTTGATACACCCTTTGACAATCAAAACACATATGATGACCAAAGAACTCAAAAAATGACAAAAGTACAAACTTTTTTAATTTAATACATTGACAAGAATGTAGTCAAATATGCATTTCCAATCAAGGAAAGACAAACAATAACTTACGACAAGGTGACATCGCCAAAAGCATAGATAAACTAGTGATGTATGTGAGTAAATTTCTTGGACACATGATATGATTTTTTGATCCAACTTGATCTATAGCCCTCTCCATGATGATGCTCTCCCTCTTTGATTAGGAGGGGTAACTAAACTTATCATATGGTACATCAACCTCATTCATCGACAAGGTAGTTAGTCCACCAAAATTATAATCAAATTTGTATTTAATTTAATATAATTATAATTTATAATCAATTCATAAGAAGTAATGACATGATAAGATCACATTCATTCCATTCATTCCATTCACTACCCAAAAATTGGTACAAATCCCGATTTCACAACACCCTTGATATTATGATATTTACATATGCACTTTAATTTTGATCTTAAAAACTTGAATGATGATCAATTAGGTATAGTAAGTTAGCTCAATTATCAGAAAATTATACACTCTTTGAAATGATGAAAACATGTTATAAAGATCTTGTGAAATGGAAATATGATTTCATGTTTATATTCTAAGTAGATTATGTTAATATATTACATTTATTGTGATATTGGAATAACTACCTTTTTCAAGTTAACTAGGTGAATGTAGGAAAAATAATTTCCCCTCCAAGGATGAGAGGGAGAGTATCATCAGAGAGAAGGTAGTCGATCCAAGAGAGGGTAGTCGATCCAAGAGAAAACTCGTGGTTTTTAGGAAGCCAAGATCTCGCACACACACTCATGCACTAATAGTTGTTACTTATGACTACATAACAATATCATGTTTTTTTAAAATGTGGTGTGGTTTCATGTTTTAACCTAGAGAAATGAGTTGTTATTGGTATATTTTTATTTGCATTTAGTGGTTAAGTGAAAATATTCTTTGTGTGTTGATTGGGTTTTCATCAGTTGGAAGTCATTATTTTCATGTATGTTTGTCTAAGATAAATTATGGTATTCTAAATTACTCATTATTTGATTATTGATACCATCACAATAAAAAAAAATGACTAAATATTTATGACTACAAGGATATATTTATTTATGTAACTATATTTGAGAATGTGAATGTGTGTGTGTATATATGTGTGTGTGTGTGTCGATTCATGTAAATATGTATATGTGTGTGTGTGTTGTATGCATGTATGTGTACATGTGTGTATATGTGTGTGTGTATATATACATGTGTGTATGTGTGTATATATATATGTATGTGTGTATATATATATATGTATGTATGTATATATATGTATGTATGTATGTATATATATGTGTGTGTATAGATATGTCTGTGTGTATTATATATATACATATGTGTATATATGTATATGTGTGTGTATGTGTATATATGTGTGTATGTATATATGTGTGTATATATGTATGTGTGTGTATTTGTGTGTGTGTATATGTATATATAAGTGTGTGTGTATATGTGTAATATATGTGCATGTAAATATATCAATTCATATATATTTGAATTTGAATTAAACTAGGCTAAAGCCTAAGTGTCGTCATGAACATTGACAATTAATGAATAGTACCGAGTTTTTAATGCAATAGCACTTCAAAGAGGTGGAAAGTGTAAGGAAGCTAAGGTAGAAAAACAACTTCCTACACTAATCTTGAGAGGAGGATAATGAAAAAAATTTATAGATCTTTAACAATTACAGAAACTTAAATAGAAATAAACATAAATATCATGCATACCACAACATAGTGATTTATGTGGGGAAAATGCTTTTGGGAGAAAAACCCCACAATCCAAAAGCCACCCAATATATTATTCAGAAATCACAAAGATCATAATATACTTGCAGAGTAATCTTCTCACAAGAATATCACCAACCAGAGATCTAGAGGCAACACGACCGCTATCAGACTCTCAAATACATCACAATATACAGTCGTAATACATTTCCCTCATAAAATAGGGTTTCCTTCTAAGCAAGTCAAGCTAATAAAATATCAATCATTAGATATGAGAAATAATGATGAACAGTCCATATAATTTACCCTTGGACCCCATCTGGGGGGATGATCCCCCTAGACCCCTCGCAGGGGGAGACCTCGCACACCCCCCCATCATCGTCAGATGAACAGCACCTTATGTATCAACAGTAACTTATGTAATTGCAAGGTTGAGACACATTTTCCCAACAAATCTCCCACTTATTGAACACCTTGCAAAAGCAAAAAGATGGTGAATAAACATCATCTCTTAATTGCTAGGGGCCAAAAGGCCCATAGTCTTTGAACACCATATGAACTTCTCTGTGCTCATAGGTTTAGTTAAAGAATCAGAAACATTCATCAAAGTATCTACCTTAAATATATTTTCCCTGCCATCTTTGACCATATCTCTAACAAAATGATACTATACATCAATGTGCTTGGTCCTAGCATGAAATGTCGGGTTCTTGGCTAGACATATCACACTCTAACTGTCACAATAAATTGTCACTGCACCTTGTTTTATTTCAATACCTGAACACAATCTCTTAATCCAAATAGCTTCTTTACAAGCATGAGTAGCTACCATATACTCTGCTTTAGTAGTGGACAAAGCAACCACACCCTGTCACTTACCCATCCAGCTAATTGCACCACCAAATAAAGTAAACACAAAATCACTAGTGGATCATCTGCTATCAGCATCACTTGCCCAATTTGAATCCACATAACCATTAATATCAAGGGAAATATCATCTTTAGTCATATTACTATGATAGTGTAAGGAATAATCTGAGGTACCGTGTAAATATTTGAAGACTATTTTAACTACATCCCAATGAACTCTACTAGGATTAGACATATATCTGGAAATAACTCCCACTTCTTGGGCAACGTCCACTCTAGTACAAACCATAGTATACATCAAAATTCCAACTACACTTTGGTAAGGCACTCTACTCATTCCTTCCATTTTTTATGGGGATGTGGGACAATCTAAAATAGATAACTTTGTTCCAACTGAAATAGGAACACACAATGGTCTACAATCCTACATATCAAACCTTTGTAAAATTTAGTTTGTATACTTACTTTGGCCAATCCATAGCTTTCTGTTCACTCTATCTCTTTTAATTTCCATCCCAAGAATGTGTTTAGCTACACCAAGATCTTTCATTTCAACTTTAGCAGCAAGTTGAGATTTTAGTTATGAAATCATACCTTTCTCTCTACCAATAAATAGCATATCATCAACATATAATACAATAAGAAGGAAATGATCACCATCAATTTTATAATAAAAATAATGATTTGCTTTAGAATGCTCAAATCCCAAACTCAACATATATGTATCAATTTTTTGGTGCCACATCCTAGGACTCTATTTTAAGCCATACAAAGATTTCTTCAATTTGCAAACAAAATTACTTTTAACTTTCACCACGTAGTGCTCTAGCTTTGTCATATATGTTGAACAAGATGACTAAGAGGGGGGTGAATTAGTTGTCACAAATTTCACTTTTATAATATTCATCGAAACTTAGATCAATCACAATTCTTAACTCTGCTAAAATGATTAAACATTAAGTGCAAGTGAAAAAATTAAAAACCATCACACAAACACAGTAACACCAAATTTACATGGGAAACCCAATGAGGGAAAAACCACGGTGAGAATTAACTCACACTATAGTGAATATCAAAACCGATTACAAAAGGCTCACTACCTAAGAAAAAGGCTCACTACCAAAACAAGGACTCACTATCCAAATCAAGACTCGCTATCCAATATGGCTAACCACCCGGAGGGCTCACTGCCACATAGATACAAAGAAGATAGAAGGTATATGTTACAAAGAGAAGACAATCTCAATGCAATAGAGAAATCCACCACAATTTTCTCAACCACTTGCAAACATGCATGAATGATAGAGTCCACCTTCAGCTCACTACATCTGAAAACTCAACATTTAGACTTCAGACCGATCTACCACACTCACATTACATTCATCTACTTTATTTTCACCTGCTTCATATCTATCTACTCTATTTCTTTGTGCTTATTTTCGTCTCTACTTTCACCACTAACTCATCACATATTTATATCACTTCAACTTTGAAACATATCCATAGTTGGCCATCCATCATTAAATTCAAATTAGGTTGACACAAAAAAATCCTAGGGTGGAATTAGAATGATGGCGACCCAAACACATGCTTGATGAGGACCCAAATAGGTCCCAACATGCTTCTTCAATTTTGAAGGTAGTGTTTAATGCAAGGTTGGACAAACCAGTGTAAAACACATAGAACAATTAAGCATGATCCTTCCATATTTCAAAATTATCTTCAACATGATCATAAAAACTTAACTCTAGAACTACAAGTCATAAGACTTAACCAAAGAGAAAGTCGGACCAACAAAATTTCTCCCAAACCTTGGCTAAATACACACAAAACCACAGTTCACAACTGGTGAACATAACTTGCACTATACAATAAATCAAAAACCAAAAATATGGATATAACAACTTCCAAGAACCATGATCAACATATCTAAACCACACACACATAGAAGCAAATCTTGGACCAAAACCCGGAGCAACCACTAAACACCTACAATCTTCCTTCAATATAATTTTCTCAATATCCTCAACATATATAGCCAATAACTTGCATCCATGACATTATTGACAGTAGCAACTAGTTCATAACCAATTGACCAATTGACATAAATGACAACACCTTGCAATAACTCCTTCATACTTGCAACAGTATAAATATCCTCCTCCAAATCACCATGAAGAAAGTAGTTTTCACATCCATTTGCTCAATCTCTAAATCATAAGAAGCAACAATAGAAAGCAAAAAACTAATGGATGGAATTTTTGCAATAGGAGAAAATATCTCACCATAATCAACACCCTCAACTTGAGAGTAACCTTTTGCAACTAACCTTTCTTTGTACTTCTCAATACCTCCATCTAAACCAATCTTTTTCTTGAATACCCATTTGCAACTGACGGGTTTTCTTCCTTCAGGAAATGGTGCAAGATCCGATGCATCATTCTTTTTCAAAGCTACCATTTCTTCATCCATAGCAATCTTCTAGGATTTTGCATCATTCATACCTAATGCCTCTTCTACTAATCTAGGTTCATCCATGTTAGTATTTAAAGAAAAAATGTATCTACAATCATCAGGTGAATACCTTTCAAGTGGTTTTCTATGCCTTGTAGACCTACAAACAAGCTGAGTTGGAGGTTCTTCCTCCTCTTATGAAGATTTTGAGCTAGATGAGCTCTCCTCAACTTCTTGTCTATCCATGGGCCTTGATTCAACTTTCTGAGGTGTAGAAGGAAATTGAATCACATCTTCCTATTTACTTTGTTTTGGCTGCAATGTAACAAAAGAAGGCTTATTTTCTCTAAAAATTAATACTTTTATTATGTATTACCTTCTATACAACAAGATCCCAAATCTTGTATCCTTTCACACCATAACTGTATCTGATGAAGATACATTTCACATCCTTTTTCTCTAGCTTTGTTCACTTCTCCTTAGGCACATGCGCATATGTCTCACAACCAAAAACTCAAAGATGTCTTAATGAAGGCTTGTGACTTGACCATGCCTCTATAGGTGTCTTATCAACAAGATTTGATGTAGGACATCTATTAATCAGGTAACAAGTAGTGGCAATAGCTTCATCTCAAAACCTTTGTTCTAGGCTAGCTAGCACCACTCAACATACTTCTAGCCTTCTCCACCAATTTTATGTTCATTCTTTTTGTAATTCCATTCTGCTATGGAGAATATGGAGTTGTCTTATATCTATGAATACCACAATCTTTACAAAATCTATCAAAATAATTAGAGAAAAATTCACCACCATTATCAGTCCTTAAACATTTTATTTTCTCTCCAATCTACAACTCAACCATTGATATAAATTCTTTAAATCGACTAAAAACTTCATATTTACTCTTTAGAAAGTATACCCATGTCCTTTTACTATAATCATCAATAAATGAAACATGATATGTGGATTACCAATTGAAGGAACATCTACAGGACCAAACACATCAAAATGAATAAGATCTAATACACCACAAGATTTATGAGAACTTGAGTAAAACTAAATGCATTTTTATTTTCCATAAATCCAATTCTCACAAAAATCAAATTCAAGATTACAATCAGGAAAACCTTCAACAAGGTTTTTATTTTTCTAGGTCCTTAGACCCTTTTCCCCAATGTGGCCAAGTCTCTAGTGCCATAACATATTTTTCTCTATGGGTAACTTTGATTCAAAAGAAAGAGAACCCTTGGGTACCCAAAAGCCATGACCATTTGCTAAAGGTGAAACCCTCACTTTTTCCACGAACTTGCTTTTCACATAAGTACTATTGCACTCAACAATGCATGCATCAAGCTTATACAATGTGCCATATCTGACACCTCTAGCAATCACCATAGCACCTTTGAACATCTTACATCTTACATCAAAAAATACTACCTACACACCTGCATCTATTAGTTTGCTCACAGATAACAAATTTTGTGCTAAACCAAGGATATGCAACACACCATTAATCCTTTTTTTATTCTACCATCAGGAAACCTAATTTTAACTTTACATTGTTCAAGAATTTTTAAATGAGAATCATCACCCAAGTACACCTTACCTCCATCAAATTCTTCATATTCAAAAAACTAATCTCTATTAAAGGTCATATGGAAAGATGCACCTGTGTCAATTAGCCATGCATCATTACCTACACGAGTTTCCAAAGTTGCAATGAATTTGTCACCATCTTCCTTCTTAGACTTAGAATCAGGATCAAATTTCTTCTTGTTCTTCTTCTTTTCTTCTTTGTATTCCTTATGAACATATCCAGGCTTAGTGCAGTTCTAGCAAATAACTTTGAACTTTCCATGAGACTTAAATCTCCCCTTGGACTTGGATTTTTCATGCTTCTCATTCTTATTTCCTTTTTCCTTAGGTCTTCTATGAACATTCAGAGCCTCCTTAGTAGTGATGGATACCTTCCTCCTCATTTCTTTAGAAAGAAAAGAACCCACCACACCTTCAGTCTTCAATATAATAGAAGTACTCCCAATAGCCATAACAAGAGAATCCCACAAATCATGCAAAGAACAAAGTAGGATCTGAAATTTCTCTTCCTCATCCATTTTGACACCAACTGATGCCAACTAAGCCACCAACATATTGAATGCTTCAGGTGGTATGTAATTCATCCACCCTCTTCCATTCTTAAGGAATACAATTTCTTCCTCAAGAAAACCTTGTTCACTAAATATTTGGCTTAATACATCTCACCAAGATTTTTCCATAGTTTATGTGTAGAGGTCTCTTCATGGACATTTATTAAAATAGATTCGGCCAAGCGCAATCTCATTAGACACTTGGCTTTACAGTCCATAATAACATATTGAGCAGCTTGAGGAGGATCTACAGGCCTTGAAACATTCTCATCAACAACATCCCATAGATCTCGATTTATCAACAAATCCTCCATCTTTAGCTTCCACATTTCAAAATTATTTCCCAATAATTTATCTACCTCTATTCTCCCTAATTTATCTACCTCTATTCTCCCTAATGAACTTTCCATCTAAAAATTCTTGCAACAAGATCACAAAGTTTCTTCTGTATAAGTTCCCACTCAAATTTGGATTAGTTCAAAAATCCCAACAACCCACAACTAAAACCAAAGGTGATCAAGTTTTTATAGCACTTGCAAGGAAGCTAAGGTAGCGGAACAACTTCCTACACTAATCTTGAGAGGAGGATAATGCAAAAAATTTACATATCTTTAAAAATTACATAAACATAAATAGAAATAAACATAACTATCATGCATACCACAACACAGTGATTTACATGGGGAAAACACTTTTGGGATAAAAACCCCACTCCAAAAGCCACCCAATATATTATTCAAAAATCACAAAGATTATAATATACTTGCAGAGTAATCTTCTCACATGAGTATCACCAACCAAAGATCCAGAGGCAACATGATCGCTATCAAAGTCTCAAAGTACATCACAATACATAGTCATAATACAATGCCTTCATAAAATAGGGTTTCCTTATAGGGAAAGTCAAGCTAATAAAATATCAGTCGTCAAATATGAGACATAATGATGAATGGTCCATATTTACAATAATAAAAAATAAATAAAATTTTCCTTTCAAGGGTGTTTCCCCTGAGCCCCCACCAGGGCGCACTACCCCTAAACCCTAGTCGGGGGGATGATCCCCTCAGACACCTCACACCCCCCTCATCAGTGAATGAATAGAACCTTATATATCAATAGTAACTTATGTAATTGCAAGGTTGAGACACATTTTCCCAATAGAATGAAGGATTGACTTAAGTACGAGTGACATTTGTAGATTAGAAAATAGACATTAAACATAAAAGGAATGAAGAAGCAAAGCAGTACCCACTAAACATGCTATTCTCAATCCAATCTAGTCTAATCTACCTATGGAATACACTAAGCACAATGAAATTAGAGTAAATGCAATATTACCTTCATCGACTCAACATGATTTACCTCCATAGTATTCCTTTGTTTTACTTTGCTCTCAATTTTTATGTGTGTACTCTACTTCAATCTTGAGAATGATGGATGATTGCAATGAATGTAAAACACTCGAATTTGTGGTTCATGGTTAGCCTCGATATGAGAAAGAAGGTTGATTTTATAGAGGATTTGATAGAAAAGCAACAATCAAGATTGAAAGGAAAAATGAATGGATGAGACTATGAGAAGGAATGGGAAAGTTACCATTTTAATTGAAAAAATATAATATTGAATTATCTAATTAAAATGGTGGATAATGGTGCACATGAAGTTTCCAATTTCATGCTTTGTTAACTGAAGATTTTCTAAAATGAAGGAAAGTTAGAAGATTTAGAAAAGATTTAGATTCTAAAATGAAGACAAGTTGACTAAAGAGAAAAAGATGGAAATATTGAAGAATGAAAGTAAGTTAAATAAATAAATTTATTTATTTATTTGCACCTCTGTGATTAATTAAATAAATAAAAATATTCATTTAATTATAGAAGAATTTAGGAATTAGTTAATTAAATAAATAAATGATTTTTTTTAATTATGGAGAATATTAGATGTTTCCAATTTAAAGACTTAGTTGACTGATGATGGACGAAAGGGTTGATTGAAGAGATGAAAATGGAAATCAACTCACATTTAATTAAATAAAAAGATATTATTTAATTAAATGGACAAATGGGAATTAGGACATAATTAAATAAATAATATAAAATCAATTAATTAATAGTAGAATATGACATTTGATAATAATTAAATAATGAAGTATTATTTAATCATTAGGGGAAAGATGATAATTAGTGTTAAAATGTTAGTTCACAAGTTAGGAAAATTTCAGGTATCTACATTTTTCCCCTCAATATAATGCATTTTTATATCGTTGTGTCAAAGAGAATTTAAAAAATTAAGTTTAGGAATTGCCCCAATATGCCCTAACGATGGCAAGATAACATGGTGCCCCCTTGGGAAATTTGGTAAAAAATTTGAAAAAAATTGCCAAATTTTCTAACAAGTTGATTTGATGTGATTAGGTGTGAGGACTAATAGAAGAAATGTAATCTAGAAGAGAATATTAGTAAGAAGTGAAGAATTATTAGATATATCTTGAGTGATGCATGATTGATAGTATTTGAGCTTTCAGCAATGCACATTTTATCATCATAGAGCATTTAATAATGTGGCAAGTGGATGTATGCATATCTAAGCATGAATTGCAAAGGAAACTTTTATTTTGGTTTTCCTAAAGATATGGACATATGGACAAGTGGACAGTGTACACCAAGTTGAGACAAAACTTAGTGACATTAGTATCCATTTGTCAAATATTTAGACACATTAGACAAGGAGTGCCCACATTCATGCTAGTGATAATAGAACCTTGTCAAAATATGTGAGAAAATAACCATAGAGCATGTTTATCCATATACAAGAAAGCATTAGACTAGAATTTAACTTTCATAGGATGTTTGGATTATTCCAAATGGAATTCTACCACACACAAGGACCTTTTTTTCCCTAGTCATGTTACCAAGACAAACCACAAACAAAAATCAAGAGAAATAAGTCATGATCCATCATCGCTCCTCTTATCACTTGTGGATATCCTCGAATAGCATAGGAACATGATGAAAGATAAATAAAGTAAAAGATAAGACTCACTAGACCAATGAGTCAACATCCATTCAGATATTTTTGCCAAAGGTGAGTGTTCCTTGATAGGATTGTGTCCAGTTTCAGGACTAAGACACCTAATATGGTTTCAAGGATGCAACAACCTATATAAGACAAATGATGTTTCATAAGGATAAATGGTGTTGATAGATGAGTAGGCAATTAATCGTCTAGGTTGCAGGCTAGTTTGGTAGTTTTGTCTATTGGTTCATGATTTGTGAAGCTCAATTTCTGTAAGATGTTCCATTTGTTGTCCAACTTGTCGGTTCTTGATAAGGGATAGTTTTATTGT
The DNA here is from genome assembly GCA_007258455.2 of Sequoia sempervirens. Taxonomy (NCBI): domain Eukaryota; kingdom Viridiplantae; phylum Streptophyta; class Pinopsida; order Cupressales; family Cupressaceae; genus Sequoia; species Sequoia sempervirens. The sequence goes on from VDFB02000015.1 coordinate 178,834,042, forward strand.
GAGATATGGATCATGATGAAAATTTTATTAGAGTTTTTGGAAATTTTTGAAAGTTTTTTTGTTTTGTGAATTTTTTTATGTTTTTAGATTTTTTGTGAATTTTCTGATGTTTTTGAATTTTTGAATGTTTGATGTTTTTGTATTTTTGAATGCTTTTTATGTTATTGGATTTTTTTATTTATTTTTTTTATATTTTCTAATGGGGATCATATGGATGAATGATGAAGAGATATCGATGTGTAGATATCAAAGACCTTTTGATATTTTGTCGCTAGCCAAGCTAAAATTGATTGATCTGATTGAGTGATTACCGGTAGTGATAACATTATTGAGGATACACAACAATGCAAGGATAGTGTTTTCAAGATAGGAACAACACGAGGATTAGGAAGGATACATCCCATGATGATGATTGATTGATTAGATAAGATTGTTCAAGATATGTAGCCATGCTAGGAACAATATTGTTGAATTCTTTGATACCACGTTGAAGCATCACCAAGATGCAACTGATGTGGATTGTTTGGATCATTTGGATGATTCCTAGCTCACTACGTGAGCTAGAAAACATAGATCAAGATATATTCTAAATAAATATTTAAGTACATGTCCCTAGTATCTAGCAATGTATGGGACATTATAAGTGGATGAGTGGACTAGAGCGATGCAAATGGATATGTGAAGGGTAGGGAGGATGGGAAAATAGATCTAGGATAAATGATTTTACTTCCAAGGACTTTCTCATAATAGGATAACATGTTTTACCCAAATGAAAATGTTTGGATAGTTCTATGTAGGTGAGGGTATGACATGGGATGGCATATGGACAAAGAAAAATAACCATGTCAATATTTTCCAAAAGCATGTTTTGAAGTATGTGCCCCTAGTCTTTATCAATATCAGGATGAATAGGTAATATGGACACAAGTGGAATGGATGGAACATAGATTTATTAAGGATGGATAAGTTGCTCCCAATTGGAATGGTGCACATAGATGCTTGATTGTTACACATGATGCTTTTTTTCTAGGTTTTCATCATGGTACTTATCCAAAGCGCCACCAAAGTGGTTTTCACTATTGGATGGATTTTCTTTTTACTTCTTTTTTTTCTATTTTTCTATTTTTTTCATGTCACATAAGATGCTTGTTTACCAAGTTTTCATCACGATGATAAATTTTTTTTTTGTATTTTTGGATATTTTATGATTTCTTGGAGTTTTAAAGATTTATGTTGGACCACCTGGTGGTGTTGATGTAGATGTTGTCATCAATATATGCCAATGATATCCTATTTGGAGGAGTTGATTTTCCAAGATACAAGTGTTTATATGTAACCCTTGAATGTGTGTGTCTTCTTTGTCAATACTAGAGTTAACCTCACCTAGATGTGCACATCGTGATAGAGTGCCCTTAAATCCTTGTGATAAGAGTTACTGCCAAGACACAATCAATGAGAGATTTGAATATCATGGATGTTGAAGTGGATGGTGGATTGCAATGAGGGATATGGGATATAGATGGATTGATTGAGAGTTTGGAATCTTTGATTCTCCAAACTTGGGATGATGAGCAATGGAAGGTGGATATGGAGATTTGATTGGGACTAGATCCAATTTCTTGATATAATGTGTATGTCACTCTTGAAGCTTTCTTTTGCATTGGTGGACATTTTTGATGGATGAAATTCCCTTTTTTATTTTTCCCCATAGTTTCTTTGACTAATGGAGTTTGATAGAGATATTTTTCTTTATTTTTCTTTGGTATCCATTTGAATTTCGTTTGTCCATTTTTATTTCCTGATTCTTTTGCTTCAATGACTTGCTCTTTTCTTGGGTAGACTTTTGTCTTCTTTTTTATCCCATTTAATGGATGGAAAGATATGAGGATGGATATTCATGATATGAATGGTTGAAGTGCTAGCTAATTTTTTTATAATGATTCTTTGTTCTCCCCATGTTGATGTTTGCATTGGATAAAGTTTCCCATGATATCATGGAGGTGTCACTGATATGTTTAGATTCCTTAATTGTTGAATAACCAAGACCTTGATGCTTAGGATTATCAAAAAATTGCACTAGTTCTAGAAGACCTTGTTCATGTAGGCCTAATCCTTTTCCTTTATAATTCATTTGTTGACAAATTTTGTTTGTAACTATATATGATTTATCTTGGAAACAAGGTGCTAATCCTTCTCTGCTCTGTTGTGGATCTTCAAAGGTGATAGCTTCTTCATTGGTAAGATAGCTTGCTCTGACAAAGGTAAGTGATCCAAGTTTATAAGTGATAGGTTCCTCAATATGTGGGATAACTTCCTAATTGATATCTTTGGCTTGATTTTGTGAAATATTGGATTTTGATGGTTCTTCAAAAGATATCAATGCTTCAAAGTCAATGTAAAAACCTTCAAGTTCATCTTTTGAAATGTCACCATAAATTCCTGTGAATTTGGCTATAGCTTGATCATTTTCAAATATGTCTAGAGTAGGAGACTCTTTTTTTGGAGGAAGATCATCTATGTGTTCAATGGAAACAAGTGTCTCATCTACAGAAGTGGAGGTAATTGGAATATGGATGGGGTCAGCATTAGTTTTCAAATCATGTATGACATGGAAAGGAATAATGGGATCTTGATCAAGGATAGGATGTGATGGAAAGATTTGAATAACTTGATCTTGATTAGTTTTAGGGACTTATACTTGATGCTTCGGATAGTGTTCTTGACATAGATCAGGTTTGGATAATGTGGCATCAATAAGGGGATCTTAGGTAGTATCAATATGTTGGGATGGTGGTAATAGAATTTGAATAGGAATCACTAGAGTGGGTATGATGGGTGATGGCATGGATGACGGTGCTTGGTCTAATATTTCATGATTATGGATTGGATCTTTAGATCAAACAGTGGATTATCTATCATGGATAGCCCTTGGGGAAAATCTTGGAAGGTGTTATCAGTGGATGATTCAGTTGATGGGGATGATGTAGATTGGTGTTGTAAAGGTTATGGGGATGATGCTAAAGTGATGCAACATTTAACCTAAGAAAGCTAAATATTAGGTATTTTGGAACCTCTGAAAATAAGATTTATTTTTCTTTGACATAAAAATGTGGTGGAAAAAACCACATATGCAGTGTAATAAACAAAGACTATGGTGCAATTAGCAATAGATGTGTTATGGAACCGTTCAATTGCGTCACACTCAAATGTATTCACTAAGCAGGATTATGATTGACAGAAAGATGTGGTGTTATACTTGATGATTGCATCGCAAGAGCCAATGGATGCATCACACTGTATCTATAGTGTAGATACCTAGTTGCAATGCACAAGCTGAAAAATGTGATGCAAAAATTTAGGCAAACAAATGACCTCTAGGAATCCTAGTCTTGTTAAAAAAATATATTTTTTAGATGTATTTTAGTGAAGAAAGCATAGAAAATAGTCATTTGATAAGTGATTTAGTTAATTTTAACAATTTTTTTGGTGTTTGAATGATGAGAACATTTTCACTTTGGTAATCACAAGATTGAATACAAGCACAACCTATTGTAGTGGTAGATCAAGTGTGTCAAAGTAATCTCAAGCCCACCTCCCAATTAAGGGGTAAAAACTTAAATAAGATAGGATCTTCGAACCAGTTTAATTGTCCCAAAATATTCTCTCTACAAAAGTGGGTAGTAGGATTCCAATGACACAGGGTCATCGACTATCATGAGCACACCTTTTTCCTCTTCCTTAAAGGATATTTCTAGCAATCCATGAATATTCTACCTCTACTCAAGAAATTACATGGTGAGTAGCTTCAGAGGATGATGCTATCCTCTTGCACCAAAATTATTGATGTTTGAAAGGTATTAAAGGCTTCTACAAAAAATGGTTCTTAGTCGTAGAACTAGGTGAACATTGTCAACCTCTCAGACATCGTATCGGGAAACCCACACAAGTCTAGAGCGCTACATGCATGGTTTAACCTACATATTTTTCTCTCAATAAATTTATATAGCATGCCCCAAAATATCGCTTGATTTCACCTTGATTTCTCCAATAGGGATGTATCTCAAGGTAAGCCTCCTACTTAAGGAAAAAATTGGGGAAGGTATATGTGTTGTTATTTCTCATCACCCAAGATCGCACAAAGCGCAAGGGGAGAGGATACATAGCTACACACCTTTGGTACAAGACTGATGTGTACAAGCACACAAAACACAGTAAATAGTGGTTGATTTTAAGTACTCCAAAGTAAATGTGAGATTTATCTATAAATTCTAGAGCACCAATTGAAGTGTGACATGTTCAAGCATGTTGTTCATTTTAACCCACATGGAAATAATGAAAGTTGTCGTTCATTTTAGAGCACAAAGGGAAAATGTAATTTGTTTGTTCAATTTTTAGACCCAAATTGAAGTGTGAAGATTTTAGGGTTTATTTTAGAGCACCAAATTGAAATGTGAGAGTTGTAGGTTCATTTTATTTGAGCCAAATTGAAATGTGAATTAATTTTAGATGCACCAATGGAAAATGGATCCTAGATTAACTCTACAAAATAAACGTTAGTATTTTTTTCCCCAAATGTCACATGATGTAAATTGGTTAGATGAAATCCAAGAAAACCACTAGAATTATTATGAAAATTTTTAAAAAAATCATCGAAGAAGCAAGTTTGGGCATGTGCTTGTTTGAAGTTTGAAACTGAAATCTTCACTTTGACTTATTATGTACCTGCTCTTTGATTTTTGATCTGAATGAATAACTTTCTTCATAGCATGCACCTCTAAATTAGCTTTCCAACACCTGTAAAAACTTGAGAATTTGATTAATGGTTTGAAAGTTATGTTTTTTTTACTGCAAAGATGAAGACAAGCAATTTGATCAAGTGATTAAATCTCTATTCAATTGGATTTCTAATCAAAAAATGAAAGAAGAATAATTTAAGACATGCAACAATAAAATAATAATCCAAAATTATAAATTCGTACAAATGTATAGATTAACAAAGAAAGTGCCCGAAAAATGTGTTTTTAAAGCTTAAAATGGTATCTGGCACCAAAATATGGCATATAATATATGAAAATTTATGCAATGGCCCTTTCAAATGCAATGGTGATGTCTTTTTTTCCTCAAATAGCCTCTAAAAATTCTAATTTCCATATCCTCTTGAAAGTATCTACAATATTCAAGACAAACACCAGAAACTTCTAAACAAGAAGATTAGCAAAAAAGCTTAGTACTTCACGTCAAGTTCACCAAAAATGTAGATCAAAAACTAGACATTAAACATAAAAGGAACGAAGAATAAAAGCAGTAACCACTAAAATTGCTATTATTAATCCAATTTGGTCTAATCTACCTATGGAATACACTAAGCACAATGAAATCGAAATAAATAAAATATTACTTTCATTGACTCAACGTGATTTACCTCCATAATATTCCTTTGTTCTACTTTCTTTCATTTTTTATATGTGTACCTTTGCTTCAAGCTCAAGAATGATAGATGATTGCAATGAATGTAAAATGCAAGAATTCATGATTCATGATTAGCCTCAAAATGAGAAAGAAGGTTGATTTTATAGAGGATTTGATAGAAAAGTGATGATCAAGATTGAAAGTAAAAATGAATGAATGATATTATGAGAAGGAATGGGAAAGTTACCATTTTAATTGAAGAAAAGATAATATTGAATTATGTAATTAAAATGGTGGATAATGGTGTACATGAAGTTTCTAATTTCCTGCTTTGTTAACTACATTTTTTTTTAAATGAAGGAAAGTTGAAGATTTAGAAAAGATTTGGATTCTAAAATGAAGATAAGTTGACTGAAGAGAAAAAGATGAAAAGATTGAAGAAAGAAAGTAAGTTTAATAAATAAATAAGATTTATTCATTTGCACCCACATGATTAATTAAATAAATAAAAAATATTCTTTTAATTATAGAAGAATTTAGGAATTAGTTAATTAAATAAATAAATGATTTATTTAATTATGAAGAATATTAGATGTTTCCAATTTGAAGACTTAGTTGACTGACGATGGAAGAATGGGTTGATTGAAGAGATGAAAATGAAAATTATTTGAAAATGGAAATCAACTCACAATTAATTAAATAACAAAATATTATTTAATTAAATGGATAAATGGGAATTAGGACATAATTAAATAAATAATGTAAAATCAATTAATTAATAGTAGAATATGACATTTGATAATAATTAAATAATTAGGTATTATTTAATCATTAGGGGAAAGATGATAATTAGTGTTAAAATGCTAGTTCACATGCTAAGACAATTTTAGGTATCTACAATATTTACTTCCCATGAGGTGGGAGTAAAGGAAATGGGGAGCATGATAGAGGAAATTGATGGTGAGGAAGGTAGATGAAAAACATGCAAAAAATCAAGGAAAAAGAATGAAAATATGTATATGATAGGAAGCGAAGTAGGTAGGGCAAGAGAAAAGAGAAGAGGAGGTGCCTTTGTAGCATTGTCGAAGGTCTTTATTCTTAGGGTATATAACCAAACTATTTGAAATATTAAATGTTTGTGGATTTCAAATAAATTATGATTCGTGGTAAGGGATTTATAATGATTTTAATTGCAATCTCAATGGGAAAGCAATCTTTGTGATTGTTCTTAAAATATTGTCGTATATAGAGTTTTATTTTCATATTTTGAGGAATGTTGAAGCTTGTGTAAATGGTCCTATTACTATAAACAATAGATAATGCTAGCTTCTACCTTATTGTTGAGTTTTTGAAATATATTCCCTGCTTGAATGCAAAAACCTTTGAATGCTTATATAAGGGTTGAATGATGGTCGTGTTTAGTTTAATTTAACACCCATGAAGGGATGTGTCAATTCTAGTCCTTTGATTACAATGTTGGAAGTCTGGAAATTATGAGTAAGGTTAAAAGCTAATAGTCAACCTTAAACTTCCACTAGACCAAGGCAAATGTTGATAGGTATGGTATTAGGGGTCACTCGCAGTGTCACGAGGCTATAGATACTTGTTTAACCCAATCCATATGGATTGAGCTCGAATATAATACTTTTATCGATCACTAACCTAACAGTTTATGATTTGACCAATGTGTGTGAACCATTGATGTTATGGCCCAATAGTTAGGGGTTATTTTGAGTAATTGTTGTCTCTCCTTAACCTCGATGGTTATCAACCTCTACCACCATTTAAAGAATGTAGTTGAAATTTGATTTTATCTACCTTATGTCAATGGAATGATAAGCATATTATTATGACAATTTTGATCACTTAATTCTAATTTAAACATAGACATAAATGTGTGGGCTTTGACCTCCTTGATCTTATGGAAACAATGATAAAAATGATACTCATTATTCCTATTATATAAGGTGTTATTGACATTGAATACCCATGTTAATTTGATCATATGAAAATAGTGGTGATATTGTTACTCGTCATCTTTGTCATATAATGTGTTATTGATATCAAATCCCTTCATAAATTCAACCTTGTGAAAATAGGAATAATATTGTTACTCATTACCTCTAAAATATACTAGATTATGGCGTTGAACCCTTATACAAATAAGAGACAAGCAAGAAGAATAAATTCGCATAGTGCTTTAGCCTATTCTCATAAATATGAGCAGTGATTGTATCCTTCAAGCTACGAGGAGATAATTGTAATCCTATGATTTTATTTTGAAGCATTCAAGATTAAATAAATAGGGTTCTCAACCTTATAAGGGTTCGAGAGTGATGGTTATAATAATAATGATATTGATGCATTTGTATTTGGACTGAGAAAGCATGTTATATTAATAGTATCAATGCATTTTGTAACTCAGTTAAGAAAGTCTTTGATGATCTTCTAAATTTGAGTATGGCAGTGAAGTGTGATTTTTTATTAGATTTTAATTTTATGACAGAAACCTTTTAAGATTATATATATACACTACTATTGAAGGACTGAAACTTAAAATAGTGACTAATGAGTTGTTTATTAATATATATACATGAATACTTGTATATGGAAAAGCTATGTAAAATTATAAATTCATGATCACTTTAGTGAAGATAGAATTATCAATACAGCATGACTATAAAAGGAAAACATGATAGTAAGAGTTATCATTGTAGAAAGTTAAATAATGAGATTCTTATGAATTTGAGACAAACAATCAACATGCATTATTTATATTTATATTTAGAATCTTTGTATAGTCTACAAATAAATAGTTGACTTTTCATTAAATGTGACAATAAATTTGGAAAATGTGACTATATATGTGCTCGTGGAATCAATGTTCATATCCAGTTTGAGATAGAGGTGTATGTGAAAATACGACCATGTAATTTTATGTGTTTATAGATATAAAACATTTTTTCCAAAGTAATGCAAAATCACTGCTTGTATTGTCGATTCATCGTGTATTAAGTTGCAATATAATCAAATGTATCATGCATGGCTAGAAGGTGTAGTGTCAAAAATTGCATACCCTTGCAATTCCACCTACACTTTTGTATCCACTTTTGTTTCCAACCCCGTAGTATTTGTGTAGGCTCATCTTAGCCCTTGCATCACCCTTTTTCCCCTCAGTATTCTCAAGACCCCTTTCAGCAGCTACCTTTGTGTGCCAGTTTTGTGTTAACCTTGTGTTTTCCTCATTTCCCACCATTTTTTAGCGTGATTTGTCTGGACACTAGCACACCACGGGGACATCCATGTGTTGTGCTAGCATCCCACAAAATTTTAACATTCAAAGGTTGTTTCTAAGTATTTTTCCACTTGCCACCTACCTTGGTCGATGGAAATGGCTCAAGATAGTTTGTAACAACTCAGTAGCCTCCTTTTCTCTCCTCTTTTTGCTTTTAAATCTATCTTTTTCACTCCATATGCTCTCTCTGGCTCTTTCTCTCTTTTCTTTCTCTCTCAAGAAGTATTTCTCTCTTTCTCTCAAGCTTGCACATCTCTCTATAGCTTTCTACATCAATTTCAAAGCTCTCACAACATTCTCTACAACTCTCTTGGCTCTCACAACCCTCTCTTTCTTTCTCTCTTTAGCTTCCTCAAGCCTTACTGGTAATATCTATTTGTCTTATATTTGAGAATCTTGGGATTTATCACATCCCTTGTATAAACATTTATCTTGTTTATTTATCTTTTGATCTATCTATCTATCTGGTTGTTGTGGAGGTGGAAACACCAAAGCAGGGACTTGATTGAGGCAAGTCCCCAAATAGCCCTAACATTTCTCTTTTGTCTTATACATGTAGGTTTTGAGAAAAATATTGCTCTGCTAGAGGATTTATTTTTAGGTTTCTTGTGAGCCTTTTGTTTCTTTTGTCTCATTTTATCATCCCTTTTTCACTTAGTTTATTTTATTTTTATTTTTGTGCTTTCTTTATTATCTTCTCGCATTTCAAGAGTTCAATTACTAAAATTGTTAGTAGGTACTTAGCTATCTTTTGATACATTCTTGGTTTTTGGTCCATATGATACACTAGTGTGTTGCAGGTACATCTATGTGTTGCACTATCATCCTTGGTCAAGAGCTTGCTAGCTTGTCCAAAAGAACTTTGTGACCTACTCTTTCAGTTTTTGAAACTCTCCCATTTTAATCTTGTATAAATTATAAATAAATCCCTTTCATCATTTTATCTTATTACTTGAGCAATGATCTTTGAGGTAGTTAAGGGCTATTTTCCCCTTAAGATCTCGTCATCTTAAGGGTGTCAAATTTCCTCCTCTACATAAGGTATCTAGAAGTTGCTTGATAAATTAAATGCATTTGTAAACAACACTAGATCTTTGATGGCTTGACAACCTCAAAATTTTCCTGTGTCTACTACTCTCATGAAGGTTAGGGTTACTTCCAATAGGAAGGTGTCTGGGAGACTATTGGTCTATAATTGAAGGAAAAGCACTCAGTTGATGCTCTCCCTCTTGCAATTGATTGTAAAAGAATTGAATTATCAGATACAATATTCTTGATTCCTTATGTTATTATTATTGTACTATTAATCTCATCCTAAGGTGACAACATTGTAATTATATTTGTTTGCTATGAACTTGGATAATTAAGCTATAAACATGACTATTGTACTATCTTGTATTCTTATGTACTTGAATGATAGAAACTATTCATGCAATCATGTATCTGCATATTTTATGAAAATGAAATTGTGCAATTTTTTTTTATTATGTATTATTTCAAAAAAAATGATGCTTTAAATTAAATGGACCAAATTGGGTAAGTTAGAAAAAGGTATTTATTTTCCACATTCACATGAATGCACCCAAAATAATTACTTCATGAAAACCATATCTATTCCAAATTTTTGTTAAAATGTCATATATTTAAATGCATAATCCTATACCAAAAACTTAAGTAGTCACTAAATTCCAAAATTAATTGTTCTAAAAATGAGGTTTAACAAGTAACTTGAGTGTTTTTTATAAGGAATAGCAGGTTTTGAAGGAACCCAAAAACATTTTACAAAGGAAAAAAGTTGCAAGAAAGACTAAACCAATAGAGCCTGTAGCCCAAAAAACCCAAAATGCTGACAACAAAAATTAACAATGAGACCCGTCAGCAACCCAAAAGAAAAACATCAGCAACAAGGTTGAACAAGCAAAAGAAACAGCACAACTACAACATTTTTTCTAGAACATTAGCCAAGGCCAAATTTTCCTCAATGACCCCCTTGTGCATCTCCATTACATCCTTGAGCTCCTCAAATGAAATAGCAGCCTGCTTCTTGGTCTTGCTCCTCATTCTCAAACACGGGCCAGCATCTACATCCTTTTCCACAACTGGAGCAGGATCCTCATTCTTCTCCACCAGATTCGATCAATTCACATTCTCCATAGCCTTCTCAATATCACCCAGCTCCAAGGGTTTACTAGTCCATTTCAAGGCTTTCTCATTTAAAATAGAAAGGCCCTTAGTAGTTGATTTTAGGGAATTATTGCTAATGTTCACCATAATCTTCAAATCATTGGAAAACTTGCTAATTTTGTCCTCTATGTTAACAAATCTCTCCTCAAAATTCTTATGGATAGCCAATTCCAAGGAATAAATCCTCTCATGAGTATTACCAAAGTGATCAACATCCACAACAATTTTATCAAGCATAACATTCATGGTTTTGACCTTACCTTTAATCACCCATTCCTTCTGGTTACTATGCACCAATGCCACACAAACATCTTTCCAATTCTTCACTTGGACATTGAGCTCCTTAACTTCCAAGAAAATCCATTTAACCAGTGAAAGAAAGTTGTGAGTTTCATCCTCAGCCATCCTATAGAACATGCCCATTTAACGTCATCCCAATTATCAAGAGGTGCAGCTTTAGAATCAATATTCTAAATAGGGTCCTCTCACAGCTCCTCTTTATCCTTCATTTCTTCCTCAACAAGGGAATCCTCCACTTCAATCACCTCAACTTTAACCTAATGCTTATCCGGTGTATTTTCCAAGTCCACCAAGACTTCCAGCCGCTTCACCTTCACAGCACTCCCTTTAACCTATATATTACCAATAGGATAGTCTAGAGAAACTCGGTTAGGGTCAACCCCCTTTGAACACTTGAAACCCTCAATCTCCTGAACATTAGTCTCCATAGGTTGCACAGACCCAAGGAGGTCTTTACCAATGCCATGACTATCCTCCACAACAGGGGAGTTCTCCACAACACCCACCTTACCAAGGCCCGAAGAATGTTTTTCACCAAAAAAAGGGGACTCCTCCGCAACTTTATACAACTCCACCTTCCTCTTAATAGAAGACTTCTCTTTCCTGGGGCACTTTTTCTTCCCCTTCACACTCTTCTTCCCAGACGAAACCACAACTTCCTTCAACACAATATTCATTTCATATCCCTTGGACCAGGATTCAGAAGCTTCAAAACCCTCAGACTCACCATCCTCCATTGACATCTCCTCAAAATCCAAATCCAAATCCTCATAATTCCCTTCCCATTCAGCAGCAGAATCACCAGTCTCATACCTAGAATTCTTTACACCTTTTTTGTGGGTTGGGGTCTTAGGAGAAACAAGGATCAACTTCATCTTTATGTGATCAAACATGAGATTCATAAGGCCTTCATGGATAATAGCCTTCTTGGGGTTCTTTTGATGATCCTCAATAATATTCTCCATCAACAGTAAAAGATAAAAAGGAAACGAAACCAACACCTTATGATAAAAATGATTCAGAAACATAAAATGGTAGCTATAAATAATAGAAAACCTACCCTCCAAGGTGAAGTAATTCATAATTTCCAGAGCAAGATCCCTCCAAAGCGACATGAGAGACTTGTGGGCATACCCACCACTACCCACTTCCCTGAGCTTCTTCTTTTCATCATATTTACAGAAATTAGCAAAGGCTTTCTTAGCTACACTTCTGTCTCTGTAGAATTTTCTTCTAGTGGAAGGAAGACTAGTCACCTCCGCAACGAAATCCCCATTAATATTAAACTCCACGCCTTTGTAACACAAAATCCTACTGCTCCACCCTTTAACAAAAACCTTTGTCACTTCAGGGTTCGGACCTTGGAGCTTTAGCAAATAAGGGCTTACCCCACCCTTTTCCAAATGCTCCCACACAATTTCATTACTTCAGAACTCCTCACAAGAGCTCGGCTCCACTCTACAACGAGCTCCTCCCATGGTGGCATGCAGCGTACAAGAAACCACCAACACCTTAACTTTCTGCAAAGACAAAATTAGGTAGACTAACCACAAAACAATGCAAAAAAGACCCACAAAGCATGTGAGCCTACCATACCAAGTATTACCAAACCTTCGTAGCCAGGCCATAATATCATGGAAAACTAAAAGGAAATTATGAGAAGAGCAAGGCCAAGACTCAATGTGCAAAAACCAACTCAAAACAATAAAAAAGAGTATTCCCCTCATCTTAACCACCTTAATGACATGACAACTGGTCATTATTGGAAATGATCTTACGGTTAAGTGGAAAGGATTCAAAATCCTTCCAATTATTTTGAGCCACCACTCCCAAATTAGCTAACCCATCAGCCAACAAGTTAGCTTCCCTAAACACATGTGAAATTCTAATCTCATCAAAAGAATTAATGATGGAAAGAAAATCATTAATGAGATGGGCAATAGACCAAGAAGGTGGACAATTCAACATAAGACACTTTATAATATTAAGAGAATCCCCCTCAAGCCAAAGTTTGGAGACCCTGAAATTTTTTACCAAAATGAGGCTATGATAGGTTGTTGTTGAACAAGTAACTTGAGTGTTGATGAAACTAAAAACAAAGAAATTTCATAACTTGGGAATAACCATCCTCTTATCTTTCAAGACCTTTCACATTTCAACTCAAATAATTTAACACATATTTGGCTATTGTTTTACACTTCCTCAAGTCCATACAAATAAATATATATGAATTGTAAATATACCTACATATAGGTGTATACATGAAGATCATTCTATACACATATATGTTTTTTATATTTATAATTATAATCATTCAAACTGAATTAATTTTTTTTAACTTAGATCGAACAATGTTTGAGTTCTCTTCAAGGAATGATAATATAAAACTAATAATATATGTTTGAATTACAAAGCTAACCATATCAGCATATAATAGCTCTACCCTATTTTTAAAAAAATTAGTCAAATTATCTTACAAATTTCCTAAGCATTCCCTATCTATATTTACTCAATCATATTTATGAGTATGTACTCCAATCTAAATTAGTTTACTATTAATTAATCACCTTTCACTATTAATTAATCACCTAATAATGTACAAGAAATGATTGAGTATTATTTTTCATTTCTAACCTATATTTTCTACTCAATTTTTTTATAAAAATTTAATCATTCAAATGCTTTCTCTCTACAATATTAGACAGTAGTTAATTTCTCAATTTCTCCTTTGAATTATGCATACTATTGATGATCCTTATAAAATAGACTTCTATTTTTTTGTTTTTGTTTGTAGGTGTTATAAAAATAATTAGCTATCAAAAATTATTTGTCTTATTGAACATGTTATAGTTGTTTAATTTATATGGTGGCTATGGATCCTTTCTTGACTCTCATTTTAGAGTTATTATAGTTAGTCGCTTAATGATCAAAGTCTACCAATATGTACATACAAATAAAAAACCACTATTGAACCTCCTTAGTATTGACCCGATGCTCATTCTATACATAAAAAAAATCATTTTCGTTTGGCTAGATTGGTATCGACCTAATACTCATTTTATACACAACAATATTATATTTTATATGGGAAAATTTATATCAACCCAATACTCATTTTATATACAATAATATCATATTTTGACATGGGCAGATTTGTATCGACCCAATACTCTTCATATTGAACAATAGTATCACATTTTATATGGCCAGATACATATAATATCAGCCTCGCATTTCCAATGTAGCCATAGAATTTCTCCTAACAAGACATTACTGCGTAGCTATAAATTGCAACTAACAAGGCATTACTACGCAAATATATATTGTAGTTAACAAAGCATTATTACTAAAGCATGAAAGTTGACCCAAGGATTGTTTACAAAAATTGTATACATATTCTTATATATGTATACACTTAGTATACAAATGTAAGTATATATATACAAAATCTCTTTAAAAGTCATACAATTAAAAAACTTTTTATATGAAAACTTAAGGGAAGAAATGTCTAGTTCACTTCCAAAATTTGTAACAGTTATTAAATAAAATAGATTTTTCTATTGAAAAAAATATCCACGAAGGGCATTAGGGTTTTACAATTTAAACTCGTGAACATATTTTTAAACAAACAAGAATTATTATGCAGTTACTCTCAAGAATTTTCCAAAAGAAAAATAGGGATTTTTTGTAGCCAAACAGACCTATAATGTTTCCCTTTTGTTCTATTTATTTTCTTTGCTCCTCTTATGTGTAGTTCACCCTTTCACCTACCAAACGAGATCCAAAAATGATGGTATGTTCTCTTCCTTTGCATTCTCCTTTTCTTTAACAGTTCCACACCCCCTTTCTTTTTCTCCTTCTCTACCACAACTTCCACATGAAATTTACTCTCATTTTCCTCCACTCCAAATAGTTGGAGTGCTCTTAGATTTTTAGGGAGAGATTGGGGGGTAGTGGAAACACTTTTGAGCCACTTCTTTATAATCTTAACTCCCCAGTCCTCAAGAATAACTTCCTCTAATTTCTCATGCCCGTTTTCTATATTTCTTTTAAATTCTCAAATATGTAATTTGGTTTTTTTATTATTTTATATATATATGAAAATAAAAAACTTTCTTTTTAAATCAAAATATTTGTTGATTTTGCAAAAATTCTAGCTTCATAATCAAAACATGTTCAATAGGCACAATAAGGAAAGACTTCTAGGCATATGATCGAGAGAGAGAGAGAGAGAGAGAGAGAGATAATCAGATCTTGACTCAATACAAAGACTTCAAAAAGAGGATTATTATTTGGTCCAATCAAGGTGGCAATAATGGGGACCTTGTCATTTATGCAATTTTAGACCCATACACCTATAGAAGGAAACACGACTAGTCTAGATTTTTTAACATAATACTATTCATGAATAACTAGTAGCATTCAAACCAATGTTATGTGTGTGACAAGTTCTTGACACATGGTACAAAACACTTAATCTTCTCAATCTACTATCATCTCCCCAATGATACTCTCCATTCTCAACTAGGAGGGGAAGTTATACTTTATTTTGTGTTCACCTCATTACAAAATCAAGGTAAGTGAGTCTAATCAAATATAAACAAGTTTGTATATCAAATTGATGACCATCTCGTATAAAGCAACAACATCAAAATATAAAACATGAAATCCCATTAATCATTTAAATTCATCAATGTATACCATTTATCTATCCACTATTATTTAACAATAATAATAGCCAAAGTTTAAATTTCGTAGGCATTATAATATTTAGATCTAGTATTAGATTTTACATTCATGCGAGTGTAATCATCACCATATATATTCATTTATTATCAAATATAAAATAAAATCACGTATTTTCATAGTGTCATCTAAATACCATAATTTAAATGTTTGAAATAAGTCTTCAATAATTGTTCCAAAAATGAGGTGTAACATTTCTAAGCATTATCCCAACATTGGACTAATTTGTGACCACCCTAAAACTATTCTAACACCTAAAATCCATCCAAAAAGGTTAAAGCTCAAATTCAAATTTAGACACCCAAACACTAGTGTCTTGGACACCTAGATAGTGGGGTAGTGGTGTCCACTTAGAAATTTTTAATGTTTGAAATCCCCTATGGCCAAAACTCTAACTCTAGGCTTGCCCTAATGCATTCTCAAATGGTCATATTGACTTAAACTCAAAATAAAGTAGATATCATGCTCATTCTTAAAGGTCAATTATTTTTTTTGTTGATTTCACTTATAGCTCTTTGCTACATACTAAGTCTTCTTCTCTCCTTGGAATGATATAGGGTTTCAAGGATATTACCTTGGATTAAATTTTCAAAATATCATTCCTAAGCTTTTCTTTCAATTTCCCATCACCAGTCTCCTTGTACTCCTATTCTCTTTGTTATTTTATCCATTTCCTTCCCAATTTCTTCCCTAATCACTCACAAACATTCATATTCCTTTACTCTTGCATCTCCCATTGTATTAAGCTTTAGATTTATCATCAATCATTCTATTTTCTTTCCCAAAATCAATTGAATCTTCTCCATCACCTTCAATCCTCCATCCACTTAGACACGCCACTGTAGGTATATTTGTCTTTTAGGGTTTTATCCCCTTAGATCCAAATTTGCATTATATCACCACTTTAGAGCTTCACACACTCCATTTTTTGAAGGCTTTATTGAATTTGAAAGAGGCCACCTAGGGGACTACTAAAGTAGTATCCTAAATAGCCTAACCCATTTTTCCTCTACTTGGAGATTCATATTAGAATATCTAAATTTAAAGGGCATTTCTAAATGATCCGCCAACATATTTAAAACTAAGACAACGAGACAACAAACTCCCAAAAGTTTCAAATCTCTAAAAAAATGAGGACATCGATGTAGTTGTTCACATAACCTACATCAGCTATCCAATGTTTGGCTGACCTAGAAGAGTGGCCCACTTTATAGGTTATCTATAAGAGCACCCCAATGCTAACTAAGTTATAGGAGTGCTCAATTGGACATTCATGTCCTACATAGATCAAAACAACTTGAAATTTTCCAAGCCTATTCCTCTAGCCTTCTACAACAAACCTATCTAATCATCGTCAACATTCAATCAATCCAAGGATGCATTTTTTAACTCCACTTTGTTTATTTATTGCTTTCCATTACTAGTTTTACAAAATAATTTATTAAGTTGAAAATATAAAGTTATTTATATTTCTCTATTGAATATCAATAAGGTGCTTCAAATTCACTTAGACTAAACCAATGTATGAAACAAATGAACCTAAATTAAATACTAACACAATCACTAACAAAAATGCAAGACAATTTATTTTTATCATTCCATTTGTAGAGATAGCATGTTATTAGAGTATATATTTGTAATGGTTAGAGGTAAGAAAAGAAAGTAAAGCAATAAAAATTTGGTAAAGATCGTACACGAATGTTCAAGTTGGGTACCACCAAAAATGTTCAAAAACACAACCAATTTTTTGTAGACCTTAAGACTTGGACCACAAAATAATTGAAAATAAAGTTACAAAATGGACTACAAAGAAAATATTAAGATTTAAACCAATGTGTAGAATTTTGAAAAATCTATAGATTGATTATTTTCAAGACTTTATGAGCTTTCAACCATTAACCTTCCACTATCCAAGACCTTACACAAGCTAACTTTTCCAACTCCCATATGCACTAAGTTGTGATTTAATAATTCACTTAATAATTTTAAATAATTTTTTGTAGAGAGGGAAAAATATAGTAAAAAATATTGAAACACTAAGTTGCAATGTTCCCTTGGCAATAGCCCATGTCAATAGCTTTTACACATGTATAAACTCTTTTACTAAACATAAAGTATATGCATGTAGCACCAACTAGGTGGAACTTTTCATTATGTTTTGCAAGCACTATTTTTGCTTTAGGAAGCCAATGAATGACATAGGACAAGGACCATACACAGTCCTCTAGAGTGATAACTATGTGCTCCTTGAATGCATATAATCAAGTATGGATGGATCTAATCACCCATCTCATACACTAGGATCTAATCACCCATCTCATACACTAGAACTAGAGAGGAGGAGATCCATTGCTCATCCCCATCTATTAATCCAATCAACCCCAAAAAAACAAAAATATGTAAAAAACACTATAGTTAAAAAAAGATGCACCTTGAATTGAGATGGCAAAGTTCAATTGAAGAGATGAAGTTGAATTTTGATGGAGCATCTAAATGAAATATAAATAGCACCAAGATTGGATATGTTGGCAATACAAGGGCAGAAAATTGAGAGGGGGGGTGAATCAGTTGTCACAAAAATTCAAAACTTATTCAACTTATTAACCTTACTCTCAGATCTGATATTTAACCATGAAAGCATGAATCAACAACACATCAGAAACACACATAACACCAAGATTTTTTACGTGGAAACCCTGTTAGGGGAAAAACCACCATGGAGGTCAGCCCACAAGATTATACCCTGTTAGAAGTATAATGAAAATGAAATATGGGGAATGCACATGCATTCAGGCACACTACCTAGAGCTCACTGCTCAATTATAAAGGAAGACACATTGTCTTACAAAGAGATTCAGATTAAAGCCATCTATATTTTGAGCTAAGAAAATAGCATTTGCTAATGCCTGATTACAGTTCCAATTAATCACATGAACACTTCTTCACTCTTCTTCACTCTTCTTCACACTTCTTCGCAATTCTTCACACTTTTCTCTGCCTTCGAATGATATTCGCACATACACACACACTCGGCATCCACTGGCATAAATTCGCACACTTCAATTCGAATAAACAATCACTCTTATATATCCACAACATAAGATTTCATTGCTACAAGTTGGCCACAAAGAAATAATAAAATGAATATAAAATGTCAGCCCAAATCATTAAAGATTATCAATGTGAATCAACCAAAGTCATCCACAACTTAGTGAGGACCCAAAACAATATCTCCAACACAAAAACACTTCAATTAATTACTCCTCGAAGATCCACAACACGCTTCAACACCATGTCGTCCAAGGACAAGAAAAACATGAACATGCGAGAGAAAATTGCCAACCATGATCACAACGATCAATGCAGATGTGCAACAAAGATAGAGCATGATCTAGAAACATCCACAAGCAACATGAATCACCAAAGAATCATCTACAGCAATTGAACTAACTAAAATAGTATCATCCTCAATCAGGAACACCGACTGAAGAAAGAGAAAAACTGTCTGAATGGAAATCTTCATAACTCAATCAAATCTTCATGCGGATCTCTAAAACTCAACATGGATTAACTAGATACACTCAGCAACAAACCCTTTAGTCCCAAACCTCTAATTATCAACGTACATAACATACCGACAGACTAAACTTCACTTTACCCTTGACAACCTGCAACTTATTTCTTTACAATTTTCTCAATATCCTCGACATACACAGCTTCAAATGCATTTATGCTAATAGTGTTGACATCAATGACAACCACATATCAGCAACAAAACCACAACATCCAACAGGATACATGTTGTAGGATCATAATGGAGGTTTCGTGATAGGGGTTCTATCTATGTGGAAGAACAAACGAATAATTGTGTGGAATGGGTGGCACTACTTGCTAATCTTAAAGCTACATATACGTCTAGTTTTTGGTGAGTGGAAGATGATGGGGACTAGTAGATAGTTGTTAGTGCAGCAATAAAAGTGAATTGTCTGAATTAAAAATTGAATGCAATTTTATAGAAAGTTAAATGGTAGAGATCGATATTTAACAATGTCTCTCATTGCTCTAGAATCTAAATTATCATTGCATCAAGGAGCATTCCTTCAAGACTTTGACTTTGATTTAAAGTAAGGGTATAAAATATTGGGTTAACATTACCACTTTGATTGATAAGGATCGGCCACCTTAAGTATTTATTTAACAATATGATTTATGGTAGTTATGATATGTAAGGTCAGTTAGTGTGGTGGATTAATGTGATTGGAGAATTATAGTATGAGGAGGCTCGTGAGAGAAATATGAAGAAATGTTTGTTAATTATATTGGAATGGAAATGGAAATTATATTTGTCAATTATATTGGATGGCATCACTCTAGTATTTGTTTTGTGGAAATTTTTTGGGAGATGCAACTAACACTTTGAATTTGATTTTGTAGCTAAGCGCAAGTTTCTTGTTACAAGGTAGGGGAGAGGGGCCCACAGTGGAGTACCCTAACTTCACATTTCTCAAAATCCTATGTGGAAATTTCAAATCACTCCCAATTTTGTACAACAGTTTATTTGGTAACTCACATGCTTCTACATTTCATTTTAGGGCCACATCATCAAATATGATGTCACATCAACATGCTTTTTGTTGAGGTATCCATAAAGGCCCAAAAAAAAAGTGAGACCCATAGTGGTACACTAAGTCATGTTTTATTGGTGTGCTATTGTGGCATCACATGATTTGTTAGTTTATGTATTTTATGGATAAAAAGTGTTTTGCAATTGGATATTAAGGTGCTCCACTATGGGACCCACTAAGAACTACTTTTATCCCCACTATTGGACCCTGCAACACTATGGGCCCCTCTCCCCTAGTCTATATTTTCTTTAGAATGGCACAAGGAGAGGCATCCAGGGACCCACTTAGGCAAGGACCGGTCTTGAGCCACCACCTGAAGTTGATATTCAATTGCAATGAGGCAATCCATTTGCAACTGGTAAAGGCAATTTTAGGGGTGGAAGGCTTTTTTAATACTGGGTGCTTTAGGTGGTGTGCTATGATTCTTGATGATTTTTAGGAGAAGATTTCTAACACAATAGTAGATGATGAAATTACAGCTTTTATGATGGAATCTTGTTTAAGATTAAAGATGAGGAAGATATGCATGAAGGAGATATTTTCTTTGGTTAGCCAAGATAAGTGGAGAATCTGAAACAACATCAACCCACGAGTATTTAACTTGAATTTCCATATTGCAATTCCAAGAAGTGCACGAGTTAGAGGGAAGATAATAAAATACTAGAGGAGTTCTATCAAAACCTTAGTGGTAATTTTTCATATAGTTTTAACATTTCATAATGGTACTCTGGAATTGTACAGTGGTTTTATGATGCACCAATTGGAGAGTGGTTCGTTGACAAGAGTTGTGGGGTGGAAGGATATTATTGAAGACATTAAGGTGCATCAAGCAATGTCAACTTTTGGTGTATTTGCATCATTATTGGAGATGGTTTTTGTTTCAGGGAATGGGATGTATAGCCAAGTTTTTGAGCATTAGAAAATAGTTCCTCCAGATAGTTGTTCATACTAAAAATATTTTTTAGTTTATGTCTACTCATAGGTTTTTTTTTTATGAATAGGCAGCTATCTATATTAATATAAAGATAAAGTTACATATTCACAAAAAAAAGGTGGGCGGTAAGAAGGCATACCCCGAAATTCATATGGGAAAATCCAAAAAAACCAAAAACCAGAGTCACATGGGCTTACCCATAAGTCCAAAATCATAACAATTATAAAATAAAAAGGCCATCACATGGCTAGAGCAGTGCCAACAGAGCCAGGAGGGTCTATGTCATCCATGTGTTTCCCCATACATCAATGGGGTCTGGACTGACGTTAGGAGGAGGACCCCAACCATCATCAGCATCTTTTTCCTTCTCTTTTTCTTTATCCTCACGCTAGGGAAAGATTGCAAGTGCCAAATGCGGAAAAAATTTTCTAGAATCTAGCCAACCAAAGCCAGAAGCAGGAGTGTCATGAGAGGGCCGCCCAGAACCGCCACTGTAGCTCCTCCAAAGGGCCACCCCTAGCCATCATGTGAAGGAGAAGAGTGGATCTATCGAGGAGGGCAGGAACCATGCCAAAGAGGAGGCTAAAAGCAGGGGCGAGTAGAATCACTTTGTTGTTGGCCCCGAGAGGGTGACCAGCCATGAGAGGAGGTGGACGAAGTAGGCACCCAAGAAACAGTACACGAGGCATTTCCCCAATGGTCCAAAAGCACCTGCAGGTGAGCCACTTCAAGTGCAACTCTATTCGCCTAAACCTGAATCTGTAAGAGCACATTAAAACAGATAATAGCTTTAGAATACAAAGAAACATTTTTATCCATTTGTGTTTTAACAAATATGTAGGCATCTCTGTCTTTCCAGATATTGAAGAGGATTTCCACCTTGAAAGTGTGCCAAAGTTGGGTATACTTAGCAGGAAGTTTGGGCAAGTCTCCCAGCAAAATCATACGTTAGAAAAAAGGCTTTGATCTAAAGGGTTGAAAGAAGTCATGAATCCAAGTCCAAAATTGTTGGGCTCTAGTTAAAAACCAGAAGAGATGCTTAAAAGACTCAGCTTTCCCACAGAAAGGGCAGCGAGGGTCTTGGACCCCCAGGTGAACAAGTTGAGAACCCACAGGAAAGCCTTGGAAAAGAATACACCAAGCAAAGTGGGCAAGTTTTGACTCAACACTTGCAGACCAAGTGGCAAAGAATCTTTTTCACCAGACTTGAGTGGGAGATTGAAGAAGCCACCTCTGGTTCAGACTTTCAATCATAGGAAAGTGTGGTGAAAGCCACCCATAACCAAGCCTAGGCTTGTAATTTTTGAAAGGGGTGTTTGGGTACCACTTCTAGTCCTTCCACCAGGCTTGGACCCAATAATTCCCACGTTATGAAGCATTTTTGCAGGAATAGCATTCACCAGACCATCATAAGTAGCATGGTCCTGGTTTTGAAGCCTATAAAGGGCATGAAAATCTTCCCATGGCATGATGCGCATTGTGGTTTTGTGAAACACCTGTTGTAAAGTTTGAATACCTTTCTTGTAGAATATGAGTTCCTTAAGCCAAGGTGACTTAGCTAGAGGTTGACCATTGTTAGCAAAAAGAGGCGACCACCAAACATTTTGTTGATTGAGTGAAATCCCATCACGAAAACCAAAGCCATCCCAATGGAGCCAGGGCTTAACCACCTCCAAAGCTCTCCAAATGCTCTTGGCCATGAAAGTTCCCACAATTTCAACTGGTTCCTTCATGACTAGAAGGGTTTGAAAGTCAATCCCCTTCCAGGCGGGTCTATGAATAGGAAATCCTGACTGAATGCAATGCTTGAGAAGTAGTTTCCAAGCTTCCTCTCTAATAAGGGCATGAATTATCCATTTCACACACAAGGAAATCCCTTATCGTTGAGTGGAGAGCATCCCAAGTCCTCCAGAGTCTCTGGGAAGGCAAAAAAATTCATAGGAAACACAGTGAAACCCTCTATGGGACTCCACAGAGGCCCAGAGGAAGTCTCGAAGCAATTTTTCAAGTTTTCCATAGGTAGCTTTTGAAGGGGCCCAACAAGAAGAATAATAAACATTGGTGGCAGTAAGAATTTTGGAGCACACCTAGAATTTCCCTGCCAAAGAAAGGGGCTTGGTGATCCAATATGCGAGTTTTTGCTCTATTCTAGAAAGAACAGCTTTCCACAGCTCAATCGAAGAGGCTTGGAAGGCAAAAGGGAATGCCCAGGAATCGAAATATTTCCCCTGGCCCAATCCACTTCCAACTCTATTGTTGAAGCCAGGGAGGAGTGGGCAATATATATTATCTATAGCACAAATTTTTGTGCCACTAAATGGCCAAACTAGACACAAGACAAAAAGTGTTAAGACATTCCAGAGCCGCCTTGATATTATTTTCTTCCTCCAAAAGAGTGAGGAAAGAATCATCAACAAAATGGCCATTAACTAGTTGAGCCTAAGAGTTAGGTAGCAAAATACCCTTGACACGTTGTTGAGAAATCGCGTTGGCCAAGAGATAGCCAAATCCTTCAGTAGCAAGCACATAAAGAGAAGAAGCAAGCGGACATCCTTGTTGAATGGAGTGGAAAATCCCAAAGGAAAGAGATTGGCAGCCATTAATGGTGATACAAGTAGAGGCATTCGTGAAGAGCTTTTGGACAGACTAAATGAAGTTGGGCCCAAACCCCAAGGCTTGCAACATTGCAAGAATAAAAATCCATTCAATGCGGTCATAAGCTTTAGCAAAGTCTATTTTAAGAAAAATAGATTTTTGGTCCAAGCGCTTGGCCCACTCCATGCCTTCCCACACAGCGATAATGTTGTCCAGAATAAACCTGGATTTGATAAACCCAGTCTGCTCCAAGCACACAATATGAGGCAAAATATGGTGGATCTTCAAAGCCAAATCTTTGGTGATGATCTTATAAAAAACATTGAGGAGTGTGATAGGCCTCCAGTTACAAATATCCTTGGGATCTCCAGACTTAGGTATGAATTTAATATTTCTTTTGTTTATTAAGTTACCCAGGGATTTAGAATGAAAGGCCTTGAGATAAACTTTGTACAAGTCATTCCCAACACAGTCCCAGAGGGCCTTATAAAATTCACAAGGTAAGCCATCAATCCCCGAGGCTCTATCATCAGCCATGGAATGAATAGCCTCCTTAAGGTCTTCAATTTTCAGCAATTGATCACAAAAATCTCTATGGGCTAAAGATAGCCTATTTGGCACAACAGCAAGGCAATCCTAGAGGGCTTGTTGTCACATAGGCGTAAACTCCTGAGCAGTGAAAACTTGCTCATAATAACTGGAGAATGTTAGGAAGCTCATAGAGCACTTGAATTACATCTTTAATTTTGTTAATGCCTAGAGATGAGTGTCTGGCACGTAGGGCCAGAAAAAACTCCTTGGAGGCACGGTCGCCAATTTTTAACCAGTGCAACCTAGCTTTGATTTGAGCACCTTTGGAAGCATAATTTTTTGCAACTTGCTTTTTGTGCCTTAAATCCACCACCTTGACTTGTAATGATGGGGAAAATGGATCGGCCGCCAAATCCTCGATAGTTGAGGGCAGGTCAATTGTGGTAGCCTCATAAGACCACTGGTGAAAAATAGCCAGCTGGCACCCATAAATGCATAGGAATCTAGTTGTACAAGTGATAGCATCATTCCACCAAGTTATCCATCATGTATAATGAGTTGGCTTGCACTCCAAATTCTAGACTCTACAAATGTGGGCCAACGTGGGTTGATGAAAAAGCAAAGACATGTTCAAAAAGAATTGAGTTTTGCACGTACGAGGTTGTCTTGTCTCCCATTCAATGTGAAAAGAAATGGGGAAATGATCTGACAAGGTCACATCCACTAACGGCTTAACCAGGAGAGAAGAGCTGTCAAAAGAGAAAAAAGATTGAGCCGAGATCATAGCATGATCAAGGCATTTAAATATCCTATCAGAACTAGCCCTGTAATTACACCAAGTGTGCCAGAGAGAATGAGAATGGCGGCTGCCAATATTGGGATCGAAAAGCCCCAATTTATTGTGCATGTAAAACCACGCATCCCTTTCGCCAACTGCCCATCTGTATGGCAAGGTATCATCTTTATCATAAGCCATCTCAACCATATTGAAATCCCCACATAATAACCAAGTAGCAACTGGCAATTAATCAACAATCCAATGCCAAGGCACAGAGCGATCCACAACATCATTAGAAGCATAAACATTAATAATCACAACGAAATGATTATCAATGTTGAGAAGGATCCAGATGAGCCAATGAGTGGGTTCATACCCATAGTTGACCACACAAGTGTGCCACCATGGGGACAAAAGGGTGACAGCTCCGCCACGCTTGGCTTCATGATCAATACAAAACATTTGATTGGCTAGCCAAATAGAGCGACAAGCCGAAGCGAGCAAAAAGCCAAAAAAATTAACTTCTTGGAGACAAAGAACTTCAATACCATAATATTTCTTCAAATTATCCCTAACAAAATACTTTTTAGAAAGGTCTGTCAGGCCTCGAACATTCCACGAGAAGAAATTCATGAATGAAACTCCTCCATATCGTTGGAGTCCGGCTCCAAAAGGAGAAGAAAATCTTTGTTTCTTTTGCACATATCCACCTTCTTCCAATGGTAGAGAGGTACTGTGAGACCGCCTTTGGGCTCCCTGATGGGAAAGTTTGTTGATTTCACAACTTGCATCATTTAATCAATTATGTATCGAACCAGGTGTGTCTCATAGCAATATACAATAAGGATAGTTGTCACGGATTCTTTGGGGGGGGTTTTGCACTGTAAACAGTGACTTCAGGTATTGGTTTGCCTACTTCAGGAGCTTTCAGGAGCTCTCAGGATCTCTCAGGAGCTGAACTGTAGTGACTGATTCCTAAGGTTTAATTCTATCTTATTTTCTAACTTAAAATCCTATTGACTTGTTTTTGACTTTATTGAACTTGATTTAGACCGATTCATGGAGATAACTAATGATTACTTTAATCCTTATTCTAAAGCATGAAATCCAAATTAATTCTATTTTTCTTTTAAAAGAAATCCATAATTAATTTTTGGAAATTAAACACTATTTAAGAACAAAAATGAATTGTGAGGAAATGACAATTACTCTAGAAAACATAAAAACTAATCACCATGAACAGATTTTCAACAAACTCCAACTTCATCTTTTCATAAGTTCCTATCATCGCTTTTAATGAAACTTAATAAATAACACCAAACTTAACTATTTCAAACAACATCTAAATCCAATTAATCTGATAAACTTTATATTTATTCCAACAACTTAATCTAACCATAACAAACTGAAACTTAAAAGTAATTCGAGCAGAAGTAACTATCCAAAATTAACATTCACTAAGTCGAAAAATGATTTAACAACTTAAGAATTCAAAATTAACATCTACTTTAGATTTAATATGAATGAATCAGAAATAGCATAATAGCATAACTTGACAAATTACCAACACAAGATCATTCCAAAGGTTGAGCGGGACCTACTCTTCCTCAGGTAAGATCCCTTAACATAGAGATTGAATTAACTCCTTGCTTTCATTCCCATGGATCAAAAGTAGAACGCAAAATCACGTATCGTTGTTGAATTATAGAAATTTGATTGAAAAGTATCTAACTCCTAACTAAAACCGAAACATGGATATTTATAAGAATATCCTTACTATATTTCTAACAAGGCGTTAACTGACAAAACTTAAGGCGATTAAACTAAAGATTACAATCAAACTAAAACCAAACTAAACAAAACTATGCCAGATTGGCGCTGGAAGTGGAAGTTCCATAACCAACTAGAAAGGAATTGATTTGGACTTGAGTGACTCATCATCCAGCAGGGCCCATCTATGGCGTATTCATCCATCATGATTAAACAAAGAGTTTAACCACATCATCAATCTTTAAAATACCCTGTTCAAAACCCTTAAGAAAAGGATAACATTTATGGTAGTAAAAGATCAACGTAGCATAATTATCTCAGCTAATAACATCATAAAGTAACGCGATTAACATAAACCATTACTTCAAATATATCTACTAATTTAGCTAAACATAAAGCAAAATAAGTAAATATGTTAATCTATAATCTACCACCAATCATGTCAATTAACAAAAATAACAAGTCTTTTAAACATAAAATGCTTTAAATGAAAGTGTTTTGATGCTCTCATCACTCCCGACATGGGAGGAGAAACATTTGGTTGTGCTATCATAACGGCAGCAGGCTGAGGTGTAGTCTTTGACCTAGGCTGCATTGGAACATTATCAGCCTCAACTGGAGCTTTTTTCCCCTTCACCGAAGGGTTTGAAACATTCTTTGTTGGTCCAGGGGCCTTGGAAGCTGACCCAAAACCACTGGACTTATTTTTTCAGTTTGTAACCATGGTCCATTTTTCATCAAGTTTGGCAGCAAAATTATCTGCTTGACGAGACTTTTCAATTTCTCATGGCGGAGAAGGTGTACGAGGCACTGCCAAAGGGAAGTCCTTGATCTTGTGTTCTATGGATTGACACCTATAACATGTGTTGGGAAAATTAAAATAAGTGACCTTCTAGGTATGTCGGAGAGCTCCAATTTTAATGTCAATGGAGTCTTTCAAATCTTTCGAAAGGTCCACTTCAACACAAACCCATTTCTGGGGTCGGACTTGAAAGAACCTATCGGGCTCAATACCAATGACCCTCCCCAGACATGACACAATATGATTCAAAAAAGGCACACAAGGAAAAGGTAAACTAGGAAACTCAATCCAGACCAGGACCGCAACTTAGTGTCATCTGAGACAGCGAAGTCCCAAGTTCGTGCCTAGAAAACTAACAAAGAAGACCTAACATACTAGGGACCATGGGCCAAGATAGCCTAGACATGATTGACCTCCACAAAGAGGAACAAGAAAAAACCCTTGGTTAAATTTTGGACCATATCAAGGCAGACCCCATGAGGGACCCAAGCCTTGTTGACCCATTCCTTAAGCACACTTTCAGGGGGAGTCCTTACAACAAAATACCCAACAAGGGTGTGCTACTCAATCCATTGACAAGCATAATCAAAATCAGGTAAAGGAAAAACCACATTAGCTAGGGAGTCAAAACACTCACCTCGTGAAAGACTTTCGGAACAAATTTTTGGGGTTGTTTGTTGGAAGGAGGAGTCATTGAGCAGAGTCATCGAACCGCTAACACTAGCATGAACTGTTGGGTTAGAGCCAGTTGAAGGCATATTAAAAGTAAAAAATGTAGTAAATGTGGTCGTACACTCAGGAAAAGAGGAAAATCCTGTGCAGTAAGCACAGTGTGACACAAGAGGGGCCAAGAATGACCACAAACACAAGAAAACCCTAATAGAGCTCATACACCTCTCCAGTATATTTTTTTATTCTTAGGTTTTTATCTTTAAGGGTCTTAAGGTTTCTAGGTCTTCTATGTTAGTGGTTTTTCTATAAAGGTTGGTTCTATTAGGTCTGCTTTATTTTAAGGGCACTTTTGTATTCAATGTGTTATTGTTTGGCTATTAGCACTTATACTAGGCTGGTATTGTGTTATTTTTTAAATATGTTTTTTGGTGTCTATAATGTAGTTTGTATGGTTTGATATTGTTAGGCTTTTTCCCCATTTATAGATTTCCAATATAATAACAAAAGAAAAAGAAAAAGATGTTCTTTTTTGGAATGGAATAAGAATAGAAGATTTTTAATGTTCACGAGGTCAAAGAAATCCTATGGGACAATAGACCCTGCTAGTTTAGCATTGTGAAGTGTTGACCTCCTACAATTTAGCTTGATAATGAGCTATCCCATTCTCTCCACCCATTCCATGCTACATAAATCTTGAAAAGTAATAGTTGTTAAATCACTTATGTAGTTTCCTCTAATGTCACTGTATGCTTTACAATCTAAGATAAAATGTTTTTCAATTTCCACCTACCCTATTGTACACAAGATACAAACCCTCTCTTCCCAAACTTCTTTTGGCTTTTTTCACTTCCCTATTTCACATCGAAGACAATATGATTTAGTGCTCAACTACGCAATGAGAATCTTTGACCTCCAAGGGATATTTCCCTCTATATATGTCTTTTGATGATGGTCCATGTTGGGATTAAATTCTTTAGGATAATACTTTTTCTTTCTCCCAACCACTTTTTCCCACATAGCCTTGCAAAATTTCTTAACCACATATATCTTTATTTATTTAATATTGTTAGGACATGCACTCAAGTGAATATGCCACTTGTTCATCCACTTACAATTTTTCTTCATCCATGTCTTCTTTCTTTCACCTAAGACATCTTTGAAAACAACATTGGGCCACCGATGAGTTTCCATCTACTCAAACTTTTTCAAATATCTCAAAAGACTCACCATAGCGATGGCCTCGATCAAAATTTCCCATGTTTCAGCTAGAAGTATTTCATAAGGAACCAACGCTTTTAGTTTGAATTTGCTTGTGATCAAGTGCTTTTGAATTCTCTCTATCTATGCCCACTTGATGTTAAAGGTACTACTATCCCAAATTTCATGACCATAAAGAACCACCGAAATAATCAATAGCCTAAACATTATTTGAATAGTTTTCCAATCCCATGACTCTACCTCTTTACATCTATTTTGAAGGGAAAAAAGTGCTCTCCAACCTCCCAAAGTTTGTTTCCCTCTACAATTTTCCCAACTAAACTTGTTGTTGAATTCAATCCCCAAATATTTATACTCTGTTACTTCCTCTGGGATATTATCTTCAAAACAAAAGTCAAATTGATTATTTTTCCTTTTTTTGGAGATCATGATATTGGTCTTACTAATATTAACTTGCATACCCACATCTTTGCACAATGCTCAAGTACGGCCAAATGCACTTGCAACCCTTGGGAAAATCTAGCAATCAAAATAAGATCGTCTACGTATGAAAGAAGCCTAACAACATACTCTCCCAAAAGAGCCCCTTCGCCACCCTTCAAATTCAACCACTCCTCAAGTTTGTCGATATAAAGGCCAAAGAGAGTAGGAGATGAAGGTAACCTTGTTTAACCCCAATGTCACTCCTAAAGCTTTTGGAAGTACATGTTTGAGTTCTGATTTTTACTTGAACCTCTTCATAAAGCCTATGTACAGCTACTCTAAATTGCTTGGGAATACCAAGATCTTTCATTCTGCCCCATAACTTTTGCTTGGGAACTGTTTCAAAATCCTTCTTGAAATCAACAAAACAAAACAAAAAAGCTTCCCCTTTCTCACCCCAATTTTTTTCAATGATATGTCTCAAAGTGATGCCATGATCGATTGTTGAGTGTTTTGGTCTAAAACCCGCTTGCCCTTTTGCTCTCTTATTTTTAACTTATGCTCATTTGTTGATTATGTGTTCAACCATGTTGCCAAACAAATTTACAAACAAAGGGTTGATCATAATGGTTCGATAATTGGATGGATTGTTAATGTCCGCACTCTTAAATAGGGGTACGGCTAAGCTAGTGATCTAATGTTTTGGAAACCCACGTTGGATGTTTTTTTTTTAAATATGCATAATGTGAGGAGCTATGATTTCCACTCCCCATTTTAGATATTTAGCCTGAAACTCAACCATGTCTCTAGCCTTTCCTACCCTCAACTTCTTGATACCTTCTTTAACCTCTTGCAAAGTGAAAAGCTTCATTGTTGTGTTTACCCTTGGAGGCTCTTCAATCCCTGCATCTTTCTCATACAAGTGTTTTGCATACTCAAACCATTGAGCGAAGGTAGTCCTATTCTTCATTTCTTCTTTCTTTGATTGAATCTCCCTCCAAAAAAGCTTTGGGTTGTTCTTCCCAAGGTGTAACAATTCTTCTCACCTAGCATTCATGAACCCTATTTTTTTTATTTTTACCATTTGCTTGTATAACCATGTGTTCTCTTTTTCTTTACCTAGTTGCTTGTTGGCTTTCCTTGCAGCTTTAAACTCCTCATCAAACCAAGCATTTATCAGGAATTGACTTGTTTCCTCTTATTCTTTACTCTTTTGCAGCCCCCAGAGCTTCTTGAATTTTGTGTGTTAGTTGATGACTTTTTAGACCTTGCGATCTTTTCCTTTCCTACTACATTATCTGCCTCAAAGTTTCCTTACATATATTGCAATTTTCTTGGTTAAGAGAATTTTTCCCTTTTGTGAGTTTGATGAGCAGGTTGTTCTTGTTTCATAAACTAGTAGCTTTTAGGCCAACATAGCAAAAGGAAAACTGGATTATGATCAAATTATAAGTCCTCCAAGAATTCCTCAATCACAACCTCTATTATTTTGCAAACCAAGATTTGCGAGAAAATAACATAATCAACAACGCTAGCACCATTATATGTTTTGCATGTGAAATTGCCAAAGTTCATCCAATTTCCCATACCATTACAAATAACTAGATCAAAAATGCCACAAAAGGCAAGTAACTCTTTGCCAAAGTGGTTGATAGCCCTTCTATCCTCTAAACACCTTGCCCAAAGTTGTTTCTTTTTTTGTAAACCAAAGTGGATTGTTATCTTCCTTGTTGCACAAGCTACTCACTTTCTCATTAGTTGTCCTTGCATTGAAGTCACCAACAAGAACTTCACTCTACTATGAGAAAGACGAAATATCTTTTTTTAGAGCTGCATAAGGGTACTTACCATCTAGACCATTTTTTTTGTAAATTTTTGACCCTTGTGGGGAAAATTAACATGCTGAAATTATGATGTGTTTATTATGTTGGAGTATTTTGTCATTGATGTCAAGGTTGAGTTTTGTGCTTAAGTGCTTGACCTACTTGAGTTGATTGACTTGCTTTCCCACCTACTTGAGCTACTTGGTTGCTTGGTTGAGGTTCTTGCTTGTCTATTTCACCTACTTGGTTGTGTGCTTCAGCTACCTGGTTGTCTATATCAATAGTTTACTTGTCTTTTTGTCAACAAGTCTTATGCCAGGTCAGATTCCTTTGTCAGCATTTGAAAAGTCTCTTTCTATGTCATCCTTTGAACTTTCAAAAGTCGATTCATTAGATGTACTTCATAGTTAAATATCTAAGTTTCTCTTTGAGCCCCTCCATTTAAGCTCCTGGTGTCTTATCTGAAAATTATTTTATTTATTTTACTAACAAGTGGGCATTGTGGTGGCTTGAAGTTTATACATGTTTTCTCTTTGTTGTCTTGGCTTAGCCATATCCTAAAAGGGACTCGATAGTTTTTGAAGACAACTAATCTTTATTAAATTTGGACACTTGAATAAGTGATTATTGAGGCGACTTCTACTAAGTGTGACGGCTTCTTCATTTGCTCAAGTGGTTCTATTTTTAAATAAATTTCTAACGGCTATTGGACAGGTCATGAGTCTATTGGTGTTGACTAGATATATATGCTCATACATATTCATGAGTAGATGATGTTGAGTAAATATGGGTCGTGCTTTCTGCCAAAGACATTTTTGAAGAAGGTAACTTTTGGACCGTGTGTTTAGTGTGTTTCTGGGAAGAGACATGTGACATTTTTAATGTTGCTTTCTATTTTGGAGATATATTCATAAGTTTGAATCTAGGTGTGGTGAAAAAGATGAAATAAGATGTTTTTATTGAAATGAATATGGTAATCAAAAAGAATGAAAGGAGTTCATGAAAATCGTGTTTTTGGAAGAGTTGTGATTTAATTGATGACTAGTTGTGGTATTTGAAGGTGACGATGCAGGCTTCATAATATGCCATCATTATCTTGGTGCACCGATAGTTTCATTTGAAATCAATATATATTTGATGGCTTTAAATTTTCCATCATTTCTATTCTAATGAGACGGCTTTCTATTATTTTCCTTGCGGATTGATTTTATCAAATCATGGTTGTCAAATTTTGTGTTGGGACATGCTCTTTCAATGTTACTCTGGCTTTTTGTAAATTCTACTAATATCTTATAATTTTGGATATGTCGGCTACTCTGTACAGGATGTGGGTATTGTAATGGAAGTCTTTATGAGTGATAGTTTCAAGTGGTAGATTCTTGAAAAATGTTTTCATCACCGTTGAGTATAGTGACCAGATGTAGTCATTTTTTTTAATGTGTTGTGTTTTGAAAAACCTTTGAGTGGATCAAAGCTTCGAGTGCGAAGAGTGATTTACATCTATCTTGGAGTCTTTTTTAGGAGAAGTCATGTATGTATGATGAAGTTTTGAAGATCTTGAAAATGATGCTATCATTCATAAAATGCAACCAATGATATTATCTAAAATTCAGGGTTTACTCAAATTACCTTAGCTATTTTTGGTTGAGTTTTTATGAGCGTGTTTCATATATTATATCTTATCCATATTTTAATTTGGGGATACGTTGAATTTATTGAAAATTCAATGGTGTTGAGTGAAGAAAAATGGCTTATGGCATAACATTCGTGGATGGTTTGAGTCATATTTAGTGTCATTGTAGCAGTATTATTTTGAATTGATATACTGTGAAGACTCTATATTGTGTGTTGAGGTCTTATTCAAGGGTGTCGAGCAGTGTGTAGAAGTGGCTTGCAGTGTGTTCTAAGATAGGTCTTCATGGGAGTGCAAAAAGAACAATTACATGATTTCAAGTTCTCAAGTTCTCGTGTGTTGTGTGTGAAAGCATAGAATCTGTCATTTAAATAGTATTGTGAAGTGAGAGGTTGTTGTTCAGTCAAATCAGTTGCTGCAATTTCAAAGTTTGGACTGTGTTTATTCAAGTTTGAGCCTCACTATTCAAGTGAAGGCAACGTTTGAAATTCAGTATAAAAGTTTGTGTTTTAGAAGTCTAGAGTTGGTGCTTCGGTGTTTTTGGAGTTGGTGCTTCGAAGGAGATTTGGTTCTCTCGGTGGGTTGGTGCTCACCTATGTAAACAGGGTTGGTGCCCTTTGAAGATAAATAAAAGCAATATTTTGTCATGGTTTTTACCTGAAGGGGTTTTCCACATAATCTTGGTGTTTATCTTTCATATGGTGTTTTATGTTGCTGATTTATAATCTGGTTTCTGATTTACATGATTAATTTGGTTTAAAGTTTTGAAATTCTCAAATACTGATTCACCCCCCCCCCCTCTCAGTATTTGTTGTGAGATCTTCATATTATTCTTTGAAATTTTAAACCATATGTATTGCTTATTTGGGTCTGTCTTTTCTAACTGAATGTTTCTTCCCCGTGCTTCTTTTATTAGGACCAATATGCCACCATACCTCTTACCATTACTAGTTGCCTCGTTCCAAATTGCAAATCTCATATAGCCTTCAAAAGTAGGTGTCTTCCAGCCAACATGTTCATGTGTTTCTACAAGACATATTATGTCTCTCCCAACAATGATAGGCCCTAACCCAGGTCCTCTTCTCCATGGATACCCTCTACAATTCCAACACACTAGCTTTAGTTTTTTCCGAGGGGGGCTACTTGCTATTTACCTTGGGACCAAAGGCTCAACTCCAAAATATTAGTTTTTTCCAACCATTTTTGTTGTGCCCCATTTGTTGTTGCTATTGTTTTCTTTACTTTCTCTTTGTTATACTCATGTTGGGCTATGCTATTTTGTGACAAAAGGTTGATAATGATTTTTTTCCCTTATGCAGCCATGCCCTTTTACCTTCTCCTCTAGTTCTTATTTTGTTTAGCTCCTCTCTTCTCACTGCCTCTTGTAAGACGATTAGATCTTCATTTAAGAAGTGGAAGCCCTTCAAAAGCCTCTTTTGGCTTAGCAATTGGTATTTGTCTTCTAAACTCCTCAAGGTAACTTTGATAGGCCTAAAACTCTCCTCCCTTAGTTTTCCAACTCTTTTTGCTTGAAATATTTGACCCCTCCATTAAAGCATGTCCTTCAAAAAATTGCTTGAAAGATTGTATGTATCCTTGTGCATGCCATAATCCCTTACCCCTTTAATGATTATGTTTTTTTCCCTTTCTTGCCTTTCCCTATTCTCTCTTGCTTGCTCTTTGCTAACTTTGTCCATTGCCCTTGCTAACCCACCAGTTGGGCTCTTAACTACTTGAGTCCATGAATTGAAGCCTTTTGAGTTCTTTTCCCTATCACTTTCTTTTGTCTCAATAATTTGAGTGCTCACTTGCCCCAAGGATTGAGCCCTATCATTTGCCATTTTTTATCCTGCCACGCTTGAAATTGTTTTTGTTGTTTGCTACAAGGATTTCCATGCTTGCTTCATGTCCTGCCATTCAAGCTATTCTATTTTTAAAACCCTTTGAGATGTTGTCACTTGTTCTTTTAGCACCTTTTTTTCCTCCACTAAAGTTTGGTTAACCACCATGCACCCATTGACCTTGTGTTATGTTTCTTGATCCTTTACTTCCAATAGTTCTACCCGACTTTTAACATTTAACATCTCACTCACATATAAATGTGTAGACCAAGTAAGAGGAGTTGAGATCGGGCTATAATTGTCATCTTCTTCTCCAATGTCTTTACCAGTTTTCCCCCCCTCTTCATCGAAGAAGTAGGAGCTCTTCAAAAGCCTCTTTTAGCTTAGCAGCTAGTATTTTTCTTCTAAACTCCTCAAGGTAACTTTCATAGGCCTAAAACTCTCCTCCCTTAGTTTTCCAACTCTTTTTGCTTGAAATATTTGACTCCTCCATTAAAGCATGTTCTTCAAAAAATCACTTGAAAGATTGTATGTATCCTTGTGCATGCCATAATCCTTTACCCCTTTAATGATTATGTTTTTTTCCCTTTCTTGCCTTTCCCTATTCTCTCTTGCTTGCTCTTTGCCAACTTTGTCCATTGCCCTTGCTAACCCACCAGTTGGGCTTTTAACTACTTGAGTCCATGAATTGAAGCCTTTTGAGTTATTTTCCCTATCACTTTCTTTTGTCTCAAGAATTTGAGCACTCACTTGCTCCAAGGATTGAGCCTCGTCATTTTCCATTTTTGATCTTGCCACGCTTGAAATTGTTTTTGTTGTTTGCTACAAGGATTGCCATGCTTGCTTCATGTCTTTCCATTCAAGCTATTCTATTTTTCAAACCCTTTGAGATGTTTCACTTGTTATTTTAGCACCTTGTTTTCCTCCACTAAAGCTTGGTTAACCACTATGCACCCATTGACCTTGTGTTATGTTTCTTGATCCTTTACTTCCAACAATTCTACCCATATTTTAACATTTAACATCTCATGCACATATAAATGTGCAAACCAAGTAAGAGGAGTTGAGATGGGGCTATAATTGTCATCTTCTTCTCCAATGTCTTTACCAGTTTTCCCCCCTGACCTCCTCTCCCCCAACCCCCCACCTTTTGTCATATTCTTGACTTTCTAAGCTTTTGTTCTTTGTGTGCTAGTTGTAGTTTTCCCTTTTAGCACTTGTTTCATTTTTTAGTATTCCATTTTTACCCAAGATATTTTTCGCTTTAGGATACCCTTATACCACTTTGCATTTACCCACACCCATTTACCAATTTTGTTTAAAAGAGCAATTTTCATTTGTCCTAAAAAAAATTATTTTATAAATACCAACTATTTCATTTCCAATGTGTGATGTTTGTTGGAAGCTATCCATTCATAGACAAATAAAAAGAAGTGTAGAGCTTTTGCAAAACAAAAAAACTCTAAATTTTAAGACAAATAAATCTCTGCTCCATTGACCTGTGACCCACTAAGCCTTTGTTTATTGTAGTCAAACCACCTTTCTGTATAAAAAGAGCTTCGCTTTTGCCTAAACCACAAAAAATAGTACACAGGGGGCCCACGTATCCCCCTTCCCTACCCATGAAAAGAGTGTGTAGACACCGAAATCTGGTTTAAGCCTGCGACTTCAATATTCTTAGTAATTTGTATTTCTTCCAGGGTCATGATTAAATAATGTCAATTATTTAATTAATTCACTTTAACTTTAATTCTTCTATTAATTAAATAATCTTAATTATTTAATTGATTCACATTTTCTTTATTCTATCTAATTAATTAAATAAATGTTTTTTATTTAATTATGTTACTAATTAACCTTATCCTTCTTGTCAAATTAAATAAATTCTTATTTAATTTACTCTTTATCAAAATTCAACTATAATTAAATAAATCCTTTTTATTTATTTAATTATTCATTTAATCCATTTGTCAATTAAATAAATCTTATTTAATTAATTATTCTTCAAATATCAAATCTTGAATTAAATGAATTATTTAATTCATAAATCCTATTTTAACACATTCCTCTATATTTAGATAATTGTGCAAATTATCTAAGTATTCACTCTTACTCGACTTGACATCTATTTTAATCGCTTAGTTAACTCTTGATTTAATGTCTGAGTGGCTTTCTCAAGTAATCTCTTCCTCAAATCATTCAATCATCCAGTGTTAACTCAATTGTGTGTACATGCAGATTAATTAAATATTCTTGTTTAATTAATTAAATTTTGTGCGTGTATTCGAACAGAGTTGCTTTAATCCATCTTTATCTTTGTCATGCAAAGATAATTCTTCTATTTTCGAATACCAAACTTGAAGATTAAATCATTTATTTAATCTTTAATTCTATTTCTAATTTGTATCACTCATGTCACTACCAACTGTTATCAGAATGCATGTCTAATCAGTCGATCTCAACCATCCCTTGATCTTTTCGATCCTGGCCTGTTATTCGAATAATCAATTTTCTATAAATTGATCTATTCTTCATCATTCCAATCTCTCTCAAAATCTTATGACTTTTTGGAGCAACTATCTTGAATCTTTGATGTTTTGCTAAATCATTATCATAGGCTATACTTGCACAAACTTTGAAAATATAAGGGAAATTATAGTACAACGGCAAAATGGAGAAGGGCAATCGAGATGATACATGGAATTGTGTACATACTAGGTGAGATTGTTTCAATTTATTTACGTTCTGGATTTCCTTTGTTCTTTGTTGCTTAACTTAGATTGCATTAGAGTTTTAGATTGCATTGCATGTTTGCTCTGATCTGTTTCCTCTGCATTTTTCTAGACGTTACATTTGGTGAACCTGACGTGAAGACACCATCTTCACGTATCCGTAGAATTTTCTTTCATTTTGCAAGTTTTTGTACGAAACAACGCATTTGCTTGACGAAACACCGCAATTGACATTCGAAGATGCATCAACTTGACGAAACGACACAATTGACATTTTTTACCGTGTCTATGAACGGAAATAACGCATCTGAAAAGAAATCACGCATCTGTCATTTTCTAAGCCGCAACTGACTGGTAAAATACCACAACGCATTTGACAGAGAAAACGACGCATCCGACTAGTATATTTTAGGTTTAGGCTTTAAATTTACAGTTTCCTTTTATATTTTTATTTTCACTAATCCTTTGTTTTCAGCGTGTGTCTTAAGGAGTTAACGAGTTTTTGCAAGACGATTGACGAAGACAATATTGAAAACTACTAATGAATCTTTCTGCAGAACGCATGTCAAAGACCCTAGTTAAATTTTTGAAACAGATTGTTTGGTAGTGTAGCAAATCTTTCATTTAGATTAAAATTAACAAGTGTCTATTGTGTTTGGTGCGAAAGCACAATTGTGTAATTACCCTCACGATTTGGTACATCGAAGTATCCTCTCCCCTTGCGCATCTGTATGATCTTGGATGTAAGAGAAGCGGTTACCAACTCTAGAACTTGGGTCTGTTCTGGTGGGAAAAAGTACTCACCCTAGGACGACTCAGACCGGTAGCACCCTGAACACGAGGGACTTCTAGCCGGTATATAAAAGTGGATTCTTGGGGAAAGCCCAAGAATCACGCGTATGGTTCCGACGAGATGGATCTAAAAGGGGACTCTCGCCGCATGGATCATGCCCTACGAACATAATTCCCGTACTAAACACCTTTTGTTTTAGAGACCAACCATTTTTTGGTCGTTGCTTGGTATAGTGCAGAGTACAGTATCATGCCCGAAGACACTCACTACTGATCCCCTTGAGTAAAGATAACAGTTCTTGGGATGTCACTACCCAAGAATTCAAATTTGGTGTGCTCGAATGATGTTAATGAGTTGTGGAGGGGAGCCAATTCCACCAAACTTCTAAGCTATCTGCTCTCAAGAAGGAAAGGTGTTTGGCACCAATCTGGGGTATATCGGTGGGCTATACCAAGTATACAAACCCTTGGCCTATTGGCCTATTAGGATTTTACTTTTCTATTGTCAAATTACACATTCTTTGAGTCCAAAATCAAACTGAAAACACTTTGTCTTATGATTGTCTTTGTTTACCAGAACTTGATCACAGAAAATAGTGTCAGTTTTATATCTCAATTCACTGAAAATACAACAGAGTCGCAACTGTTCACTAGAAAGTTGCTATTGTTTACTTTAGAGTCACATCTGCCAGATTAGCTCGCATTTGCTTTGTCAAAAACCGCATCTGTATTCAAAAACCGCACTTGTGATATTCAGTGACGCATCTGACAAGGTGAGCTGCAACTGTTGTCTCAAAACGACGCATTTGCCACTGTCGCAAAAATTTTACCAATGCATAAGTTTAGGAAAACCGCATCTAATACAGTCTGGGTCGCAATTGCCATCACAAGTCACATCTATTAGAAACTTAACCGCATCTTCCAAATTCTGGCACTGAACTTTACCAGAAACACGCAACTGATTGACAGAAAGCCGCAACAGTGAAACATAACTGCATTTGATAATTTATGCGATGCATTTTCCAGATTATTAGAAAACCAGAATTCATGGTCACTGTCCAATCAACACTGTAATACCAATCTTTGATCTGTCTTGAACTTGTCCTTGGACAGAAACCTGAAATGATTTGCTCAATCTTGCATCCTTTAGGTATCATTTGGTCATTACTATAGTCATTCCAATTCTAAGTTTTACTTTCGTCTTTGAGTACATATTGCATTTATATTTAGACTTCTAAGAAGGTCAATTTTACAAACTTTAGGATCGGTCCACCATCTACACTTTAGAAAAATCATAGCGTCAACGAAATCTATCATTGAACCTAGTCCTATCATCTTATCCTTTGTCCTACAGAGATTCCTCCTATCTCATCAGTCTAGTTAGGAAACTCAACTTGTCTTTGATCCTTGTCCTATATTGGTTCCTTGACTTACCTAAATTGACGCCTTGATTAGACTTTAGGTAGTTGGTCCCACCGTCTTGGGTTTGTAGAATTGATTACCTTAGAAGTTTGCTTAGACTTTGCATCTTTGGATATTGTCATATTAGACTAGCACCATCCTAGAACATTCCCTATTTTGCATTCAAAAAATCCCAAAAACATAGACTAGAGTCATATTGTCCATAAACGTAGTTTTGCATTACTTGCATATTGATCTTATCTTACATGGTTGAAACTAGGTCTAAGAGAAGAGAAAGCGAAAAGATGTTGAACCCAAAGGAATTCATCAATCCATTCTCCATAAGACCTCATAGGACTTTATTAGACAAATTCACCACTAGAAACACTCAAGGACACATTACAGTAGAAGACATAGAGGTTGTGGCACAGGACCCTGAGTTTGCCTATTTTGTAGATGAGTACCTAGAAAACGATCATCAATGGTACTTAGCAAAATTGCTAGCTGAAGGTGCTACCTTACCTACAGGATTCGATATTAGCACCTCACAAGCTCAATCTACACAAGGGACTAATACAATGATTGCCAGTACTACTATACCTCAGGTAAATACAACCATACCCTTTGGCATACCTACACAGAGTGCGACAGTCCATACATCTCCATTTGGTACGTCTGGCATGAGATCAGGATTTAATTTCACTGTGGGGGCATCATCGTCCACTCCCTTCAATCCTCTTGTTGGGAGTAAAAGATCTAAAACATTAGATTCTACACCAAATGTCAGTGTCACGAGTACCATACCACAGTCAACAGCCATACCTAGTGTTCACGTCACAGGTACCATACCTCAGTCAACGGCCATACCTAGTGTTCAAACCACTAGTACTATACCACATATTACACAAACAAGAGGTATTCCCTCATTCCAATATGGCAATCAAAATCCATCTTCCCAGATCTGTAGTCAAAATACATTCACACAGATTCCAAATCAAAATCCGTTCTCCCAGATGGGTAATCAGAACCCATTCTCCCAGATTCCAAGTCAACACCAATTTACATAGATTCTGAATCAGAATCCCTTCTCCTAGCACGGTACTCAAAATCCGTTCACACAGATCCCAAGTCAAAACCAATTTATGCAGATTCTGGACCAGAACATGTTTACCAACATTCTGAATCCAAACCTACCTCAAATACCAACGTTCAATTGAAACCCATCACAAGACCTTGGATTTCAAAATACGTACACAAATCCGCATAATCCACCCAGCACATCATTGACCCGGGTTGACGTCTTGCAAACACAAATGCATGCACTACAAACACAAATGGACAACATGGTAGTGTCAACTAAGAAATCCTTTTCAACAAAGGACATATTCCCATTTCCCTTTGATAGATCATTGTACATGACCCCTTTCCCTCACGGGTATGTCATACCGAATCTCCCTAAGTACAATGGCAAATGGAATCCAATAGAACATATAAGATAATTTTCTACTATATGCATAGATGCCACTTATGACCCCACGTATCTTATGAGACTATTTCCAAGAAGTCTTGTAGGGATTGCACTAGAGTGGTTTTCAAGTATAGACTATGGCATTAGATCTTGGGGTGACCTGGCTGAGAAGTTTGTTGAGCAATTCTCCTTCAACATAGACCATGAGATAAATATAGCAACCTTGTGTCACACAACACAAGACAAATGTGAAACATTTATCGCTTTCTTCTAGAGATGGAGGACTATAGCTAGCTGATGTCCTGTCGAGATACCTGAAAAACAAAAAGTTACTATGTTCCAAGAAAACCTTCATGCAAAACTAAGGAGTACCTTAAGGGTACATTGTTGTACATCTTTTTCAGAACTAGTGGAAAAAGGGGTTATAATAGAAAAGAATCTCATTGAAAAAGGAGAACTTAAGACATCAACATCCAATAGAAATCTGATCGTGCAAAACACCCCCACTGACAGAAACAGATTTTGGTCTCGCAACAAAAATGTCACCAATGATGGGGTAGTTGATGCTAAAACTATACAAGCAGGACCAATCATCACATTACAAGGACCTCACACTTCTGCCAACACGCTTAATGTTGTCAATCAACCTCCCAGCATGGTCCAAAATGCTCAACGTTCACAACAACAAAGGAGGTTTCAAAAATGTGAGTTCACTCCCTAAGGGGAACCCATAGAGTTTGTATTCAAGTAGCTATTACAATATAATCTTATACAACTGCAAGAGCCAAGACAATACGATCCAGGACAATTTAAACTAGTTTGGTAGGATGACAATGCCTTTTGTGACTATCATAGAACTAAGGGACATAACCTACAAAATTGTTTCCAACTTAAAAATATCATACAGGATCTTGTCGAAAGGAGAATAATTGAAGTTAGTGGACAGAAACCAAAGTCATCAAACACTGATCATCAATTCTTTCCTGATCCGCTACATGACCATGGGAAAGGAACTGTTCCCAGTTTGAGTACTAAGACCAATATGTCAGCCATCTATGCAAGTATCAAGCATGATTATAATAGTGGCAAAACCATTCGTCACCTTCGCGTTGCCAATGAGAATATCAATACCATTACTATCAATACAAATCCCGAGTGCGCGGTCAATACTCGCCGTACTAAGATCACTATCCAAGGCCCTCCATCACAACAAACACCACAGCCTTCCAAGTCACAATATAACCTCCTTGACCAATTGGGGAAGACCCCCACCCAAATCTCAATCTTGGAACTCTTGCATATCTCTCCTGAGCATCGATCCATTCTAGATAAGGCTTTACAAAACACCACTGTCCCAAATGACATTGATGTCAATCGTTTCTAGGAAATGGTGGGCTACTTGACCAATAATCATCATGCCACATTTTTTGAACAAGACTACGCAACCGAAAATACAAACCATAATGATCCTTTACATCTTGAAGTCCTTGTTGATGACACCAAAGTTAGACGAGTTTTGGTAGACGGAGGAGCAGGGTTAAATCTGTGCACTTTAAAATTGATTAAGGCATTAGGTTTCTTAGAAGCATGCATAGACACAACCAAAAGTATTGTCATTAAAGCTTATGATGATGAGGAACAAAAATCAAAGGGGGTGGTAACACTTCCTATCATAATTGGCCCTACAGTAATGGAGACAAAGTTCCAGGTCTTGGATCTCACCCTTCCTTATAACCTTCTGCTAGGCAGACCATGGATTCATGCCATGAAGGCGGTCCCTTCCACGAATCATCAATGTCTCAAATTCCCTTACAATGGCACTGAAATAACTATAGATGGTGACCCAGATCCATTCCAATATT
This sequence comes from Sequoia sempervirens, assembly GCA_007258455.2. Taxonomy (NCBI): domain Eukaryota; kingdom Viridiplantae; phylum Streptophyta; class Pinopsida; order Cupressales; family Cupressaceae; genus Sequoia; species Sequoia sempervirens. The sequence continues at coordinate 178,877,876 of VDFB02000015.1, forward strand.
ACACCAATCTAAAAGAGATACCCCAATGCCAAGTGTCGGTAAACCAAGAGGCTTCATCGTCCAATTCATCTCACTATGTTGATCCATCCACACTCACTCGAACATCTATCTCACCCTCAAATCCTACCACTCCTAGGGTTGAGATCCAAGACAAGGGTTGTGGAGATTATTACATGAAGACATCTTATTGTGTTAGCCATCTAATTCCTCCTAAGTCATATGGTTTACCTACATCAGATAGGAGACAATCTATGGTCACTATACACATTCCTCACACAACAACTTTCACTAAATGGGGAGAATTACGCAAAGAGGCCATAAATACAGAAGATGTCACCTCCTAGTTGTATAGGGAAGATGATGAAGAACCTCTCTCACTTGCTCACATTCCTATAGATCTATATGGAAAAGGTTTCACGATCATGCAGAGCAAGGGATATAATGGACAGAGTGGTTTAGACTTAAATCAAGACGGGAGGATTGAACCAATCTTTGTTTCCTAGTGGCCAAAAAGCTTAGGGCTTGGGTTTCAACCGATTCAAATTGGCGTTCCTAGTACCACATCACCCTTAATTGAGGAAGTAAGTGCTTCAAAAGATATTAAGACATCTTATGAACCATCAGACCAATATCACTGTGACTCCCACGACTCCAACGACTATGAGTGGGATTCCCTATCCTCTACCTCTTCCATGGACCTTGACAAGCTATTTGGAGAACTTGACTTAATGTTGAGATACTCACCAAATCCATTGAATTCTTGTCCACCAAAGAATATGACAAAAGAGGAATGGTTTAAACTCTACTATTGGGAATCACTTGATCCTACCTCTTGGCAACCTGATCCATTTGTTTCAGATAACCAAACCTTGGCATTAGGCCCACCTCTCAATCCGCCTAGATCTAAACCTAAGAGAAAACAAGACTTAGTACAAGAATTTTGTGACCATATGAACAACTCAATCCTTACCTTGACCCCATTAAAATTTGATAACTCTGACGATGACATTCCCTTAGTTTATCCCCAACTCATTGATTGGGACCAACAAGACACACCCATCTTAGACATTTTTGAGAACGACGAAGCAATTGCTAAGTTCCTGGGATTACGAGAAGGCATACCTAGCGGTGATCACAAGGTTGGTTTTACCATTGACTTGGATAACAAAGCATATTTTGGGGAATTTTTTCAACCCTCCAGTCACAAAAATGAGAAAAAAGAATAAACAAGATAAAAAGGATGAGTCTCTAGGTGAAAATTGAAAGGCGCCTCTAGACTATGAAAAAGTAAAAATAAAGGACGCATCCGAAGGTGAAAACCTCTCTGAGGAACCTAAGGATGGAGGTTTGAACATTCTCCCTGTTGCATAGGAAAAGTCACCCATGCTTGTTGAAGAATCAGTAGAAGTCAACATAGGTACAAAAGAGAATCCTCAACTGGTTTATTTTGCAGCGTCATTGACAACAAAAGAGCAGCCAGAATTCCACAACTTCTTTGCACAGAGACAGATAAATTTTGCCTGGTCATATGCAGACATGCTCAGGTTGGATCCTGAACTTGTTCTACATCACTTACCCTTACAACCAGGTGTCAAACAAGTAAAACAGAAATTGAGGAAAATGCATCCACAGATTGCTTTACTAGTCAAGGTAGAACTCAAGAAACTATTAGACGTTGGTTTCATTAGATCTATCAACTATGTAGATTGGATTTCCAATCTTGTACCAGTCACTAAACCAACAAGAGGCATCCACATTTGCACCGATTTCAAAGATATCAACAAGGCTTTTCCAAAGGATGACTTCCCTTTGCCTAACATAGACATGATAGTAGACATGACAGCAGGATATGAGATGTTGTCCCTTATGGATGGATTTTCAGGATATAATCATATCAGAATTGCAACTGAAGACCAACCTAAGACAGCTTTCACTTGTCCTTGGGGAACGTATTGCTGGAAAGTTATGCCCTTTGGACTCAAAAATGATGGAGCAACCTATCAACGTGCCATGACCACCACCTTTCATGATCTAGTACACACTCTTATGGAGGATTATGTCGATGACCTTATTGTTAAATCCAAGACAAGGGAAAAAAAATTACAGGTTTTAGACAAGATATTTCAAAGGCTTGAGAAGTATAAAGTGAGACTCAATCCCAAGAAATGTGTGTTTGGAGTAAGGTCAGGAAATATTTTAGGCTATATCATTTCCAGACGAGGCATTGAAGTGGATCCGGCCAAGGTGAAAGCAATCATAGACATGCCTCCACCAACTAATCTCAGTCAGCTAAGGACATTACAAGGAAGACTGCAATCCATCAGAAGATTTATAGTGCAGTTAGCAGATAAGACACATCCTTTTCAACATCTACTTAAGAAAGGGGTACCCTTTGCATGGACAGCTAGGTGCGGAGAGGATTTTCACCTGATTAAAGAATATTTACTCACACCACCAGTCTTAATGCCACCTGTTGAAGGCCGACCATTGATTCTTTATATTACTACAACTCATTCATCACTCAGAGCATTGCTTGCACAGAATGACGATGAAGGTCATGAAAGGGCAGTCTATTATATTAGTCGGACTTTGGTAGGTTATGAGCTCAACTATAGTACCATTGAACGTGCATGTCTTGCAATAGTATTTGCTACCCAAAAACTAAGGCACTATATGCTAAATCATCAAACAATGTTGATTTCTAAAATAGATCCTCTGAAATATCTTCTCAGCAAAGCAGCATTAACAGGGCGACTGGCCAAATGGGTTATGATGCTTAGTGAGTATGATATTCAGTATGTAGAAAGAAAGGCTATTAAAGGACAAGTCATTGTTGATCAGTTAGCCGACGCACCAATACAACTAGATCACCCATTAGTTGTAGACTTTCCTGATGAGTTTCTATTAACCATCAACACAAACACAACATGGAAACTATACTTTGATGGCTCACATACAAATCATGGCTCAGGGGCTAGTATATTGTTTATCACACCACAAGGTGATTCCATCCCTAAGTCATTCAGGATTGCATTCCCATGTACTAATAACATAGCAGAGTATGAAGCTCTAGTGGCAGGGTTATGCATGGCAGTCAAGTGGAAAATTAAGAACCTACAGGTATATGGTGATTCTCAGCTAGTAATCAGACAAGTAAATGATGATTATGAGACTATGAGAAGCTTGATCCATACAAATGCATGGTTGATAGCTTTAAAGAGTATTTTGACAAGGTTGAATTTCATTAGATACCTCATGTTTTAAACAGGGTAGCAGACGCTATGGCTACAATTGCATCACTTCTAGACATTCCTAACAACGTGCCTAAGTTTGAGTTTTTGGTAGAATAGCTTTTGGTCCTAGCCTACGATGTCCCAGATTCTGAAATGGTATGTGACATTGTTGGTCCTGATTCTCCATGGTACAAAGAAATCTATGACTACCTTCATTCTGAAATCATACCCACTGGCCTCTCAAACAACCAACGTAGGACATTCCTTCGTAATTCAGCTAAATACACCATCATCGAAGACACCTTATATAGACGCACCTTAGATAATACCCTACTGAGATGTCTTGATTCTAATGAAGCCCAAGCAACCTTGCGTGGGGTGCATGAGGGTATATGTGGTTCCCATTCTAGCGATCCTACCTTAGCCAAAAATATTATGAGACTAGGTTATTATTGGCCTACTATGGAAAAGGACTCATATGTCTTTGTAACGAAATGTCACCAATGCCAAGTTCATGGAGACTTGATACATGCACCAGCGAGGAGCTCCATCCTATAACATCACCATGGCCCTTTGCCCAATGGGGACTCGACCTCATAGGTAAGATCCACCCCACATCATCTAATGGCCACAAATTCATTATCACTACCACTGAGTATTTTACAAAGTGGATTGAAGCTATTCCTATGACATACATTATCGACACAGATTTCTAAATTTATCCTGAACTATATCATCTGTCGGTATGGTGTCCCTCAGTCCATAATTACCGATAATGGCCGCCCATTTAAGAATCAAGAAGTCTACCATATTTGTGATGAATTTCATATTCAACATCACTTTTCCACTCCATACTACCCACAAGGTAACGGCCAAGCAGAGGCATCTAACAAAACCATCATTAGAATCCTCAAAAAGACTGTCAATGATGTTGGTCGTGATTGGCATTTATAGCTTAATCCCGCCTTATGGGCTTATCGCACAAGTATCCGTACTCCCACTGGCGCCACTCCCTATTCACTGGTATTTGGTTCTGAAGCCATTCTTCCTATTGAGGTTGAGATTCCTTCCCTGAGGGTATCCTTGAAAGGGCACATTGATGATGAAGAGTACCGAGTATCGAGACTCCATGAGCTAGAATTCCTGGATGAGTGAAGATAGAAGGCACTAGACCATCTCCAAGCATATCAGAATTGCCTTTGGCGTAGCTATAACAGGAAGGTCTTGAATAGAAACTTTCACATTGGTGACCTGGTTTTAATGGAGAACTCGAAGAATCAAGCAGAAAGAGAAAAACCAGGAAAGTTTGAACCAAACTGGTTAAGACCTTATATTGTTACAGAAGCCTTTGGATCATGAGCGTACCAACTCTCTACTCCTGAACGGGAACCATTGTCCTCACCAATCAATAGTATTCATCTGAAGAAGTTCTACACATAGCTTCTGAGGGCCTTGTCTTAATTAGCCAAAAATCCCAAAAAAAAAAATCATAAATCAAAAAAATCGTTACCAAGGTGAAAACCTGGCAAACAGGTGTCTTGGTAACACCAAAAAAATTAGATAATCTAGAAAACAATAAAGAGAAATAATTCTTCCAATAGTGAAAAACCACTTCAGTGTCACTTTGGATAAGTACCATGGTGAAAACCTGGCAAACGGGCACCATGTGTAGTTGACTCTGCTCCTTTGTCTACTATCATTCTAATGTAATCCCTGTACATAGTCCCTATCCTTGTACATAGTCCTTATCCCTGTACATATCCCTTATCCCTGTATACACCACATCCATGTACATATCACCTATGTTTCCTATCCATCACTTGTACATACCATTTGTAATAAGTGGTAGTCTTTTCCATAACTTGGAACGATTGACATCGAGTGCATTTCATACCCCTCATTTTATCCTATTCATAATCAATTGGTCTTATACTCGACTGGGGAAAACACTTGACGTGTGTCATATTGATTCTTCCATTGGCTGTGTTGAAGACGTAAAACCATAGAAAAATACAAAAACATCACAAAATGACCTGCGAAAACACAAAACATCAGAAAACTTCAAAAAGACAAAAAAAATCAAAACATGTCGAAAATCCAAAAACAGAGTCAAAGTCAGTCGCACTTGTCAGTCTTTGTCATTAGTCGAACTACGTTACCTCTACGACTGGACGTAGGCAAGGCCATCTACTCATGTGCCCCCAAGGCATTAGGTCAGTCTGTTTAGGTTTGTCTGTATAAAATCATGAGTCAATCCATATGTCTATATGGCAAGGTCATTGTTTGTGTCGAACTATGAGGTCTCTGCATGTATAACGTAGGCAAGGCCATCAATCGATGAGCCCCTGAGGCCGCACTAGGTCAGTCCATTAGGGTTCATCACATTCACTATCACACACATCTTCTATTTGTAGTCAGTCCTGTCGGTCAAAGTCAAGTCAAACTACGAGATCTTTGCATGTATAACGTGGGCAAGGCCATCAATCGATGAGCCCCCGAGGCCGCACTAGGTCAGTCCTTTAGGGTTTGTTGTCACACAGTCAATTGTCAGCACATCATATTAAGTCACACATCAATCTAGTGAACAAGTCAGCAATGTCTCTAAGTCAAATCAAACAACTTTCCAAACAAAACAATCAAAAAAATTGACCTCTATCTTATTCAGGATGAGTCCTTCCTGAATATTGATATCAACAAAACAATTTATGTCTTATACAGGATGAGTCCTTCCTACATATCGACATTGTCAAACAATCAAACATAGCCTTACACAAGTTATCACCTCAACAGCATCTGACTTAACGTCTTATACGATACATGTCTTTCTAAAACCAGGCTTAGTCATGCCTTATACAGATAGTCATAACATCGAAACCAGACTCAGTCTTATCCAGTATGTGTATCTCCTAAAATCAAGCTCTATCAATCAACCCTTCTATCAATCAAAACAAATTCGACAAACAGATCAAGTTTTGGCAAATATTTTATTGGCTTTCTGACTTTATGGCTTATTTATTTTATCATTTTATTTGACTTTATGATGGGAATTATGTTACTAGCTTTCTCAAGGATGTCCCATGAAGGATTTAGAGAAGCAACGATGTATCAGAATTCTATTTTATTTGACTGTTGTCTATCAACTGTGTTTTAAATTGGATTTTGAGTCATGTTACTAGTTTCCTCAAGGATGTTCCATGAAGGATTTAGAGGAGCGATGACGTCTCATGACCCATCTTTTACTTTGTTTGTTGTCTATGGTTTGTCCTGACAAAAAGACTGGGGCAACTTGTGCCCTTAGTATGAGTTAACAACAATCCTTGTCTACGACTGTTTGTTGTTAGCAAGTGGATGACCTTGCACACCTTGATCTATGTCATATCATAGTGTTTGTCTCCATTTGTATTAGTCCCGTCCAATGATAATAAAGTGCAACACCTTTTGTGATACAGTGAAACGTCGAAGATTGTTAATACTAACATCCATTTCATTTCTTTTATTATTTCTCAATCTTTCTTTCCGCACTAACAATTCTTCCTTCTTGCATTATGATGGAGTCCTGTGACACACACACAAATAATAAATCATCTTGCAAATCCACATACATGTTAGAAAAATACATACATGTAGGCATTTATCATATCTAGGACATCATGGCATAATAGACATTCATCATCATACAATACATATCATAAGTGTTCCATGTACATAACAAATGTAAATACATGCATCACATTACATCTGTATGGCATCACATGTAGAAAGCATTGTACATATAACATCATATTGCATCTCATAAATATTAATGCATACATCACATAGAATCAACATCACATAGAATTAATATCATACCATAGGCTGCATAAACACATCATAAAGTAGATACGATCATCCATCAAATGGCATATCATATAAACATCACATGTACAAATAAACTACTGCATAATCAATAAATAGAAATGCATATCATGAGAATCGCCGCCAAGATCATGTATATATATATATATATATATATATATCACTCAACAGTGTCACATCACAATGTCATAATGTATCAATCAATATGGAAGCCCGCAGGCTATAGGATCATAATACAATGTCTCGGTACATATCAATAGATGTCCCTATCCTGAACTGCCACTGCTATCACGACTAGAGTGTGTGGATGACTGATGTCGGGAACCCGATGACCTGTGAGTTGAGTGGGGTCTGTCATATGGACCTGATCTACGTGGCTGCTCCACACCCTCTGTGCTAACTGTCCTGCTGTGGGTCCTAGTTTGTGACCTGCTGCTATGTGCCTCTGAGAAGTTGGGCACCCGTCTCTCTAGAGGAACCTCTTTCTCATATAAATCTCAATAGTAAGCCTCCCTCTCTCTGGCTCTAACTAACTCTCTGGCAAATGCAACTGCTGGCCCAATACATAGAGCTCTAATCTCTATGAATCTCTGCTCGGTCTCCTGCCTCTAAGCTATGGCCTGATCTCTATCCATGACAGCTCTATCCCTCTCCATCTGTACCAAATCCCTCTTGGACATCATAACCCTCATCTGCTCCTCCAAGGATGCAATATGGGCCCGAAGTGTAGCAGTGTCGGAATCAACTGCCTTTGTATCAACCTGTCTAACCCTCGGCACACCATCCTCCTCATCCTCCAACTCCTCTAGAATCTTGTCTCGAATCTCCCGCTCATCATCATCATCATCCTAATAGGCACCTAGCAAGCCCAGGGCATCAATCTTTGTCTCCTCTCTGTCTGCCTCCTCCTCTACAGAAACCTCTAGAACAGCCTCCTCTGCGAGATGCTCCTCCTCTCCGCCGATCTCAACATGCACCTCCTCCCCACCTCTGCCAATATCCGACATGGACACATCCTCCTCTCCCCGTCACTCCTCACAAATCAATGACAATGGTGGCCCTCGTCCCCTCCGTCCACGCCTCCCTCTTCTACCACCTCGTCGACCACCTCCACCATCATCTCCATCATCACTATGACCCCCTTTACCTCTCCGACCTTTGCCTCTGCCACGCCTGCCCCACAGTCATGTCTCTCGCTGCTCTACCGACGCCGGCTGATCTGGATCTGTCAAGGGAATCGGCCTATGCATAGCCCACCACTGATCGTAAGCCTCTGTGGTACCTGGGTCTGTCGCACCATCTCTCCATCCCTATGGAACTGCCTGCAATCCATCAATATCTGCCTCAGTCATAGCCACTGGAATCTCTAGACCCCACAGGGGGATCTCTCGCGAACTCGACCCGTCCTCTTGGCACATCCTATACCTCTCCGAACTGTCGCGATACAAGATCTGACAAGTGTCGCTCTATAATGTGGACGTGTGAAACAGTCCGCCCAATCAAGTACTATGTCTGGCGGCAAAAAGGCAAATGCTCATCCTCATCTGACCACTCTGCACATCCCAAGTATGGTCTCCATGTAAATAGCACCATAGTGTCAATGGCATGCCTGAAATACCCAGTATCTCCCATGTGGTGCTGAGTGTTTGCCCCCGCATAGCGGAAGGCATAAGGAGCTCTATGTTGTACATCTACTGTCACTGGTGGCCAAAAAATAGCAATGTGTTCCCACATCCATACCATCAAGAGCATGGTACCACAACTCATGGACTGAGCCTCTTGATAGGCTATGTCATGCAAGTAAAAATATAGCATGCCAAGGAGACAGGGACCCCACACATATACCTCTCGTCGCTCTAGCATACCTACTAGCATCTCCCCCCAACCTACAGGAAAGCCATGACCTCGACAGTTAGGAAGCACTATCCCACCTATCAATGTACACACTAGACAGTCCAACCGCCTATACCTCTGCGCCAGTACACGCCATCTAATCTCATAGTGATCGAACCCTAATTGTTTGACATCCGCGTGAGGGTAGTATCTGCACATCTCAACGACACCCCTCTGGGTATCATACCTCACCCTCGTACCTCTGATAGGAAGTCTCAGAATCCTGTAGACATCTTCCAAAGTAACTGTAGCCTCTCCAGTAGGCAGGTGAAACGATGAAGTCTCTGAGTGCCACCGCTCGCACAACGTTGTCAGTAAACCCCGGTTCGCCCAAATCTGAGGCATGTCTGTCACATGTAGCAGACCTAGGTGCCATAAGAATCGCCGCTTTGCACTCTGCAAGCTGTCTCGGAAGTGAAAAGTCGTAGGTCTCGACTCTCATGTATATATAGTGTCTAACACAACCTGCAATGGCATTATACATGCCTCATGTCAGCATCAAACATCTATCCTAGTGCCAAATGACAAAATTAACTATTCAAATGCGTCATTATTTTGCAAATGCGTCACTCTTTTGCAAATGTCTCATTCTTGTGCAAATGCGTAGCAGAAAATCAAATGTGGTTCAATTTTAAATATGCATCATTGTTTATCAAATGCATCACAATAAAATGCATATGCGTGCCTAAATGACAAATGTGTGTGTAAATTAACTATCATATGCAACTGCGTCAATTAAATAACAACTGCGTCAAAATAAATGCAAATGCATTCAAAAATAAACACATGCGGCTAATTTAAATGCAAATGTGTTGTTCTTTATCAAATGTGTTGAAATAAACTACAAATGCATTGAACCGCATAAAACCTACGCTAAACTATCTACATGATATTACAAATGCGTTGATCTGCATGCAAATGCGTCGATTGCGCACTCACATGCGGCTTTTTAATAAAATGACGCATAAGAAAATTTTCAATTAAATGCATAAAAAGGCGCGAAAATCAAAAATTTCAAAAGTCAAGTTTAAGGTACATACTGGGGGGTCCGCATCGACTGGCCGCTTGAAGGTCTGGATCCTGTATGCTCGATGGTGGGTGTTCGGAATGGGAGACATCGTCGTTGTGGGTGCAGAGCAAAATCTCAATTCTTAAAGCTAGGTGGGTGAAAATGAATTGGTTTTTACCCTGATTTCTATTTATACCTAGGGTTTTGGTGGCATTCTTTTTTACTGGTCGCGTCAGCTTCCAATTTCAATCAACCCATACCCGTCCATACCATTTCCAACTTCAATTCTGTCACTCCACTGCATTTCTAGCTATCCAATGGACTAATCGGGATCATTTTCAAATTTTTCTGAATTTTTCGAAAATTTGTTAATTTTCCCGAGGGAGCATACCTTCACATGTTTACACCGAGGCATGACTGGGGCATATTTTTATTGATTTTCTTTGACACAACGCCGAAATGACATTGTATCAAAGAGGGGCAAATATAGACACCGAAATCTGGTTGAAGCCTGTGACTTCAATATTCTTAGTAATTCGTATTTCTTCCAAGGTCATGATTAAATAATTTCAATTATTTAATTAATTCACTTTAACTTTAATTCTTCTATTAATTAAATAATCATTTAATTGATTCACATTTTCTTTATTCTATATAATTAATTAAATAAACGCTTTTTTTTATTTATTTAATTATGTTACTAATTAACCTTATCCTTCTTGTCAAATTAAATAAATTCTTATTTAATTTACTCTTTATCATATTTCAACTATAATTAAATAAATCCTTTTATTTATTTAATTATTCATTTAATCCATTCGTCACTTAAATAAATAAATCTTATTTATTTAATTTTTCTTCAAATATGAAATCTTGAATTAAATGAATTATTTAATTCATAAATCATATTTTAACACATTCCTCTATATTTAGATAATTGTGCAAATTATCTAAGTATTCACTCTTACTCGACTCGACATCTATTTTAATCGCTCAATTAACTCTTGATTTAATGTCTAAGTGGCTTTCTCGAATAATCTCTTCGTCAAATCATTCAATCGTCCAGTGCTAACTCAATTGCGTGTACATGCAGATTAATTAAATATTCATGTTTAATTAATTAAATCTTGTGCGTGCATTTGAACATAGAGTTGCTTTAATCCATCTTTATCTTTGTCATGCAAAGATAATTATTCTGTTTTCAAATACCAAACTCGAAAATTAAATCATTTATTTAATCTTTAATTCCATTTCTAATTTGTATCACTCATGTCACTACTAACTATTATCAGAATGCATGTCTAATCAGTCGATCTCAACCGTCCGTTGATCTTTTCGATCCTGGCTTGTTATTTGAATAATCAATTTTCTATAAATTGATCTATTCTTCATCATTCCAATCTCTCGAGAAATCTTATGACTTTTTGGAGCAATTATCTTGAATCTTCGATGTTATGCTAAATCATTATCATAGACTATACTTGCACGAACTTTGAAAATCTGAAGGCAATTATACAACGGCAAAATAAAGAAGGGCAATCGAGATGATACATGGAATTGCACACATATTAGGTGAGATTGTTTCAGTTTATTTACGTTATGGCTTTCCTTTGTTCTTTGTTGCTTAACTTAGATTGCATTAGGTTTCTCAGAAGCATGCGTAGACACAACCAAAAGTATTGTCATTAAAACTTATGATGATGAAGAACGAAAATCAAAGGGGGTGGTAACACTTCCTATCAGAATTGGCCCTGCAGTAATGGAGACAAAGTTCTAGGTCTTCAAATATTTGATTGTCAATGTATTGCTAATGAAGGTTATGTGCCTTGTTCTGCCATCTTCATCCTCCTCAATGAGAAACCGCGCTAAGAAGAATTTACGCACTCATTTGCAATACATCGACAATCAAATATTTCAAGAGCAAAATTCCCTCGTAACTAAGTTCATTATCAACTAGGAACTAAATAAATTTACCCTCTTGAAAATACAAATCTGATGGCGAGTCCTTGGTGATTGGGAGCACGAAGGTCCTCCAATGTGATTAGTGACCTATGAGCAAGGATTGGAATCGACCCAAAAAAACTAGACTAAGGATGTCAAGAATGAAGTGCGACCAAAAGGTCAATCTCAACCCTCCAAAAAACAAGAAAAACCTTCAAACACCAACTAGACAAGCAGAAAACAGGGTGAGGGCGCTTCCATGTTGTCAATTAAGGTTTTTGGAAATCTTTTCTGCGGTGGTAAGAGTGGAGCCAACAACAAATGTGGAAATCGCCGTGTCCAAGGTCTTTCAAAAGAACATTGTAGACAGCCCATTGCTTTTTGCCACCACTTCTTATATGGATACGAAAATGCAGGAATAATAAGGAAATAAGGATCACAGGAAAAAGAAAAAGCAAGAGACTGAGGTTGCAAGAGAGTAGTAGTTAATCTCACGGAGAGAAAAAAAAAAGATGCTCTTCCACACCAAACACAAATTGGCCGCACAATGGTTATTGATCTCACGGAGAGAAACATGATTCTGGTGTCCAAACATTTATCTCTGACAAAACGTTGATTTCATTCCCAACCGTTTTGGAAATCTTTTTTCTGGTGGGAGAGTGGGAGCCGATTGCAAATGTGAAAACCGCCATGTCCAAGGTCTTCCAAAAGAACGTTGTAGACGGCCCGTTGCTTTTTGCCACCACTTCTTATATGGATACGAAAATGCAGGAATAATAAGGAAATAAGGGTCACATGAGAAAGAAGTTGCAAGAGATCGAGGTTGCAAGAGAGTAGTTGTTAATCTCAGAGAGGAAAAAAAAAAAGATGCTCCTTCCACACCAAACACAAATTGGCCGCACAATGGTTATTGATCTCACGGAGAGAAACATGATTCTAGTGTCGAAGCATTTATCTCTTGACAAAACGTTAATTTCATTTCCAAACGTGGATAGGAAAATCTAATAAATAAAAACATTGAATGATGTTTTTTGTAATTTTCTAGTTCTAGGAATAAAACAAAATGAAAAGATTACCTTACGATAAGGTGGATTTGTTGAGAGAACAGGGCGCTTACAGAGCTACAGATCCCAAGAGATTTGAACTCATGAAATAGAACAAGTAAGTTTTTGGTTTTCTTTCCTTTGAATCTAGATCTCCAATTTATCACCTTACTGGACAAGAATGAGGGCAGTATCTTAGCTACACTTTGGAATTTGTAAAGCTTAATAAACAGCAGCAATGCTACTTTTATATGACAACTGAAACTGTACTCAATCATCCTTGATGGACGCAATATCTACTATACTACATCCAGAACATTCTTCACAGGTATATGATCATATCACTCTGATGCCACTTGTTACAACAAATCTTCACAAGCAAAATCATAAATAGGGGCATCTCCATTCACAATACTCGTACCCATATAGTACATTGAAATAATAACTCTCAAAACTTACCAGGAGTAACCAGCCACCGAACATCTAATTAATTTGAATTACGATAAGATTAATTCAATTCTAACACTTTTGTGACTTTATTAACATTAGCGCTATATCTTATTCCTAAAGAGTTAACACTGACAGACTTGTTTGCAAATTACCATCCATCATCAAAGATTCAAATGTTCAAGGTAGAAACTCTAGACTAATAAATGTTCATAAAACAGTGGCAGAGGCTTAAGTAAATTCTTTAAGTAACCCGAATGTCATTCCTGTTGCTTTTGGGGGATAAACTGGGTAGACCTACTATTAGGGCTTCACAGTATTATTTGTGCAAGGGTTGCCAATGTCTAAGCTCCTTGACAGGTCTTCCATTTAATATCACAGCATATATTGAATTATCTAAAACTAGGTGAAGTTTTTTAAGTATTGCCAACAGAACAAGCTCCTAATACAAAAAGCTATAAAGAACTATCAGAAAAGTCTTGATGAGTAGATGTGTAAGTAACTTCGAAGATGTTCCATTTATCAAAGGACAGCAAAGACTGTTAGAATAGGAATCGCATAGTATTGTGTTGTTTTCACTGCACATTGTGTACTCAGAAATAAGCTGAAAAAATTATATATATATATATATATATATATATAGTACAGTGTGGTCAACAAAACTAGATTGCGAGTGATGCATTTACAGAACTAAATGGCATCTTCCTTGGGACTTTCTTCCACTTATTTAAAGTATAAGGCAATCACAGCAATATATAGCCAAAACTTCCAACTCAAGTTATACAGTATTCTATTAAGAGCCCAATATAAAGATAGCAATGGGAATTTTGGAATATCCAAGGTATAAGCATGCTAAAACAATAGTTAACTTCAATTTGATACCAAGTCATTTATGATAATGGCAATTAGCAAATAGAGGAGTTATTCAAAGGTCATACACCTTAGCCAGCATAAAGAAAGGAGAACAAATATTACACTGCATAGATTGGTTGTCCAGGTTAGTGAGTATACAACAGTATTCTAGAATAAGGGACACCTTTTCGAAAAGGAAACAACCCATTGACCGAGATTATCCCATCCTCCAATGATGCTACTTCCATGCTTAATTTATACACGTGGTACAAGCCAAATTTCAGTCCTCACATAGCCTCTTTATATTCACAATCAGGATTTTTAACCAATAAATGGGGTGGAATCTTCACATGTCCCAACATTGGAGACTCCTTATTAATAAATTACTAAGCTGACTTTCTATATACATTTCATATGAAAATTACCATTCACAATCTACAACGACGTATGAATCTAGTAGGATTAATCGAGCCTGATTTGGCATGAGTGCTGACAGATCGATTAAACATTTGTAGCGATGAACTAGAAGGTTTTATCTCCCAATCTTCAATATATTTTGGCATATCTACATCAAATGGAAGTTTTCCTGGCATATCCTCGGCATTTGGACTAGAAAAATTCACAATATCTATTAATTCTTCCTTCTGCCCATCCGCATAAGATCCAATATGTTTACGAATTTGAACTTGTGGACAACTTGTTAAGGTGGAAAGATTCATTTGCCTGGTCACGAGGGAATCAGCTGTAACCTCATCTGCATCACAAACAACCTTGGACATTTTGCAGTATGATTGTCCACCTGTAGTTCCCTGCTGCAATAATTTTCCCATTCTAGCAGAGAAATGAGAAGTTGCTGAACTGAGATGCATCACAACAGCATCCCTGTACTCCTCAGGATGATCTCTGTAATGGCCTGCCATTGTGCATACAAAATTTAGATTCATTATGAAGACATTGAACAGTTTTATTTTTAGGATAAAAACATTGCAATAACCATCAAATTATTCAAATCAGGTTATCCATAAAATAGAATAAAAGGAAGATTTTGATACTAGTCCAACCTAACAATCTAAGATCTGAACATGAAGGATTATTTTATTAGCTTAAACATTGTGCTGCTTACCAACATGAGGGGAACTTTTCCATGCAACTATCTTCACTTGCCCTCCGAGTTCACGCATATGAGAAGCAAAATTGTAGATTGTCTCAAATGGAGCAAGATCGTCATCTTCAGAGCACAATAAGAGGACTGGGCCCATATTCTATACATGGTAATTGAGCTAGGTTAGTTACATACAAGTTTCTGGACTAGATGGAAATTCACTCAGCAAAGTATTTCAAAACAGTGAGGATGGGTTCATTTACCACTGATGAATACAAAGTCTGCCAGTGTTCAGCACGTTGTGCTTCAAACCTACTAAGAAAGAGAGCATCCAAGGCCCAAGCTGTAGCCTGAGCTCCCCATCTCAGCACTCTTGGCGGATGATTTAACTTGAGGACGGTAGGGTGGACTACAAAGTTAGCACCCAATTCGCTAATGAAATCTATAGGACTTGAATCATATATCTGTCCTGCAACACACTTTCTGACCAAATTGAAACTCCCCTTCACAAAGAGAAGACAAACATTACACCAGGCATTACAATAAAACCACTTAAAGTAAATACTCCGTGACAAGAATGGGAGAAAATGCACTTTATTTGCTATGAGCATAATCTGCCCTTTTTACTTTTGTTGGAAATAGGCAAAAAGTGGTTCAAAGAAAAGAAACAGATAATCAAGCTTACTGAATCAACATTCGGTTCTTCACACCTCTCTTGAAGTATCTGAAATAATATCCAATAAAACCATTGGAAGATATCAAAAACAATTGACATTAGTATGCTTTTCATCCTAAACATAGGAAATTGTTATGGCCAACTTACTTCTGCAAAAGAAATACAATAGTACACCTAATAATTTCCCTCAAACAAAATTTGTTTGACCTACAAAATTTATCACCAACACAAAACAAGAAACAAAGCTCCATGAAATCCATGGTTCAAAGACAAAGGACATTCAGTAAATATCTTTCCCTTCACATTGTTCTTATACAATGAGTGTATGGGGTGCATAGAACTTGCTTATTTTCCCTAACATAGGCCCCCTTATCAAACAACCAGAAATAAAGGCCTTATTTACATCTCTTAGGCCAAAGTTGTGAGTACGAGTATCTTAATATAGATCATAACTTATACATGGTCGACTTGTTTGCAGTTCAGTTAGTACGGTACCCTTTAAATTGTTTTAGAAATTCTTGATAACCACCTTAAAATTCAGTTTGATAATCAATCAGATTTAACAAATTTAAAAAATTAACCTACATATTAATGCTCCCATCAGATGGCACATAAAAATCAGCCTTCACAAGCATGACCAAAATTACGATTGGTCAGACAAAAAGCCTGTGGTCTTGAGACTTTTATAGTCAAACCTCTCAAATCCTTATCACAAGCCTCCCAAAGAATCGAGTGCATATGATGGAACATTATATGGTCATCCTCCCTGAAGTGGGTCATCCAATGGAAGCCCGACCATTCTTGGTTGCAACTCCTCGTCAATCTGCCTAACATCTTTAGGTTCAACATCCCAACATGTTGTTGGAGTTTCTCGACACTAGATAGTTTTCCGATCCTGAAGTCTCAAGGCACTATGAACTACAACTAGTTTTTTTTGCTCGCTTCGAGGTAAGCTTATTCCTCTTAATTGAGTGGATGAAGCCATAGGTGGACCAATTCCTCTCTGTAGCAGACGAATTAGCAGTCTGTGAGAGTAAACAAATAGCAAGTTGCTTCAACTCTGGAATGTCCTTCCCATGAAATTTCCACTATCCAATGGGGTTTTTTTGTGCAATAGTGGCCCTATCTGTCCTAGCCTCTGGTTTGTTGAATGTCGGACCCTAAAGATAGGAAAAACTAAAGCCACTTCTCTTGAAGTATGGTTGCCTCCTCGGTGCTATACATTTTATGAAGGGCTTCCATAAGCCCCTCCATTACCTCATTATCCTCAAAAAGAAGCATTCGGCTAGGTCTAGGTGCAAACCACTTTAGATTAAGAGCATAGGAAGCCAAATGAAGAGGGGTATTCACTGTGTTCCGCCTCTTTGTGACAATAGGCCTAATATGCTCCTCATAGAATTGTGAACCAGGATCCTTGTCATGAATCACTTGCTTCATTTGATCAAACATGCTATAAAAGTCTCATAAATCTCTCCAAGGCTAGGAGAGTATATATGCACATACTTGATTAACCCCTCAACAAGTGATATAATAGAGAAAATATATCTGCAAGCATCATTTAAAAAAATTTAAATTAAAAATTATGACATGAACACTATTAATACAGAAAATTAAAATTTTAAAAGAAAATATTAAAAAGTAAAAAGTAAAACAAACTTGAACATTTTTTCTTACCTAATATTGGACACCAAGTGTCATTAAGCACCCTTTCTCTCACACCTTCCCTTCTTTGATCTTTGATTGAGCCCACTTTTACCACTCTCCACAAAACACCATGGATTGTAGAGCATCTTGCACCTCCAACATCCTCTCTGACAAAATAAAATAGCTAGCATATCTAGTCTCAATCGGTTTGAGGAATCCTTTCTTTGAATAAAACCAAAACAGTGCAAGTGAAGTGTGATGGTTACATACAAACATTTGTATGTCTTTAGCTTCGGCCATTGCTACCTTCACCCAATCTATTTTGCCACTGAAATCAAATCATGTACACAACATGGAATCCAAAAAATATGTTTGTAAGCACTCTCAACCATCAAACCAACTAACTTACAAACATGAGCTGAATCTGTCACAACTTGCACAAAATTAGAGGACCCAACCTCCTCTATGGCCTCCTTCAAAATGGAAAACTAGTAATCAGCATCCTTAAGTTTCCCAAAACAATCAATAGCTCTAAGAAAGTATGAACCAACAGGGCATGTAAGAATAATATTAATGAATGGTTGATGTCAAATATCAGTCCACCCATCCATGAAAATGGAACAGCCAGTCCTAATCCATGTTTATCTCATCTCCTTCATCAACATGTTCACCTTTGAATATTGTTTGTCAAGGAGGGAGGTATGCAATCTACGTTCTCTGAGGGGAGCATAAAAGGGTCTAACTGACATTGCATCTCTCAACATAGCTTTGAAATAAAGTGACCTTGCCAAATGAAATAGAATAGCATGGGCATAAAAAAAATTGGCCACTGAATCATCAGCTTGCTCATGTTTTTGCATATTCATTAACTCTATCATTGTACTTCTTTCACCTACAACAGAAGTGGCCTTCATCTTCCCTCTTTTACAACTCTCTCCAACTAATACATTGGAATAGTCATGCAAATCAATAGATGCATGTTTCTTATTGTGAGTAGTACCAATGATTTTTTCCTCACTCACTCCAACCAACTTTGCCATTTCAACCTGCTATTCAAATGTTATATTTTCACAAACTCTAACCCCATGTCCACTCTCACCCAATAGATGGTTTCTAACCCTAGTATAGCTTGCACAATAATCAGTTTTGCAAATATGACATAGTCAATGCCTACTGCAATCTACATTTTTACCCTTATTGATAGTGAAATTGGTGGCAAATTGAAGCAATGGTTTTTTGGGATTGAAAGGGCCTTTTGCAAATTTTTGAAGAGGGTGAAGGGCATGCAAAACACTCTTATGGAGTTCCAATAGAACCTACTTTTGGATTTTCAAAATGAGAAGGGTCTAACTCTATCGATATTATCTATGTTGCCAATTCGTCACTCCCAACCTCTGGATACAATACGATTCATACCAGATTCAAAATTCGGATTTGGTATGATTCAAATTCACACAGGGTACGAAAATTCGACTGCAAATTCGCCACGGATTTGAAACGCCATTGTGGATTAGTCCAAGATACACCCAACCGAATCCAATGCGAATCCGACTCGAATCCAGACGTCAAAACACCTAGGTTGCCGAAAAAATGACTTTATTTGCATTTTTTTATTATTTTTTTGACTTAAAGTTGACTTCTAAATAATAAAATATTTATTCCATCCCTAATCTTTGCCTCCAAGGTACAGGTACAGGTACTTTATACTCAATTAAAAAAACTTTATAGAATAAATCAGGGTACAGGTATGAGAATTGGTAACTTAGAAGTAGATCATCAATTATGTACTGACATCCACATTGTAAGATTTGTGTGCTAGTTGTATCATCTAGAAACAAGAATTTCAGGCCTTAGAATCTTTGTTTCTGTTTAGTCAGAATGGTTGTACTTGGCTTTCTCTAAGCCAATCTTCAGATTATTTAAAAAAAAATTCCACTGGTAATATTAATCTCATTTTGCTTGCTTTCTTCCAAAAAAGTCTGATGACTTTGAGTATGGGGAATGCTTGGTGTACAAAATAAAGTTACATATATTTGTAACCCAGGTACTTTTGACTAAGTTTTGAAACTATTTTTAGACATAATAATCATCATCAATGTTTTTGGGGCAGCATTGTTCAATCAAAGATACATATATGTATATATTTCTGATTTTTATAATAAGTTTTTGGGGCAGCCTTGTTTGATATCTTGTACAGTAGTTAACCAAGATTTCATTTTCATGCAAAAATTAAAACCTTGGTAACCATACTACAACAGAGATGGTTGTCCTCATTAAACCCTGAAAAAGTATGAGTTGAATGATTATACTTAAAGGTATCCTACAAATCACAGGGGATAGAGTTTTTATCTAAAGAGATTTCAGTCTCTAGAACCTTTGATTCCTCAAGGAAGAAAGCCACATATATTTGTAACCCAGGTACTTTTGAATAAGTTTTGAAACTAGTTTTAGACATAATAATCATCATCAATGTTTTTGAGGCAGCCTTGTTCAATCATAGATACATATGTATATCCCCTGTGATATACATATGTATCTATGATTGAGTATAAAGTGGTGGTGTATTTTTGCTATGTTATTTGACTATTAATATGGTGGTGTATTCTGAACTTAATTACTGCTGCAAATATGTATATATTTCTGATTTTTATATGTTTTTGTATTAACGTACCCAACCCCAAAAAAAATTTTGACCAAATCCCGTACCGGATTCTCATACCTGTACCTGAATCTAAAAACGAATTGGTAACTTAGGTCATATTATGTTTAGTTCATTTTCTTCACTACCCTCATTCATATTGTAATTGTTATCATCGTCACTGCTACTAGTGCTCATTTTGTGATGTTCCTTTGTGATAACAAACTGAAAGTCTGAAACCAAAACATTTTTTAACAGTTTAAAATAAAAACTAGTTACAACTTACAAACTTACAAACCATTTCTAATTGTAACAAGCTAAAAAAACTAAAAAAAGAGGAAATTGCATGCCTTCAGACTGTTGTTGAACTCAAGCTTCAAATTTGCAGCTTGAACAAGCAAAACCCCCTTTTGTAGTCCCTGCAACACTAAGCGTGAACAAGCAAAAAATGGAACCAGCGGCTAGGCATAACAAGCGCTCAAAAATAATGATGTATATTTGTTTCTTTTTGCAAGTTTTAGGGTGTATAAGGGGTGTGGGAGGGTTTGTGGGTCCCCCGCGCCCCTTTACAACCCAATGAAAAGTCAAAAAATTTAATGTTTTTTTTTTAATTTTACTGACTGAAGTGTTTTGGACACCGCAAGGGACGCCTGGCCATCCCTAGGACGATCAAGGGACATCTGACCAACCATCCCAAGGATGGTCAAGCATCCCCTTTTTTTTCTCCATACTCAAAAAAGGGGACATGTCCCCAAAACAGCTTAGAGGACAAGGACACGGGTTTCAAGGGTGGGGACACCTCCCTGTGTAACACATAAATAATGTTTTTTGTTAATTGATAGGCTACAATCTACATACCAAGTTCAACAGATCCTGCCAAAGTCGGTTTGGTTCTGATCCTAATCTAGATCCAGCTTGGGTCTAGAATGTCCCCAGGCCTTGGCATTCAGCCCAGGTACATCTCAGACCAAATGGGCAAGCTTAGGGCTACTCCCTAGGAGAACCTATGAAAAAGAAAAAATTAAAAACATTTTTAAAAAAGAAACAAAAAATTAAAAGCAAAATGTAATCTACCCTAAAAGTGTCTTTTTCTTCAAGACTTTGGAGCTTGGTTAAAAGCAACAGTGTTCCATGGAACACATCCCCAAGATCTAAGTGACATCCTGAATGTCCTAGAGCCTTGGTAGGGACGTCCCTCCCCTTCCCCCTTTTTTTGAAAATTCTGGGATTGTCCCTAAGATATCCACTGAAAAGAGGGATGCCCCAAGGATGTTCCCCCTATTTTTGGTCTTTTTGGTTACTTCTAGGCATCCCCTACGTGGCTTGATATCCCCTGGCCATCACTGAGACTTTAGGGTGCCACTCATATTAAACGCATAAAAAATAGCAAAATAAATTTTGAAACATTTTTTAAAACTAAAAAAATAAAAGGGAAGCCCAAAAAAAAATTTAAAACCATTGCCCATTGTTCTTTAACATTCACCAAAAGAGATGGAAATGAGCAAATCTGAGGAAAAGGAAGAAGAAAAGAGTGGAATAGTAGTTACCAAGATATCAATCCCATGATGAATCTGATTTTTGAGCTTGTTGTCCGATGTATCTATGTTCCATGCATGATCCAATACTTATTGTTTTACCATCTCTCAATATAAATCATGTTTCATATGTCTATGATTATCAATCTGCTAGATGGATTATGGAATCACTGAATTGTTATTGTACTTACTCTTTGGAATTTCAGCTTCTTTTGGTTTGTTTATGTTATTTTTAGGAGATCTATTTCTCTTTTAAAATTTCAAATATTAATTGTATATATCATTTTAATAGCCACCCCCAAAATCAAAACAAAAACTTGCCATACCCAAAATCTGTCTTCCCATCCCCACGTTCCCTATCCATGAAACTTGGGTAAACACTAAAAAGCAGTAAAATTATGAAAAACAGCATGCACCATGAAGGCCATTGTAGCCTCAAAGGTCTTAACTTGGGCTTGGTTATGGGGGCCCTGCCCCTTGAACCCAAGCTATATCATAATAGTGAATGCACCCAGGGTCCTACCTCTTGACTCTATTGGGGTCTGTCACCCCCAGATCCCCACTCTGGTTTTAAAAAGCACAAAAAATAAAAACTGTTTTGGCTTTGCCAGATGGAAAATCAGCATTATATTTTAGCTTTTTCCAATTAAATCACAATTAATTGAAATTCATTTGTAGTTTGGTTTGCCAAGTCAATCATAATTCCAAGAAATGCTGCTAAGATATAAAACAATTTTAATTTATCTTTAACAATTACAATAAGACAAAGTGATTTTGTCAATTATCAGCTGTGTTCTCAATTCTGTATTCAATTTTGTACATTTTGTACAAATTATTCTTATGTGCAGCCATATCCAACCATACTGAACCCAGGAAAAATTTGGCAAACTGCCGAAACTGAAACCAAACCCAACAACATAGGCTAGAACCCTAATCACCCAACATACATGGTATTTACATTGTTTTTTCATGTTTCTTGACTGATTTACTTACACACTTCACAGCCATAATCACTTGACAAAATAAATCAGTCATAAAAATCAGGGTTACCCGGGGACGCGTCCCCCCTCCAAAATCCCCCGTCCCGGTTCCGGGGACGTCCCGGGTACTGGGGGACGGCTAGGGGACGGCAGGGGACCGTCCCCCTTTTTTGAAAAAACTCAGGAAACGTCCCGGGGACGGGGGGACGGCGTTGACCAAATAGGGACGGCTGACCAGTCCCGGGGACGGAAGGGGGACGGCTGAGCCGTCCCTCAACCGTCTCGGGGACGGCCAGCCGTCCCCTAAGCCAAAAACATAAATTTTAAAACATGAAATTTAAAAAGGTCGGCCCTGCCTACGTGGCATGTGTGGAGCGAAGTGTTTTATAGTTACAAGACTCGCCCAAACTCGGTGAGTACTCGCGAGTCCCGAGGCAAGTGACCCTGAACGAGTCCCAGAGACTTGGCTACCGAGTACTCACCGAGACTCGGCAGACTCGCCGAGTTTTGTGCCTCAGACTTCGGCCATTTTAATTAAATTTTTTTAAAAAAATTGCAATCTTTAATTTACAATTTTTTTAATTAAATGGTGCGCGCCATGAAGGTTTGTGTGGTTTCGAAGGTCTTTATCGGCTATTTGGGCTCCACTCAGCCAGATTTCATTAGACCACGCCGTGGCCGCCGATCCGAGGGCGCCGCCGCCCCTCCAGTAGCGCCTCAGAGACCTTACTTATGCCTGGCCGCCAGTCCCTCATAGCCCCACCACCGACTCGATGGGCCCCAGAAGGCTGCCTTGATTCCCCACAAGGCGGCGCCCCCAGACCCCCACGAGGGCGCTACCCCCAGACCCCTACGAGGGGCACTACCCCTTGATCCTGTTGGGGTGTTTCCCCCAAAACCTCATTAAAACTATAGGTCTAAGCATGTTATAGGCAAATGATGAATCATGATCATTAAACCTACAAAATACATATCCCCTGTTGCAAATCTTTGCATCTTTTGCAGTCAAAGCCATAATCAAGGATTATCTTGTTCCATACATTAGACATACGATATTGTATTTTGATTTTCATAACAAACTTTAAAACTATATGGCAGCAATGTAGCCTTTGGGCATTTTGATATAAGTTTATAAATTATAACTTGGAGGTTGTTTTATGATTTGTGTAACTGTATGTTAATTTTGAATGCGTATTGACTATTGACTTTGAGTATTGGCATAATGTTGAACACAAATGTTATATGTTAATGTTCTATAATGTGTATCATGCATGCCTTATTCATGTTATCTATTAAATATTTAAAATTTCCCTATATTTTTATATAGCCATCCCCTGCCGTCCCTAATTTTGGCCTCAAAAATCGGAAACTTGGGGACTCGTCCCGCCGTCCCCTGCCGTCCCCGTCCCGGAAACTTGGGGTAACCTTGATAAAAATTGAAACAAATGGAATGCAAATATTAGTAAAGATGTTTGCTGTTTTAAGTAAAAAGCAGTATCAATGCTGGTTTTTTATTTTGGCTATTTTAACATTTGAAATCCTCTGAAATAATATTTTTATTAACAAATGTATTACAGCCCCAAACCGTTTATGTCATAACAAAGAAGGTACAAACTATGAACTAGGCCACAGCTACTCTCAGCTTTTCCTTCTACTCTTAGCAAAACAAACTCCAGTGAGTATCTTCTAAAAATTTAATAGGCCAAACTAAAGCCCAGAGTGAAATTTAAGAGCCTTCATTCATAATCAAGGAACGTAAATTATACGATTAGAAAACATGCTTTGAGAATATATAGTGTGCCCATATTATATTAGGAAATGAGGATATGCCACCATGAGTTCCCTAGTGAGGATGGAGCTAGCATGATGTTGTGGTCCTTTTAAATCACATTTTTATAATTGTTGCAAACATTTTATGATATAGAATGATTGGTATTTATTTATTTGTTGTTATAGATTTTGTGTTATCAAACATCATGATGTCCATGATGAACAATGATGAACAATATTAAAACATTAATTGCTTGCTTTTCAAGTAACAATAGATTATGGTGCTATAACACTATTCTGGGATTTTTAAATCAAATTTATGATTTAACAAGCAACTTTTAACTGGCAATTTTAATCTTAAATATTTTTGAACTGTAAATTTTTGTGTTATTTGTTTCTTTTTTATATGAAAGTACCTATACTAGCATACATATATTAAATACACCGAGAGTTATCCTTCTGGCCTATTTAATTTAGTTTAATTTTAGAATATGAAATGATTTGTGTGCAAACAAAAAACAAATAGAATAGAAACTCTTGAATTATTTTAAAATAAATAATTAATTAAATTATAAAGCCACTTTTGTATGTAAAATAAATCTATTTAATTTTGAAAAATATTCTTCTAAGATATATTTAATGAAAAATTTAGAAAAATTTGTACATGCAAGCAATTTCTTTTCTAGGGCAATATGTTGATAGACATTAAAAGCAAAATAATAAGAAGAAATGCATTTGGGAAAAAAAAAACAAAAAAACAAAAAGAATAGGTGGTGGTTTTTTTCCATTGCATAACTCTAATTTCTTTTTAGTAATTTTTTTTTAGTATTTTATTGTTACTTAACCTTTGTATGGCTAAACTTGTCAATGAAGAACACTTGCTAAGTCAATTTTCAAAATATAAATCTTATGCATGTGTGTTGATATTATCTTTATGATGAATACTTGCTAAGTCATTTTCAAAATATAAATTTTATGCACCTAATTTTGTATAAAAATGTTATGTTTATGATGAAGAATTACTTAAATCATTATCAAAATAAATTTTGTACATTCAGTACATTAATAGAAAAACATATAAATTTATAATTATTATAAAATGAACTAATTTTTTTGTACATCTAAACAAATGCCATCACATGTCAATAGTATATACTATTTTTTATTATATATTTCAGTCTATGAGTTTTAGAAAAAATGTGTTAAATTTTGATTCAGTGTTTTGGATCACACTATGATAGAAACAAATGATGACAATTGGAGTACTTAAATTCCTCATCCAGGGTATGTTGTGTCAGACTTTCATCGTATCCTGCATTTTGCATCAGCCATTTCAAGACTTCCAATGTTTCATAGATGTTTTCTGATTGTGGATACGACCTGTCATTTACAAGAAAAGTGTGGATCCCGCATTTCACACTAATCCAGCTACATCCTGGCATCCTTTTGATCTCATATCTTTCATCTCTGCTCTTACTCTTGCAACATCGTCCCACCTACCAGATACACATAGATGTTGGATAGAAGTATTCTATTTGCAAGATTTTCAAGCTCTAAGTAAATAAGTCATTCTATAGTATATTCTACTAGTTCAACATTGCAATAAACTCTAGATGCAGCTAGCAATGCTCCCCATACACTAGCATCTGGTTCCCAAAGGCATTTATTGAATAAAATCAAGTGCCTCATCCAGATGGCCAGCCCGGGATAGAAGGTCCACTATGCATACATAGTGCTCCATCCTGGGCGTTATGCCATAATCTTTAGTCATAGCATTGAAGTACTTCCAGCCTTGGTCCACCAAACCTGTATGACTACAGGCTGATAGCACAGAAACAAAAGTAACATAGATTGGTTGCATACTTATTTGAACCATTTCAAAAAATAGGGCAAGCATCTTTGTGCCCATCCCATGCAATCAATATCCAGTAATCATTGCATTCCATGAGACCACATACATCCATCCCTAAAATTACCCAAAAAATATAGATTAATTAAAAAGGTTTTTTTTTTTTTTGTTGCCATGAACTCAAAATGAATAGATGAGAAATTGTGGGTGTTAATCATACACAGTTATTAGCAAACGGTATAGAAGCTTGTACAGAAGTGTGAATTTTTTGTATTCACTTTCTTCCCATTAAAATCACTAAATCATATTCTTTGCAAAGTTTTACAAATTTAAATGATGCTAATAGAATGAACCTAAATTTTACCTACAACATTATAAAAGATGGATGCATGGTGTTGCAATGCCATTAACCTGTACTTCACCTGGTATGTTACAAAGGATGATCCTACGGTGTTGTTATAACCTTGAATTTGGTGACTAATATTTTGTTGTGGTTTCAATAGGTATTATCTATTGAGTCTAAATTAGAGCAAATAAATTATACTAACCATGAATAAAAAATTCCCTTTACAAATTTCAGTCAAACTATTGGTAGTAACAACATTTATTTTAATAAAGGTCTTCATGACATTAACTATTTTTTTTTTAATACATTGAAAATTCTTATAATTATAAAAAATATATTTGTGTTACTCCTATAAATAAATGTTCACTCTAAAACTTAAAAACTTATTACATGACATTAAGTATTTAGTTTTAATTTATCTTTTTAGCATTCAAAATAAAAATAATATATAAATATATATTATAAAATAAAATAAAAAACTTTATAATTACACGAATGATGAAATACTATTGCAATGAGAAAAAATGATGAAAATAAGTGCCTCAAAAAGGATAACTCTCGACGTATTTTTATATAAATACTAATTTATTATAATAATTACTATAATTAAATTAATTATAATTATTAATATTAAATTTTAGTATTAATAATAATAAAAATGAAATCATTATAAAATTGATTACGATATAAAAAATAAGTATTTTAGAGTGAATTAGGTATTAAATCAATTTTAAACCATTTTTAAATCTGCTTTAAATCTACTTTAAATTTGCTTGAAAAAACGTCTACATACAATGAATGTAGTTATACTAGCTGCATGTCATTTGAACGTCAAATTCATACTAAAGAGTTTTTCCTTACATCGAATTTTGTTTTTTGATGGATGCCATTGTAATATGCATACCAAGATATTAATGACATCAAGTTTTAGCTCATTTTTGGATAAACAGCCAACATTTGAGTACAATCATAATAGTTTGATATAGACAACCCTAAATTTTTTACTAGTATAAAACATCTTTTACAATCATAACCATATAGACAATTGAAAAGGGGTCGAGGGATTATAATTGGGGCTTTCTAAGTTTCTAAGATTTCTACTCCTATTTATTGTGCTTGGTGCAACAGGTTTTCATCCTTCTATAGGTAACAAATTCTCCTACAAAACATTGAACTTATTGGCCTTTCTTTTAATTGTGATTCCATTTTATGGTATCCTTAAGATCCAAGTTAGACCCACTTTGTGTACTGACCATAAGGACCTACCTTGTGTCATCATTGTTAGAATACTAATATTGGTATATGCATAGCAGCAAAAGTTGTTTGGAGAAAAAATTGGCAAACCAAAAGTACAAGATTTTTTTTAAAAATCGGGAAAAAATCTTATTTAAAAAAAAAAGGTAAAAAATTGTAGAAAAAGAGACAAAAACTATTTTTTTAAAATTTAAGGGCATTTTCATAGCATAGAGATATAGAGAGCAAATAAAATAGAGAGTTTAACAATTAACCCATGAATTGTAGAAAATAGGATTTTGTTGTTTATATTCATATTGTTGATTACATTGCATTGCACAATACATACTTCATAGAACATAAATAATAACTAGATGGTTACAGTTGAAAAAATTCAATTACAATATAGTTTGTACAAAGTCAACCTATAAACTAAATTACAAAGTTCCAAAAAACAAATGTAGCCAATGACTTCTGCTACTACAAGTAGAGCTATGCTAGAGGGCTGCAGGTCCTAATGATGAAGCTCCTGGTTCAGAGCCTCTCCTAAGCCATTCAACCTCATGACTATCCAAGTGGCCTTTAGGATCTCAAAATTCTTAGGCTCAAGAAAGTCAATAAAAAGACAATTTTCCTTTGTTGAGCAGACATCATAAATTACAAAATGGGAATCAACTAGTTCATATTTGTAATTTAAAGAGAACTATATGAAGAGTGTCAAAGGGAAATTATATGACAAAGGAAGCAATTGCAAAGTTCAACTTAATAGGTTTTGAATCAAATAGCTCAAGATAGAGTAATAGAAAATGCTTTTGAAACAAAATCTTAAATCTCAAAAGACCATAAATGATATTGAAATGTTCTCATTGATAACTATTTTAGCACATTTGTAAAAGAGTAAAGTGGGTGTTAAATATTTTTCCATTAGATAATAAAGACTTGCTAGTACAAAAGAAGAGAGCAACTATTTGAGCCACAATTTTAGCTATTATTATTCGAGTAAATTTTCCTTGATTTTGCATATAAGTGGATGATGGAGTTAAAAACATTGATGGACTGAGTAGAATTTGAGAGATTATAGGTACAAGTTTCAAAGGAAAACAAAGCACGAGGAGCATTCCCTTTCAATGGGACAATTGCTGCTGAAATCTATTTGGATCGTTAAAGAGAAAATATATGAGGCCTGCTTCGGGATGGATTAAGATAAGCCCACAAGACTAGGGCATGATTTCTCTCAAGGCATGTATTAGTTTGTTTGATACCTATTTAACATGCATGGAACGCTACACCATATATGTCTAAAGCATTCATGTACTACTATTGTACTCCATGTAGGCCTTCTAAACCTCCAAGTATATGACGATCCTAAATGGAATGTAGTTCCCAAACAAGTGTAGGGCATACAATTAAGCAAAAAAACTTACACATGTAGTTCCCAAACTGAGTGTGATCCGAAACATTGATGCAAAAAAACTTACACAATCAAAATCCAGAAATAATTTGCAACAAGTGTAGGGCATACAATTAAGCATTGAGTTTCACCAATCAACAACGCATTAAGCCTGCAGAATATATAGGAAATTTAAATATATCCAAAACAATCCTTCATTTTGATATAAACTATTGCTACAATGCATTTTTTTCAACACTACAACCTGATTTTTATCTTTCTAATAGGAACCGTTCTGCTTCCAATTCCACAATATCTATAAACTATTATATATATACTTATGCTTCCCACTTGAATATACAATTGTCACTACCCTACCCGCTTGTCATTAAAACTTGATGGCCAGTGACAAATTGAAGCTCCAAATTATCACACTTTGTTAGCATTTTTAAAGGAAGTTTGTCCCAACCTAACCTTGATAATCTAAACAAGCACCTTGGTATTATTGTTCACAATTGAAATGTTAAAATTCTTTTGAATAGTCAAGAACACAAGAATTCAAAGAAAACAAACCTCTTTAAGTTGATATCAAGCCAACAGAGTTTCATTTCAATTTAGTGTAGCTTTCTATATTTATGATAATGTCTACTATTATCCACTAAATTGTTGTTGAACATTTAGAATACTGAAGCGGGGGGGGGAAGGGGTGGTGAATCAGTATTCTATTAAACTTTTGAACACAACTTATCCAATCACCAAAACATATTAACTAAATAAAGAATGAAAGCATGAATCATCCACAAAGTCACAATATATTATATCTGGATATAGTATATTACAGGGGCTCGCCGCTAGGACACACTGTCCTTATAAGGCTCACAGTTAGAGTTAAATACAATACAAAAATGGCTCATTGCCAAAGTATGAACTGATACAAAGCGCACCTTCATTGTACTATATTTCAGTTCCTTTGAAGCTTTGAATATATGGTATTGCTCTGCTTAACAATCGCTCAACAACTCTACTCTAGTTCTAAACTCTTCCCACTGAATTCACATGTTCGCATCATATGAGACCATTCGCCCCTGATATGTCATTTATGCTCACTCATCTCTATCTCTTCAACTCCAAAATATCTCATATATATACCCAAATACATTCGCACACATCAATTAGGTCAGCCTAATTAAATGTAAACAAAAACAATCCAAAATAGCTTTTGTCAGCACCGCACATGATTCAAAATTATCTTCACGCCCAAGCAAACGTGCAATACTTAATTTAGGTCGGCATGGATCTAAAATAGATCCAACTAACCTCTGCAATGTATATTTAATCTTCTCAACACATATCATGTATTAGGTGGGCCAAGAATTGGACCTAATCACAAAACCTCCAATCATACATACACTTCCCAATACACGCAACTTCCAGATTCGATCTTTCTTCAAATTCACATTTCGCCGACATCAGTGAGACTAACTTTAGAGCCGCAATACCAAAACATTCTTCTTAAGGAAATGCGCAATCTCCCACATTGATACACTGAACAGAGAGGTGACAGTGATATACAGAATTGAACTTTGTCATTGATATCTTCCGGTACACTTCACAAAACTTCACGAGATCTTGAATATAGTTGTATAAACCAGTCATAATGATATGGTTAAAAGCACAAAGTTATACCTCTTCTTGCGGTGAAGTGCAGACCCAAAAACTGACACACTAAACCACAACATCGTCAATAGAGAACACTTAGCCAAATTCCTGATAGATCAGCTTTCTGATATAGTTAGTACTGTACAAATGACGACAAAAATGCTTCCCCACAATGTTGACATCAATTACAACACTGGGTCAGCCAAATCAACCGATGTGTGTACACTTCATGCTCATGTTGCCAAGTTGCATCAACAATGATAAACTTCCAGACTTCCAACAATTGTGTCTTTGGATTTATATACATGGAAATCATTACTATGAGCCTAAGGCAAATGACAATAGTGTGGAATATAGAGGAAAAAGCAGCACATCTCTTAGCCATTCCATGTTAATGTCCTTAACATCAAATGTAGAAGCATACCAAAGAACGTGTCTACTTTAATGTCCTTAACATCTATTAGAAATATACGTCCATTCAAGGTCGCCTACCTGTGATTTGCCTTAGCAACTTGATGAAATCTAGCAAATCTTTGATGGTGAACCACATCCCAACAGCCAACACTCAGTTTTGTGCTAAAAATCAACGAAAAAACTTTGATTATATAGCGATTTCACATAGATAGGGTTTCACGACGATTTGGTTGGACAACTTTTTCATGATTTTTTCACAATTTAAACCCTTAAAAATCGTTGAAAATCACAGCTGATTAAATCGGGATTTTTTGGGGAAAAAATATTTTTGGCCGAAGGATTTTAAAAATCGGGATTTTTGCGATTTTTTGAGGATTTATGCTTTCTATGGGTATATGTACCAAGAGGCAGCCCTATACTAGTAAATAATTAAAAGTGATAAATGTATACTATATAAACTAGGGTTCTATATCTCATTATTCATTCAATTCAAAACATTCTATTCATTTGTAGCAAGCAGCTTGGTATCTCAACATATTACATGGGCATGGTAAAGCATGTTAGATATTTCTTAATTCTCCTGGATTTTAATCAGGCTCATTAAGGCATGAACCACATTCAAATTCTATTTGCAAACAAAAACACAAAATTGGAGAACAACAAATAGCCACAAATGCCTACCATGTGCAACTACCAAAAAACCCCTTTCAGACTCCCATGACTACAAGCATTGGATGCCAATAGCAAATGCAAAAAGTGCATGTCCTTGCATGCAAATATACCCTCATGTGACTAGCAAATGCCTTTTGTTACAAACTAAAAATAGTCTAAAAATAGTCTAAAAATAATAAGTGGTTACAAACTAAAAATAGACAACAGTTACAAAAGACTGCAGCCACAACAAGCAGTGTTTACACACTAATAACTAAAGATACCGCTTATTATGGCAATAACTAATATTATTCTAATATTTGAATAAAGCTTATTAGCTGCATGATGGGAAAGCTAAAATTTCTCAATGCTAGGGATGTATTCTGTGAAATTAAAGAATTCTTAAGTATAGATTGAAGAAGTTACTTGAAAAATTAAAAAATTCTCTTCCAAATGCAGAGTATGTCATGAATACAGCCACTCAGTGCAAAGGTGTATGTATGTAACTAATACAAAGGCAACACAACCCTATGCCCAAAAGGTGTTTCAGCTACAAAGGACATATTAAGGAGGAAGGCAGTATTCCAACAGGTTGTAGATTTACAGTGCCCACAAGCAAAGTTCAGGAATATCCAGGAATCTGTTCGTGCTGCCATGGTGAAGAGCAAGAAGGAAGCATTCCAGGGCATGGGCAAAAAGGTAGGACAGATAGAACAAGTAACAGGCCAAAGGTAAACAATCAAGCAAGGAATAGAAAGCAATTGAAACCTAAGCCGGTGACAGGTGAGCAAGCTGCATCATCTTTCCACAGTACTAAATATTTCCAGATTCTGGGAGATGCAGATTCCAGAAACTGGCATAATAAAAGTATTTAATATCTTCTTCTTTTTTTAAAGTGTTAACTTCTTGATCAATTACCACAAGAAAAATAAGCACCAGCAAAATCAAGATTAACAATAACTTGGTCAAGAGATCTCAAATGCTGGTAGCTTTTAAGGGTAGTAATCCTGTCAAATTTCAAACACAGGAGCATACCGAAGCCAATATAGACCATGAAGAATTTCATTGACTGGAGTTCATCTGCCAGAGAAGCTGGATCATACTACTGATTTATCACAACAGAGATGAGAGAAAACAAGAAAACAGCCGAAGCTGCCTGCCAAGCATCCAGACCAGTTAAAACTTGTAATACTTCAAACCAGGTATTTAGATTCCAACTCATCCTTTTAACGTTTTAAAAATTTTGTTAAGATACTAATTATAGTTTCAATACGCATACTTGTGGTTGTGGTTATATCTGGCTACTCCTTCTGGAATGCCCAGAATTATATTTCTTGTTCCAAAACATAAGAAAATGAATGGATAATTCATGGCAGGAATATCCTTTAAGCTGGCACATATGCACATCCATAATATTTTATGCGGTTAACTCCATCTGTTATCTCTTTAACTTTAAAAAAAGGCAAATTAAGCTGTATTTAACTAAAGTTCCATCACTGCGGGAACCTAACCCAAAAAATCAAAACATTCACAATCAAATCTCAGAGAAAAGTGTGATATTCAGTTATATTGAAAAGTACTAAATCATGAAGAGAATTTTATTTTTTTGGTAGACTGTCATTGGAAAATGACAATGTATTAGAAGCAGAAGCAAATTACAGAAACAAGCCCCAGTTACAGTATGAACAGCAGGTGCTAAGAACATTACATTGTAAAAATTATTGCACAAGGTGCTCATTTGATACAAATAACATGTGAAATGAAATATTTGCTCAGTTGGTACAACTGATTATTTTTAGCCCCAACTCACACATATCACTTGTTGATGAGCACAGATACTAAAAAATAAAGTGGCAATGTTGCTCAGAATAATGTAAAGTCAAATGCATTTATTATTGACATTGATTGTTTTTAGGCCCAGCTCACACACGTCAATCATTGATTAACACAGATGCTATAAGATACCTAATGGCGTTGTTGCTCAGAAATAATGTAAATTTAAATTTAAATCCGTTTATTATTATATAAACCTCTTGGTGGAAAAGGGTACCTGGAAAAGCTTGTACATACATGACTTTGAGCCACCAGAGAATGTGGCAAAGACAATCGGCCTTGGTCTTCTTGCAACTTCCTAACAATCCCTCCAAAATAATGTTTCAAATTAGTGAAGTTAAAGTTGAACCTGTCAATATAAAAAATAAATTTTCATTCCCTTATTGATGCCTCAAAGCTTTGACATTTCCTTTAAAACTCTATTCTAAAACAAAATTCACTTGTAAGATAGAAAAAGGCTACTTCTAGAGTGAAGTTAAGCTCAATTACCTTAGAAAGCTCATCAAGGACAGTCAAAGCCAAAGATGTTGCTTGGCTAGGAAAAAACCTGTATAAATTCTTTGTAGTAAGTATGTAGAACAGAGTATCAAATTTAATTCCACATTAAAGGCACAGAATAAGACAAAAGAACAAAGATGGAAGGTTATATGAATGTAGAAAACTAAAGCAATGTTCATAGTCACTAATTAACCTTGGGATAACAAACTTCATGCATAATGCTATGATTTTTATATATTTTCTTGCAAATTATTTAATATAATTTTCTTTCCTTTTATTTTAGTTTTACTTATTTCTATTAGTGTCATTCCTTTTTATTTAGCTAGTTGAAATAAATATCATTCCATTTCTCATAAAATTATGCTGACATAAGTTGATTACTGCAGTAGTGCAAGTGAGCTAAATATAATATACACTAAAGTGTATTATTTATCAGAAATTAGCTGACAAATTCCTCCTCATAAAGATGCCGTACAAACATCAAGTTATACCCATCAAGCAAACTTAGACGTGCAACTGAGGTCATGGACAGTTATGGACAAAACATTACAAAGCTTAAATGTGTATGTTTTTGGGTTCCTATAAGGTCCCCTGGTTGTCTCAAGGACAGCAAGGTATCCTCAGATGCCCCCTAGCGAGGGGGCCTTCTTGGCAAGTGGCACCCAAAGTGATGGCAGGGAGAAATTTCATACCCATCCTGCCATCCTCAGGACAACCCCATCCAGCCCTTCTTAAGACATCCTTTTTCCCAGAACATTTGAAAAAAATCCTTACGTGAAATTTTAATCTCTACACATTATACTTGACATGAAATAGTAAATTTATTTTTCTCTACTTTTACAACTAGTAATATGTTTTTCTATTCCCTTGACTCCTTTCTTGGCATGAGTTTTTCTCTTCTTGGAATATGCATTTAATAGCAATTCAAAAATTGTCTTCCCCCCTCTCAACCTACTCTCTCCACTTCCTCCACACCTTGCATTCCTTTTTTTTTTTTCTCAACAAATGCAAATACCATTTTTTTTTAATAGATTTACAATTTACAATAAATGCCCACTCACAGGCTGGGTGTGGGATTTTGCCTTTTTGGCAAATTACAATTTTCAAACATTTTTAAATCCACTAATAACTGAATCAATTAATAAATTGATTTTCCTTTACAATCCCAACATCAAGCCTTACTGTGTTGGAGGAGTTGAAGATTTAATTAAATTGTGCTTGCAAGAAAAACCAAGACAAAACTCAAAAATTAAAATTAATATATTTTTGATGTGCAGGATTGTTTGTGCACCTGGATGCTCTTGCATCAAACATCCCGGGTAAATGAAATGTTTCATGAGTGAGTGAGAACTCATGAACATTTGAATATCCTATGTTTATTCATCATCCACCTTTCTTCCTTATCTACTTGATTTTTCTTCTTCTCCTTGTTCTAAAACTTCCTGTCTCTCCCTTCCTTCATCTTTCCCCTCTTTCCTCTCATGTAATTCATCTTGTTGTACCAAGTTTCATCTTCCCACTTCCCTTTATCATTCTTAACTTCTGCATATAAATCGACACTAACAAAATCATAGAAGTCAATGAATTCACTTTGCACATTCCCTTCACCTATTCATTCTTCACTTTCTTCTTCCTCTATTTTGTTTTCCTCCTTTCTTGCTGCAACATCCTTTTCAATATCCTCATAGCTTTCAATTTTAACCATATCACTTACATACAAATTGAATTCATCAAAAGATTCACAAGATGCAAATTTTACCTCATCTTTCAATGCCATAAATTTTGCTTCACCCATTGTCAATGCAAGCCACTCATTTTCAACTATTGCAATTTGCATTAATAATTCATCTTTTCCTTTATTTTCTATTGCTCTTTCCCCTCTTTCATTTAAGACATTTATGCATTCTTCTTCACATTGCTGCCCCAAATTATGAATCATCTTCACGTCCTCATGAAAAACAAACTTTGTTCCAACTTGACAATTCTCTATCTCTACAACTTCACTTTCTTCTTTTATGACAATACTATCCCTTATACTCATTTCTATATCCACAATTTCATTAAATTCCTTTAAAAGTAACACAACATCAAACTCATTTTCACAAATATCACATAAATAACCTTTTACTTGTGTGTCTTCTTGCTTTACTACTGCTGTCCCAACTTTTTCTTTTTGACTATCTGCTGCAATCTTGTTACTCTCTTCTTCTACCTCTTCCATTGCACTCAAATGTGCCATTTTATTCAACATATTTATGTCTTCCAAAGATAAATTGCTAGCCCAACTTCACAGTCACTTACTTCAACATATTATTTTATCTTTTCTTCATACAAATCAGTATTTACTTTGCAAAACTCAAAAGAAGGAGATAATACCTTTGTTTTTGCTGCTGCAACCTCTTTTCTTGTGCATGCAATTTCATTTTTATTTTCTTTTATATTATCAACAAGATACACATATGTTGCTACCTCTTTCTTTCTCCATTTTTTCCTTGTGCCTTTCTTCTTTCCCTGCTTTCTTTCATTTGCATTTGTGTGGGCTACTTCCACATGACTTTCTTTCCATACTCTTTCCACCATAAGACTGCAACTCTGCACTTCAACATTCTCCTTTTCACTGTCCTCTTTGTCAAACCTCTGATTTTCCTCTTTCTTCTCTTCGTTGTCCTCTACTACAACTTCCTTACCTTCTTCATTTCCTAAACACAAATCATTATTTGCAAACTCATTATGAAATAAAGAATGTAATTTAACTTCATCTATTTTTTGATTTTCTTCAACTGTAGCTTTCCTTTTCATTCCCAAGCTTTCCTCAAGGGCATCCAATCTCACTTCTATCTTTCTCAACTCTTCAAAGAGCTTTTCTCTCACTTTTTCCCAATACTCTCCCCAAAATAACATTCTCACAGGTCTTCTAATGACCCATCTTGTCTTCTTCTTCAAAGCCATTTTTAGAGACTCACAAGTCCCTATGCAGTTACAAGTCCTCCTTGCAACAATCTCTCTTGCTTCAGGGTATCAACCCTCTGCAATCACAGGTCCTCCCTACAACAAACTCACTCTTGCTTATCCTCTACCCAATAGATGGTTTCTGGAAGACACACCTCTCTCTCGTGCATCTTCTACCCAACCTTAACCTCTACTGGAGGATAGTAGTCACAAATCCTCTTTAATACCTGCAACAAACAAACATTCTCACAACTCTCTCTCTCACAACTTCACCACTTCACTCTTCAACACTCTTCACCCGCAGGTCTTGCTGCATACTCTACACTCTCAAGATCTTCTAGCTCTGATACCATTTAATGCAGTCAACAATTGAGAATCCATTGGATTGTCAATTGTTGCAGCAAGTTCACTTCTCTATTTTTAAAAACACATATATGGAGAACACAAGAAATATGAAATATTATTCATTCTTGAATATTTGCAATAATAATTTCTTACAAAAGCTTCCACATTCTCCAACTATAGCATTCCAACAACACCCACCCACAGGCAAAAATATACAAACTTCATATTCTCTGAGAAATACCTACAGGGAAACAAAAAAAATCAGATTATTGCTCTTTATGACCAACAAAAGGCAGCAACAACACACTTTCTTTGACATCAAATCCTCTCCTCTCCAGAATAATGCTCATTTTCACAACTTCTATGCATCCATTTTCCTATTCACAAGCTTCTTTTTGTATTGCAACAAAAAAACCCGTCACTTTTGTCCATCACTACTCCCAGACTATCATGAATCTTTTTTAAAAAAAACATGGGTTTTGTGCGCCTCATTCTCAACTTTCCGAATCATTTTGAAATTCTCGATTTCGATTCTGTATAAGAAAATTATGCCATTTTTACTAAAACTGGTTCTCTCAGGTACGGCTCTGGTAATCTCTCTCCCAATCAAATTTTCTGAATTCCCTTAACTCCTTTCTTGGCATGAGTTTTTCTCTTCTTGGAATATGCATTCAATAGCAATTCAAAAATTGTCTTCCCCCCTCTCAACCCACTCTCTCCACTTCCTCCACACCTTGCATCCCTTTTTTTTCTCAGCAAATGCAAATTCCTTTTTTTTTAATAGAGTTACAATTTAACAATAAATGCCCACTCACAAGCTAGGTGTGGGATTTTGCCTTTTTGACAAATTACAATTTTCAAACATTTTTAAATCCACTAATAACTGAATTAATTAATAAATTGATTTTCCTTTACAATCCCAACATCAAACCTTACTGTGTTGGAGGAGTTGAAGATTTACTTAAATTGTGCCTGCAAGAAAAACCAAGACAAAACTCAAAAATTAAAATTAATATATTTTTGATGTGCAGTATTGTCCGTGCACCTGAATGCTCTTGCATCAGAATACAGTTTATTCTTGTCATATTGATTTTCTCATTTCAGTGTGCTTTCTATTAGGCTTCTAAATTTTAAGTGGCTATCTCCATAGCCAACTCTTACATGGTATCAGAGCAAGTTGGGTGCCTTTGGTTGGTCTTTTGAGAGATCTTGAGTGCAAATCTTGGTGGATCTTAAAAAGTTGAGCATGCTCTTCTCTTGCATCAAATGATGACCTGGAGAATCAAAAAAACTTGATGGAATACCAAATTTTGGGGGCTCCTTTTTGTGGCCTTGTATTGTAGGTACATTTTGAGAGATTAGTGGAGCAAATCTAAGCTCATCATTGTGTTTGAAGTGTCTAAGAAAGTCAGGTTTTCCTTTTGTTTTGTCTCAGTCAGACATTGGAGGCCATATCTGCAAGAGTTTGAAGTTAGGTGTTTTTTGTCAAATTCAAAAGGTAGCAATATTTTTAGAGCATTTTGGGTCAAAGCAAACCCTTTCATTGTGTCTGGAAGGCCCAAGAACCCTAAGATCGATTGTCAAATCATCAAAATTGGACACTTTTGCTCAAAGCCCTCAAAAAAAATTTGCCCCCTTCATCGTACAATCGCTAGCGTATGCAAGTCAACAGAAATTTGTAGTTGGACACTACGGTTTCATTTTTTAATATTTAAATTTTTTGTTTTAAAAAAGAATTTTGCAAGTTGTACAGTCTGTGCAAAGTTGTGCAAACTGTACACCACAATAAGTGTACCGCAGGCACCAAGTGGCATCCCCACTAAGGGCCATATGGCATAGACCCCACCAACGCCACCAATCAACATTAAAAACCAAGAATGCAAACCACTAAGACGGAATGTTCCATTCAAAAAAATTATGGCGCTCGAAATCCAACCCCCGAGAATATTCCATAGTATCAGTGAAGATTTTGCCACATAATTTGTCGTCAAAGAATATACCAGTAGCTCTTTATCATATTCTGACCTAAAGAATACTTTGGTCGACTCAAAGAATATTCCACGCTAACGTCAACAAGCACCTGATATTTTTAGCCCCCCTCATGGTTGGCGTTTTCAATTTTGAAGTTCAACTTTGAAGACTCATAACTTGGGCTCATAACCTCTAATTTTCGAGCAATTTATTTTTATTTGGGCTAATTTTTTGTGCTCTACCCAATGGTGTAAACAATTTTTTATTTTGGTGTTTAGGTTTTCCAAAATTGTAGATTATCACAGGTGTTGCTTAGCAGTTCTCATTCTCGGAACTTCTAGGGCTTCGTTCTCATTTTGAGAACTTCTGAAGCTTCGTTCTTGCTCCTACAATAACATTTTTTGGTGCATTTGTTTTTTAAAGTGCATAATTTTTCGTGTACTTTGTAGTGGTGTGATTAAATTAATCTCATTTTGTCAAAAAAATGTACTTTATTTTTGTGGCCAAATTTGCAGGTACCAAGATCAAGACCACTTTGTTGTTTTTAGCAAGTGACATCTATAATCACATTAATCATAAAGTGACAAACCCATATATTGTTGAGGGGACCTTTGATTGAGTGAATGTAGAGAGGAATCTTCTTGTGGTTGTGGTTGCATTCCTCTTGATTTGTGTTCTTTCCTTGTTTCATCATAGAGCAATCTTCAATTCCACTTCTAACACCTTACAATTATCCTAAATCAAAATCAGAAATGAACAAATTGTTTAGAGTTAAGAGGTTGTATAGGATAGTTCATGGGCTTGATGGTGAACCAAAAAAACAATGAAACTAAAAAGAACGAACGGTGGAATAGTTATGAAAAAGCCAATGGTTATTTGTGCTTGTATGTCTCTCCTGAGTTGTTTCACATTGAGCACTTGGATTCACCTATCGCTATGTGGAATACATTGTCAAATTTCTTTGGACAAATAGATGAAATTCAAGGACATTTATTGGAAAATGAATTAATAAGTCTCAATCCATGTAATTTTGACAACATACAGGACTTCATCACCAAATTCAAGGCACTAAAAACACAAATGAAGGAATGTGAAATTGAAAAACCAAATGCACAATTGGTGCTAAGTGTTCTTTCAAAGCTAGGACATGAATATTCAATGTTTGTGTCTACTTTATGTGCTACAAAAAAGGCCTTTGGGAGTAAGTTTGATATGCCTTCTTTTGAGAAATTTGCTATGCAACTCACTAGGGAGCAAAATAAGCT
The DNA here is from genome assembly GCA_007258455.2 of Sequoia sempervirens. Classification (NCBI taxonomy): domain Eukaryota; kingdom Viridiplantae; phylum Streptophyta; class Pinopsida; order Cupressales; family Cupressaceae; genus Sequoia; species Sequoia sempervirens. The sequence continues at coordinate 178,918,897 of VDFB02000015.1, forward strand.
TATTCAAATGGGTGTTTTGAAGTCTTCAAAATCCCAAGCCTTAATTGCAAAGGATGTGTAATGTCCCCATTTTCTAAGTGGTCACCTAATGGGGTCAGTTAGCCTATCCTATTCCCATAGGCTAAGTCAAAGGGTTAAGGGAATGACCTAATTGATTAAATATTATATTTAATTAATTTCATTGGGCAAATTGAAGATATGAAGTGACTTCCTATATTTTTATGAGCCATTTGGTGAAGAAGAAATAATTAAATAAAATGGCTTTGAAGGTGGACAACCTAGGCAAGGGCCTAAATATGTAATATCAAGGGTCATAAAGAGGTTCGCTCCCTTGGAGAAGACAATAAAAATAAAATAAGAATACTTTATTAAGGTTGGCCAAGATTGGAGGAGAAAAAAAAGCAAATAAAATAAATATTTTGCCCTGAGGAGGTCAGCCAAATTTGGAGGGGAAAGGTGGCTATAAATACAAGAACATTTGAGGCATTTGGGCATCGATTCATATCATATTCTCATTTGGAGATTCTTCTCTTTGGCTGCAACCTTAGTTGGGCTTTATTCCAAGGACGAAAAAACCCTTGTGAATAAGGTGAGTTGGACGAAAACCTAGCTCATCTTGTGGAGGACTCAACGAAGTTCTAATTGCACTTCATTGGAGACATTTGGAGGTTTGGAGCATCATTGCATAATCAGATTTGCAGATCAAATTTGGAGCAGCATTGTTGTCGCATTTTGTGTGCATATTGTATTAGGGTTTTGCCCTAATTTGGAGCACCACTTTGGAGCAGACTTGAGCGCTCATTTTTGGAGGGCGATTTTGCTTTTCTGGAGCAGCGAACCCTAAGCACTTGCCAAGGAAGGATTCAACCATCTAGGGATTAATGTTCGAAGACTAATTTGCATATTTGTGGTATGTACAATCTTAGTTTTAGATCTGATTTATAGAGCAGAAATTTAGGCGTATGTTTGGCATGTTTGAGCCCATGAATTCATTGAAAAATTAGTCCAAAATATTCCGTTTTGCAACAGCAGAAGTTACCTACAGAAAATCAGATTTGTATGTGGCATTTGGATGTCCTATCTTGTCTTTTTCATGATGGATTTCATGTTTGATATGAATATCAATTGGTAGCATCATTTGGCATGTTTATTTGTCATGTTTGGGCACTTGTATGTTCACTATGATATTTTGTTTTCAGAAAATAAAAAAATCAGATATCAGAATTAGGGTTTGAGCAAAAATAAAAATCAGAAATTTAGGGCAGATAACAGATTCCATTGGGGATATTTCGGAATGATAAGTTTTCAAGTGGCAAAGAGAAGAAAAAGAACAAGCCTAAGAACACAAAATCCACATCTAATTCCACAGAAGAACATAAAAGTTCCTCTTCTAAGGGGGAATCATCTAAGAAGAAGAAGCCTACTTGTACATATTGCAAGAAGACAAGACATGAAGAACACTATTGTTATAAGAAGGATATTGATGAATTGAAAAATCTTCTTGAGAATAATAGAATCAATTTACCTTCCAAAATGTCCTTCTTCCAATTCCAAACAATCAGAATTTGATAAGGAAAAGAATCACACTATTGGAACAAGTAAGAACAAAGGACAAGCTCTTTGTGCTTCTACAAGTCGTGGATAAGGGAGATGGCTTCTAGACTCAAGAGCTTCTCATCATACGGCATCTTCATAGTCAATGTTCTCTTCTTTTGAGCCTTGTACTATGCCACCTATTTTGATGGGTAATCATATTTACATGAATGTAATTGGGAGGGGATCTATTGACATTGGGGATGGCACCTTCAATGATGTCTTGTGTGTACTTCACTTGACAAACAATCTGCTTTCCATCCATCAAATCACTCATGGTGGAGCAAGAAAGACTATGGAATTTACTCTTGATTTAGTTACCATTAGAGATTTGTTGAGCAGAGAGGTCATTGCTACTAAGATGGTTGATCATGCATCTTGGTTGTACACTTTTGCAGACTTCATTTCTGATGATGGCTTTGATCCTCTGGATGATGATCGCACTTCTAGAGTGGAATTTGAGGAGAATTTTGGCTACTTGAACTTGGGTATTCTCACGTGTGATCCAATTCTTGAACCTTGTATTCCATCTCCTTCATTTGCTATTACTTCTGATGAGACTAGTGTTGCTACATCCATGGCTACTAATGATTCAATGCAGCAGAATATACATCATCTTCCAGGTATGGAGAAAGTGAGAAATCATATCCAAATTTAAAATTGAGAAGCAATAAAACAAAATAGTGAAAGGGAGATAAGTCCAATCAGGTAAACCCTAAGCAAGCCATCACATAGAAAAGGCAAATAAAGAAGAAAACCTATAAGGGGAATTCCCCATGTCAAAAGGAGTTAGCAAAGACAAGTGAAGGAATTCAATGTGTTCTCTTTGACGCCCTCTGAAATTTTCCTACCAATCTAAATTTTAGGTACAATCCTTTCACTCCTCTAGAAAATTGTCTTCTTCTAATTTGAAGATACTTCAACTAAGTTCTCAAAGCCAATTCCCATCAAAAAGGGTTTGATTGTAGCAAAATCAAAAAACCTATCAAACTCCAAAAAATTTGATCAAAAAATCAAATATGATTGTTCCTTTCTAGATTATAAGCATTCCCCTAAATCTTGTAAGCATCACTCAATTATAATTTCCTAGTTTATTTGTAATGAGGGATAAGGTAAAGTTGTTTGAAACCCGTTTCAATTGGGTGGTTATGATTTTCTTCCCTTGTGCTCAATTGTAGTATGTCACAACAAATACAAACACATCACAAAGAACCAGCTCCCTATATATCATAGATTATAAAGCACTCAAGCACAATAAAATAGTGCACTTCAAACAATCCATACATTTCAGCACATCAAATTGTCTAACTTCAAGAATCTTACACCTAACTCTTCACAAAAAAAATAGTCATTAGTGTCAGTTAATTTATTGATTATTCACTTTAGACCAAAACATACTCAAAATGCCACCCGTGAAAGCATATACACCCTCAATTGCATTTAGGGTTGAAAATGTGTATACTATAAGGAAATAAGCGACAAGGCTAGGGCAAGATCTAGGTAGATTTTGTTGTTAAGTGTTCCCCTTCAAAGCATAGCCAAATGATGCACCTCTCTACAACTTATGGGTTGGTTTCCTACCTTAAACAAATAAGAAAAAAAATAAAAATAGAACTCAAAGTATTAATGAGAGGCTTCAAACCTCCAAAATCCAAATAAGTCAAATTATAGTTCACAAACCCGAACTCACCTTAGATTTAGACACGGCAAACGAAAAAACTTCGAATACTTGGCAACTAGAAAAAATACTTAAGTTTCTTAAAAAATATATTTTTTTTATACAAAATTCAATAACAAAATGTATTGAATGAGTCTATAAAACATTGGGAAAGTGTTTTTCGTTAAATTTGAATACAAATAGAGTGTAAAATTGCATCATCATGCAAATACAACAACTAGCTAATAACTATTATGATCTTATATTGATTGTTTTTTAAAATCATCATTATAGATTGCATATTTAGCAAGTTACAAATTACAAGAATTTACAGTTTCCTCTTCCCTACTTTAGTGAATAATTAGGGAGAGGGTCTAGTTCTTGCACTCAACTACATCTCTTCACTCAACCTAAAAGTCTACACTTGCAATTCCACCCTGGTACTACATGGCAATGACTCCTCTACTGCACATTGGACATCATCCACAATGAAGTCATTCAATCCAATCTTTCCTAATTCTACTAATACCTACGCCCTCCATAGCTTGACTCTTGAAATCAATAGTCTCGTCCTTTGTGAACAAGTGGGTATCCTCTTCCTACACGGTCCAATCATTATAGGGATCAATCATCCAATTCTTTAAGCTCTCCTAATGTGTTCTCTACCTTTCTTATGCAAAGTCAAAGGTTACCTTTCACAAAAATTAGGTCATTGAGGTGTTGTTGAGTCAACTTATTATGTTCCTCCGTATGAAAAACCTCAAACAAACTCCAATTGCGCTCACTTCAAAAAGCGTTACAAGATTGAAACAAAATTTTAAGGGCTACCTTTTGAAGATTTGGGGTATTTCCACCTCAATCTTCCCACCAAGAACCTACAAATAAGATATTCAAAAGTTTGTAAGTAGGAAATATTAATAATTGTACTTCCTAACTTGTAAAATATAAGTAAATACTCCAATTTTTATTACTTGGTGTCTAGATGGATCTCCCCCAGATAGCTAGCTAAAAAGAAAGGAACCTCCTCTTAACTTGTTGTAATTCTACAACTCTAAAATACTAAAGCCACTCGCCTCAAACACTAGTGCCATCCTCTCAATGCATGTTGAGAGGCCCTCCATAATCTCCCCATTAACATTTGTGAAGCTATCAAAGAAGAAAAACTTGAGGTTGAGGTACTTGCCACTGCATGAATGGGTTGGTGGAGTTGATTGTTCCACTTTCGAACAATGATTTCACAAATGGATCAAATCTATCTCTATCCTCCTATAATAGTTTTGATTGACCTCTTTGACCCTATACATGGCTTCATAATCTATCCCATTGGGTTTTGCTCCCCATCCACCGAGTGCAAAACCCTCACCAAAGGCTTTGATACCTACAAGTACAAACAAAATAAAGTTACAAACATACAATTAAAGTAAATATTTTAAAAATTGAAAATAAAGGATTCAATTAAAGTTTGAATTTATCTCGATGATCTCTACAACTCTCTTCACAAAGGCATTATCAAAAAACTATATGTACACTCCTTTCTCTATCAGCCTTCTTTGAATGTGTTGAGTCTAGCCATGCTTAACTCACAAACACCTATTTCAATGATGACAACAAACTACAAATGCTTTGAAATGTTATGAAGTTAGTTAAAAAGCTTGACTCCCAATTGCACAAGCTCTTTCCCTTCGGTGTGATCTCTCATCAGGTTCAAAACCCAAGCGTAATTATAAATCTATTTTGTGATGTTTCTAGCATCATCTACTACCAATCTCACTCAATTAATTTTTCCTGTGTCCTCCAAAAGAAGGTTAAAGAATGAGTTGTGCATGGGGTCTAAAAGAGTAATGAATGCCTCTCTTGAAGCAATCTCCCAACAAACACATATGTTGTTACATTGTTAATGATAACTTGCACCACATTCTATATGCCTACCTCTAAGACAACCTCTTCCAACATCAAGCTCGAAGTTTCCAAATTCTCTACTTTGTTATAGGCATCAATTGACTTCAAAAAAACAATCTCACCATTTGAAATTGCCAAAAAATTGATGAGTGCGATTCTTTCATTCCATCCACCCATCTGAAAGAATGGTGCATCCAAACTTTTGTTAGTACCTCTTTTGTTATTCTAGAACTAACTTTCCATCTATGGCACATCCTAGATTAACTTCCACTTGAGTCTTTTGGAGAGGACACCTCATACAATTTCCCTACAACTATCAATGTTATCACCAAATTCTCCCAATAGGAGCTCTTTGCCACTTTGAAGGGAAGAAGGTTGTAAAACAAGAAATTTGTGCACACCTTGTCTACTTCTTAATGCACCTCCTTGTTCCACCTCTACCGTACAACAAAGATTGTGATCCAAATATGTTTCTAAATACAAAAATCCCTATGACTAAGTTTTGCTCTAACTATATGAGGTGGATGTGCTTCATATGCATGTACCACAACTAGCACCCACAATATTTGTATATCTACCTTCATTTTGCTTGCAGTCAAGATTAATGGCTACTACTATGGTACTTGTGTCCTTGCCCTCTCTAGTTTCTTCTCCATCCAACAATGCAAGGACTGCCCACATCTCTCATTTCGTCTATTCAGGAGGTTTTTCACATGGCTTAATGTCACAACGAGGAATGCATGCAATATGGTACTTGAAGCAATTGATGCCTCCATTAAGCTTCTTCAAGCAAAAAAGGCAGATCACTCCCAGATACCAATCCCATTGTGGCATATTTCTAAGCAGAGTTGCAACTTCTAAAAGAACAACTTCCAATAGCTAACACTAAGCTTGATGTAAAGTTGGATGCCATTGTATGCTAAATGGAACATGTTTAAATTCAGGAAAAAAATAGTATTTAAAAAATTATTTGAATACAAAAAATAAAATAAATTCATACAAAATACATTTCAAACACAATACAGTAATTGAATAGCAATAACATTAATTAATTTAGCCAAGACACATTTTTTTTACCCTACAGCATAAACCCTATGTTCAAAAAGAAAAGAAAACTATCAATTTCATTTAAAAAAACTAGCCTAAATCAGAAATAAAAATTACGCAAATCAAAAACTCAATATTAATGTGCTAAAAAGAATTTACATGCTTGGGAAAAAAGAAAAAGAAAAATGAGCTAACTTGAAAACCTGAAATTCCTCAAAACTGCTCTTCAAATCCACTATAAACTCATTCCAATTTGCTCAAGGATGCTCAAATGTTGTGTGAGGAAGATGTGTGGGCATGTGGGTTTAAAAAGAAAGTAAATGCAGTGTTTTTTCAAAATAAATTTTGCATACAAAATACATCTCAGTATACAAACCACATCCAGCAAGTTTTGGCATTGGAATCATCAAGTACTTGTGTGAGTTTGGCACTAAAACTTACCGAAAACCCACTAGTCAAAACCCACAAGTAAACATGGGAAAAACTGAATGCGCAAAATTTTCTACAAGTACTAACGACTCAAAGTACTCTATGAGTTTTCCATCTATGAATCAAATGATGTTCCTCTCGACAATTTATGGGTTGGTTTCCCACCTCAAACAAATAAGAAAAAAAAACAAAAATATAAGTTAAAATATTATTAAGAAGCTTCAAGCGTCCATGATCCATATAAGACCTCTACATGAAAACTGTGCTAAAATTTTCGAAATTATTTGAGCCATCCAATTTTCAAGAATTTAAAAAACAAAATAACCGTTGTGATAAAATGTCAAAAGCAAAGAAGAAAAGGATTGCTTGAAGCCTTGTTTGTTTGATCCAAATATCAAGTTAAAACTTTGTTAGGTATGAGTATAGACAAATGCCCAACCGAAAGAATGGATGCCCTTTCCCATGCCTTACATTATATTATTCTGTTCAAGCGGTCTTATACTTGCTTGGGTTCCTTACGAAGCAACAAAGGCTTCATCAATTATATAAAAGATTTATTGAATTGACAAGGTTCAATTTACTCTAAATTTCATCATGAAGTCAAAGCCCACACATACAAAACTAAGCAGGGTTTCTCCAAGTTTCCAAAATGGGGGATATCATTTTTTTCGGGACAGCAACTTAAATAGCTCAAACAAATTAAAAGTAGCTGAAGTTTTAAAAATAAATATAATGTGCTGAATTTGCAATAACAATACTTCCCTTCTTTTTTTAAAATCAGATTTTTAACATTTTTCCTTTCAAATTTTTTTCTACTTTTTTTCCTGCGCCAAATGAAGCAGGCTGTTCAGTCCTCAAAAGTAGGGCATACCCTCCAAACACCCGAATCCCTGAGATCCAGACACCTGGGGATGCGTCCCCAGGTAACACTGAAATTAACAGAAAGAAAACTCCTCCTCTGTGTTCATTTTGTCATGTTATGTTTATTCCTGGCCCTCAATAACAATAATTTCTCAAATTACATACAAGTTCCTTCATATGCAATGATAATCAAATGGAAAATTTATTAACGCCCTCGAGATCGAAACACTTTAAGAGACCGCTAAGCATAACTAGGATGTAGTGCAAACAGGATAACTCCTAATTCCACATCGATTGCATCTCTTCAAATAAGGGTTAAATTATATTAGCAAAATTGTCGTGCCCTCGACCATATCTACTTTTTCCCTGGAATGAAAATCAGAAAAGAGAAACTCACAAGTTCAACAAATGTGAATGGGTGACCAAAGAATCCCATCGCAGAGAGTAGAAAAGGTTAGCGTAAGCCTCCAAATGCCGCCGTTTACTGAGCATCCATGCAAATATAACGACAATTCCCTCACTGTTGCCTTCATCTTCGCTGAATTTCCTGCCCCGGTAAAAATCCCCAGCACGCCACATACTCTGCTTTGCACTGCACAATTCTGGTGTCCGTTGGTTTCGAACCCTCGACCTACCCGCCGGATTAGTATTTGCAATTCCTTATAAAAAGCTACACATCTAGCCTTGTAATTTTAAGCAATCTATGCTGATCGCTCGGATAAGGTACTCCTTTGACACACGTATTTCAAACTTCATTATCCTTGTATAAATACTATGCTATAATATATACCCGTCCGCTTTCAAAGCGCCTGAAAATTCACGCTACGACTGCGTAGCAGACACTCAGAAAACGACAGCGAAAATTAATTCCTATCAGGTTCGAGTTTTTTTTTTTTTAATCGGGCACCCTCGCTCCATTGAGCGTTGGCATCGATAAGAAGAAAATAAGCATACTTTGGGCAACGTCTATTCAGCACTCTTGGTGCACATTTCATCCTATTCATTAATTAATTCAAATTAGGTAGTCGATATTTTGTAGGAAAAAATAGATTTTTTATTTATCATTATATATATTTTTTATCGTATTTATTAATTAATGAAATGAAAGTTTTTAATGACATGTACCAGATTGGGTAGTTTATGATACAAAACCTTCATTTAATTTGGTAGTTGGTATTTTGTAGAAAAAAATAAATTTTTATTTATCATTATACATATTTCATTATATTTATTAATTAATGAAATGAAAGTTTTTAACGACATTTACGAGATTAGGTAGTTTATGGGACCTAAAAGTTGAATTATTCAACAAGAAACAAATATCAACTCCTACTTTTGAGTATCCTCTATTTCTTTATTGATCATAGATCTTTTATTGTGAATTTTGATCAACATCTATCTAACACTTTAGATGCATATTTGACTATATTTGTTAATTAATTGAAATAGAATATATGTTACAACGCTCTCGCTCAATTAATAGTTGGCATCTTTAAGAAGAAAAATAAGCATAGTTTAGGCAACATCAATCCAACACTCTATATCCACATTCGACTATATTTCTTAATTAATAAAATGAAATGAAATAAAAAATTCAATGACGTTCATGAGACCAAGCAATTTATTGGACCCTAGAGTTGAATTGTTGAACAAGAAATAAAAAGCACACCCAACAACCCTCATCTCCTACTTTTTACTAATCATGGATGTTTTGCTATGAATTTTGATCAAGTAATATGTCATTTTTGGTATCCACTCCTCTTTCAAACAAAGTTGGTAAAGATTCAATTTTTAGAGTATTTGCATAATTGACTCAAATGTCCTCATATACCGTCATACACTCCATGATATAATGTCATTCTATTTTGACTAATTCCGATGTGCAAAGATGGCAAACCATGTATGCCCATCCCTCTTTGGGTGTTTTCTACCTCCCTATTTTATGCCTAAGATGGTGTGAGCTAGTTGTTAGCTTGGATATTAGTATTTTATCTTCTTATTTTATTATTACTCATATATAGTGCTTTTGCTCGTGGTCACATGTGAGATTGAATTACTTCACATAATATTCTCTTTTTCATCCAAGTTATTTTGTCCATGTAACTACTTTGGCTTTCTCTCACATACCTTTCGATTTCCACATTGGTGTTTGGGCACTCTTGCATGTTAATTGTAACAAGCCCATTGTTCTACCCATTGTTTTTACTATGTTTTACTCACAAGTGAAAGTTTATGCTACTAATATTATGAGCAATAAAAAATTTTGTTTTCATATGAATAAGAAGATGCACATTTGAAACATAACTATTTCAAACTTTCCCATTCCATAACAAAGAATCATTTCAATAATTCAAGTAACGATTTCACATTACATAATTTCATGATAATATTTCCCATTTATAATTTCTCAACAATATGAATAGAGATACATGTTTACATTCATAGCTTATATATATATATATATACATATATATATATATATATATATATATATATATATATATATATGTGTATATATATATATATATATATATACATATATATATATATATATGTATTATACATATATATATATATATACATATAGTATATATATATATATATATATACACACATATATATATATATATATATATATATGTATATATATATATATACATATATATATATATATGTATATATATATATATATATGTATATATATACATATATATATATATATATATATATATGTATATATATATATTATACATATATATATATATATGTATACGTATATATATGTATATATATATATATATATATATATATACATATATATATATATATATATATATATATATATATATATATGTATACATATATATATACATATATATATGTATGTATTATATATATATGTATGTATACATATATATATGTATACATACATATATATATATGTATACATACATATATATATATGTATACATACATATATATATGTATACATATATATACATATATATATATAATAAAATGATCTAGATGTCCCCAATGTTGGTGCATACCTCCTAGATGTCCCCATCACTGGTGCATACATTCTAGGTGTCCCCAAACTAGCACTACATCCTCAAATCATGGTTGCCAACTGTATGACGAAGAGCATCACTTAAGCACTTTTTTTGCCAACCATGGACTTATTGTGGTCCCCCACACATCTACCTAACTGGTAAGATGGCCCTACCTTTTGACGAAGAGATTAGTTTGGTAACCCCATAATCTTTACCTTCTTGAGCATATTGTTGTGTCCTACATATCTAGAACTTCCATACATTAGCTACAACCTACATGTATGACTTCCTTGCTTAGAATGTAATAATGGATCATAGTGAACTGGTAGTGTAAACAGTGGCTACTTACACTAATTTGGCCAAAGAATTCAACACCTAGTACTTTGAGTGAGAGTCATATGTCCACCCACCCTTTAGCTCGATTTGGTATTGACCATAAACATAACACACATTCAATCTAAGGTGATAGCATAACAAAATGTTCAACAAGGTTATTCCCTTGACCATGGATTACCCTAACCCCAAGAATATCCAAGTCTATAATAAATTGATTAGCTAGGTTATACCCTTTCCCATGGATTCCTCTAACCCCAGGTATAACCACACTAATCATACATGCACACATACTAGTGGTCAACTAGGTTACCCCCTTTCCCATGGATTACTCTAACCCCAAGAACAACCATGCTAACCTCTCATGTTCAAAATGGCATTTTCATGAAAGCACTATAGGATAGCAACATATTCCACATTTTACTTTTCATGCAATATCCATGTAGACTTAACGAGCTAAGTATAATTCAAATAGCATTTAAGCCACACATAATTCAACATAATATAAATGTATTGCCAAATAAGAGAGTTTCACTAATACCAAACTCAATCAAGAATCACACAAGAATATTCCATACTAGGAAATAACTAAGTTCATAGGAACAATCATATCATGCATTCTAAGATTATTCCAAAAATAATATTTCACAAACAAAGGCATTTATAAATATAATAACCTTTCAAGCATAAATAATAGAGGATTAGAAATCAACATGCCTAGATATAGAGTTCCAACTAATAATGTTGCTTCCAACCTCAACCTCCGCAATCATAAATGCTACTCCTTCTATGTTCAACTAAACTCCAAACTCTAGCCTCCTCTCAAGAATTCTCAACAAATGTAACTCACAAATAATTCTCTCTTTTTCACTAAAACTCTCACAATAATGCTTGCACAAAAATTACAATAGAATAACAACTGAGAAATTAGAATGAAAAGCATAACAAATGGTAGATACAACACCTCTACATATACTTAAATTTGAGCATCATAATGCTACAAACAAGCTAACAATGTTGCCACCTTCCTATTCACATGCATCGACTCAGTTGATTTAAACTCTCAGGTTGAAACACATAACAGTCCTCTTATTTCTAATTTCATAGAATGTCTAAGTCGACTTCAGTCTTGAGACAACATGGCTTCTTTACTAAATCAAGGAACATCTACACATTTCTACAAGTTTCCTATTTGATTTGCAAGTTGACTACCCTCATAATTTTTTGTCATCTTTGCATTGACTAAGTTTTATGCTTATCTCATGGCTTCATCTGGACATGGCACAGGTTTTAGGCTTCTAATGGTTTCCATATTCTGCGAATTTTGGTGTCACCTTCATAATTTTAGCGCCCTTTGTTTATGTGCAATTAAGACTTAGTCAACAATATTGAATTTGCATTCATTTTACTTGCAACATTTAAACAGTATTCTCCTTCATTTATGCGTAGCGCTTAAGACTTATTCATATTATGCTTTATGCGTTATATTTTATCTTTAGCCACAACTACATATATGGTTGCGCTATGTTTATGCGCTTTGGCTTATTCAAATCACTTTAATATGTCAAACAACAATGCTATGTTATTGCGGCATGCTTTACTCAAAGCATTTTAATATATACCAAACAATAATATATATTATATATTATTAATATATATAATTATATCCGCATGATTACCAATTACATTACTTGCCAATTAAATATATATATATATAAAAACATATATTAAAATGATTATATATATACATATTCATATATACGTATATTAATATTTATATATAGACGTTTCCCTTAACGTAACTATATACATATTTATAGCATTATTTTTTTATTTTATTTTATTTTTAGACTGCAGGAATCGGGTAGCACGACACCCTATAAACTGCAGTGCGCCTGGTAAACTTTTTAACGTGACTGGCGGCGCTGGCGCGTATTTATAGCATTATTTTAATATCCATATTTAAACACATATTTTCACGTACCCATTGATATATATATACATATATATATATACATATATATATATATACATATATATATATATATATACATATATATATATATATACATATATATATATATATATATATATATATTCGTATTTGTCTAATCTACATTCCCATACATATGGATTATTCATTCATGAGCATGCGTAGGTACGTCTACCTATGTATACTCATGCATGAGTTATCGTAGACATATACATATATACATTCTATATATATACTTCACTGATTAACATATAAATATGAACACACAAAGAAGAACTTACTCTCAACATAAAGACTCAATCACATACCCCCAGTCAAAACATTCATAGAACAAGATCATAACCCAATATAGAACATTCACAAACCTTGACAAAAGGTTACTTACCATTTCCTGAACTAACTTTATCAACTAGACCACTAGGAAGTGAGTGTGTGTATGCTCAATTACGCTCATCAAGGTTACCAGACCAAGTTCTCTTGAGTGATACTCCCCCTCTCTTCTGGAGGTTTGAATCTATTCCTACATCCAACTTAGTACATCACAACAGTAGTTGGTTGATAACAATACATGCATATGCATCATATGTTTTCATCTTCAGAACATTATAAAACATCAAATTGAATTAAACATTCATTCATTATATTTCCATCAAGATTCATATACAAAACATAATCATAAATATATTAAAGTATTTTAACCCATCAAGGTAATAGTAAATAGGTAATAACACACAGGGTGTAACATATTCCCCCCTTACGAATCATCATCCCTAATGATTATTAAGTATCAAACATGGAAATAACATGAAACATAAAACATAGCATCATAAAATATCATTGTTTTTCAATAGTTTTCAAGATCTAGCATGACTTGAGGAAACTTTAATTTCATCTCAACATATTCTTCCCAAGTGGCAAAATCTTCTACATACTGATCCCTCTGGACCTCACATGACAAAACCTCTCTATTGCATAAGTGAAGCTTATGTGTTTTGAGCACCTTCAGAGGCTCAATCGTTACCACTCCTAGGCTCAACTATTACCACTCTTGGGTCCTATACCTATAAAGCATTCTAATCAATAACATGGTTATCCCCTGGCATGTACTTCTTAAGGTATGACACATGAAATACATTGTGCATTTTGGTAAGAGCTAGTGGCAAAGCAATTCTATACGCAACAAGGTTGACTTCCTTGAAAACCTCAAAAGGACCTACATAACATGGAGCTAGTTTGGATGACTTTCCAAACTTTATGGAACTCTTGTGAGGTTTAACTCTTAACAAAACCTTCTCCCCTACTGAGAAATGTTTGGGTATCCACTTGGAATCTGCATAACTCTTCTACCTATCATTAGCTTCTGTTAACCTCTGCTTAATAATGCCAACTTGCTCCTCCATCTTTGATAAAATTTATGGCCCAAGGCTTATCCAATCCTCTAGCTTATTCCAGCTTATAGGAGTTTGACACTTTCTGCCATGCAATGCTTCAAACGAAGCCATCTTGATTGTAGAATGATGAGAGTTGTTGTAAGCAAATTCAACCAAAATTAAATTAATCTTCCCACTTGTATTGTTGATCCGTGTCATTCTCAGTAGATCCTCTAACACTTGGTTCACTCTTTCAGTTTTTCCATTTGTTTCTAGATGGTATGCTGAACTTGTGTTCAATTGAGTCCCAAGTGAAGAAAACATGGCTTTCCAAAACCTAGATGCCACATGAGCATCCTTGTCAGAGATAATCTTCTCAAGAATTTCATGCAACCTAAATACCTCTTGAATAAACTTTCAAGCTATAATAGGAGCTCCATCAGTTAGCTTCCCTGGTATAAAGTGAACCACCTTTGTAAGCCTATCCACCACTACCAGAATGGCATTGTGCTTGTTCCTTGACATTGGAAGATCTTGCACAAAATCCATGCTAATGACTTGCCATTTACTTTATGAAACTTCATGAGGATACAAAAGACTTGTAGGGTGATGATGCTCTACCTTCACTCTTTGACATTTTAAGCAAGCTACAAATATTGTAGCATCCCCTTTCATTCCCTTCCAGAAATATAATGGCTTCACATCAGCCAACATCTTAGTCACTCTAGGATGTCTAGAATATGGTGTGGTATGAACTTCTTCCCACACTAAATTCCTTAACTCCCCAAAATTAGGTAAACCTTAGCAAACCATCAGGTTCAAAGTGAAATCCCTCATACCTTGGGTTTTGTAGATTATCCAAGAGTTCTTTCTTAACTTGCTCATAATATTTGTCACCCTTGGACTTCTACAACACTTGACCCTTGAAATCAGTTTGAATTGATATCATTGAGGAGATATGCCTCCTTCAACTTAAGGCATTTGCAATTTGATTCTCCTTCCCCTTGATAATATCGATGTTGAAATCATAGTCAAATATCAATTCTAGCCACCTTCTTTACCTTGCATTTAGATTTGGTTGAGTAAACAAGTACTTTAGACCATGATGATCAATCTTCAATTCAAATGGTTTTCCCAACATATAGTGTCTCCACATCTATAATGTATGAACAATAGCTACTAATTCCAAACCATGTGAAGCATAATTTTGTTCATAAGGCTCTAGCTTCCTTGATTCGTAGGCTATGACTCACCCATCGTACATCAACACTCCACCCAAACCTTCTCCTGATGCATTGGTGATGACTATAAAATTACCCTCTGGATTTGGTACTCTCAATATTGGAGTTGTGGTCAACTCCTCCTTGAGTTGATCAAATGTCACTTGAAATTTCTCCATCCACTCAAACTTCTTTCCTTTTCTTTGTAAGGAGGTAATGGTGAAAGCTATCTTGAAAAATTTTGCAACAAACTTCTGATAGTAACCAGCCAGACCCATAAAACTCCTAACTTTCGATACATCCTTAGGCACTAGCCATTCAAGCACTGCTTTTATTTTTGCTGGATTGACTGCAATTCCATTAGCTAAAATCACATGACCCAAATACTACACTTCCTTCTAAAATAAAGTACACTTAGAAAGTCTCTCATACATCTTATGCTCTCTCAATCATTGGAGAACAATCTCTATATGTTGGAGATGTTCCTCTTCATTTTTGGACTAGATAAGGATATCATCCAAAAAGACTAGCACAAATTTATCCAAGCAATCTTTGAATACATTATTCATCGAGCTCATGAATGTTGCAGGTGCATTCATCAGTCCAAAAGGTAGGATTGCAAACTCATAATGACCATACCTTTTCCTGAAAGTTGTTTTGAAAATATCTTCGTCCTTGATCCTCAGTTGATGATAACCTGATCGTTGATCAATTAAATTGAAAATACTGTCACTCCTCGCATTTGATCAAAGAGATCATCGATATGTGGCAATGGATACTTATTCTTTATCATTGCCTTATTAAGCAAACAATAATCAATGCACAAGCATAGTGTGCCATCCTTCTTCACGAAGATTACTAGCGCTCCCCAGGGTGAAACACTAGGTCTAATCAGTCCCTTGGACAATAACTCCTCCAGTTCAACTTTTAACTCCATTAATTTTGTTGTGGTTATCCTATATGGAACTTTGGATATAGGCTTTGCCCCTGGAACTATGTTGATGGAGAAATCAAATACTCTCTTGGGAGGCAATCCAGGTAATTCATCTAGAAATATATCCACAAATTTATGTAGGATAGGATATTTTTCATATCCATTTTTCCAGATTCCACCACCTCACTTTCTTTGGCATTGTTATCACCTAGAAATGCACCCTATGCAAAGTTGTAAAACTGAGCTTTCTAGTGAAACATTGGATCACTCGAAGGTCATGGGTCACCTGAGATTGGAGTGAACCTCTGGAGAAGGCCGGCTTCCTCTGGGTATCACCTAAACTAGTGATTTTGTGAAGGTAAAAGGAGAAGGAATGCATACAAACAATGAAACTAAACTGAAATATTTCTATGGTGATACACTGAGTTAATAAGAAATCATGAAACAGACACAGGAAGAACATACACTGGGAAGCAAAAGACAACATTTTCACTTACTTATCATAACCCCTTTAAACTCATGCACTATTCTTAACAGGGTCGCTCTACATGCATATCTTAGGAAGGAAAGATGAATTTCACAACCTTAGGTATGAATACAGATTTTTAGAAAAACACAGCTAAGAACTTGCATAGTCTAAAATACAGAAATGAGAGTAATACAAACATTAACAGTAGCTTCTCAGGTAAACTCTGTGTTATATTCTAGATTCCAGTTGAGTTACAAAACATACATTTTGTCGAGAAAGGATTGATAAAAATTACTAACTCTTTTGAATGCACAATCCGAACTATTTACAAAAAGGAAAAAAATGCCTTATATACACCAGTGTGTCAGCCCCTTAGGGCTTACAAAAATATCGGGCTCAGAAAGATCTATCCTCATATCTTTTGATTGAAATTAATGTTGCAGCCTGCATGTCCTTGCTATGTGTGTCAGTGAAGAGCAACTGCCTGGAGAAACCCCTTAGATCTTTTGAAGCTACTGGATGTATTTACTTCTGGT
Source organism: Sequoia sempervirens (assembly GCA_007258455.2). NCBI lineage: Eukaryota > Viridiplantae > Streptophyta > Pinopsida > Cupressales > Cupressaceae > Sequoia > Sequoia sempervirens. Next base: position 178,936,291 of record VDFB02000015.1, read on the forward strand.
CCTTGTGTCCACCTACTGAATCTCCTTGTTGAGCGCCTTGAATGCTCTTAAGTCCAGAATAGATACATGTTGATTCACATTATGTTGATTCTCTTAGCACTGGTCAAGTTGCCAACGATTCACCCATAGCTCTCCTTGATTGGCTAGGCATACTACACGCAGACTCCTGGGCAGTCAAAAGCTTCTCCTGTTGAATCACATGTCGATGAGAAACTAATCGTGTCTCCCTGATGCGATTAAATCTTCCCGCAACTGTCGGCATAACATGGAGTTGTCGCTGAGAGCTCTTAGCGAGCCCAAAAGATCATATCAATATCGCCTTTATGGTCGCCAAGACAGCCGATTATCGGTGAGATGACTTACCGAAGGCAAAATATTACCCCGAGAACCCCCTCATTGCTTCGGCAAGAGCTTATTGATATCACCCTGAATGCATTTCACTCCACCGGGCTCCAGATTTCCTTCGGCAAGACATTATCAAGTCGGGAAGACTTCATAGCAAGGCTTATTGTCTTGCTGATGCTCCTCCTTTCACTGAGACTAGACTACGTCAACAAGACCTTACCATGATAGTTGGGAGCTCTATTGATATCATTTATGTCAAGGAGACATTTTGCTAGTCGGTGAGACTTATGGGCAAAGTTTCCAACTCTTAGTGAGCTCAACTTGCTTTCGATGAGACATTGGTGTGTCGGTGAGATCCTTCACCGAGCTTCATTTCATTTTGGCGAAACCCCTTAGCGTTAGCGTGACCTCTTGTTCGAAACCAAAATACTTTAGTGAGATCCCTCCTGTAGGGAAGACGTCTTGCTAACCTCTTTTTTCCTCCTCGGGCTCATTCTGCATCGGCAAGACCTTTTGCATCACTGAGACTTCACGGCGATCCCACCATCCTTCGCCGAAACCAACATCTTCTGCCGAGCTCCCTTTTGTTTCACTGAGACCTCATTCTGCATCGGCAAGAGCTTATTAATATCACCCTGAATGCATTTCACTCCATCGGGCTCCAAATTTCCTTCGGCGAGACATTATCAAGTCGGGAAGACTTCATAGCAAGGCTCATTGTCTTGCTAATGCTCCTCCTTTCACTGAGACTACACTACGTCAACAAGACCTTACCGTGATAGTTGGGAGCTCTATTGATATCATTTATGTCGAGGAGACATTTTGCTAGTCGGTGAGACTTATGGGCAAAGTTTCCAACTCTTAGTGAGCTCAACTTTCTTTCGATGAGACATTGGTGTGTTGGTGAGATCCTTCACCAAGCTTCATTTCATTTTGGCGAAACCCCTTAGCGTCAGCGTGACCTCTTGTTCGAAACCAAAATACTTCGGTGAGCTCCCTCCTGTAGGGAAGACATCTTGCTAACCTCTTTTTTCCTCCTCGGGCTCATTCTGCATCGGCAAGACCTTTTGCATCGCTGAGACTTCACGGTGATCCCACCATCCTTCACCGAAACCAACATCTTATGCCGAGCTCCCTTTTGTTTCGCTGAGACCTCTTTTATTCGTTGAGACCCTCATCTTTAGTGACGCTGCTTTCCTTCGGCAAAACATCCTGACTTTGCCCAGACCTCACACCGAGGTCTTTTCATTCCACCGAGCTGCCCTTGTGTCGGCAAGACAACACCAAGTTGGGGAAACCTTCCCCTGACTTGGAACATTATACTGAAAAGCCTCCTCATCGGTGAGACCCCATCGGGTCGCTGAGACTTTCTCCCCTCATTTTGTCTTTTAGTGGGTGCCCTTTCCTTCGGGGAGACATCTCACTTTGGCATGACCCTACGCCAATGTCAAACATTCTCGGCGAAGTCTTTCGAGGTCGGCGAGACTCCTGCCAAAGGTAAACATATCAAGGCCCCCCTTTCATCCTTCGATAAGACATCCTCCACTTGTCGAGACCTCTTGTTGAGCCCCTCGCTTTTGCCGAGCTCTTTTTTTCGGGGAGACTTTTTTTGTCAGCCAAACCTATCCCAAAACTTGCCTCCTTTTGCCAATGCCGCTTCACTAATGATTATCGGGGAGACCTTTTGTCCTCGGTAAGACCTCTTAGCGAAGTTTGTTGACATATGCCGAAGGTATCCCTTCGATGAGACCTCCCACAAATCGGCGTGACATTCTGGCAAAGGCACCAACCTATGCCAAGAACATTTTGTCTCGATGTGACTCTACCCCTTTGGCCGGACCCTATGGCGATATCCTCCATCATGCCCGATGATGCGTTTACTTTCCCTTCGGTCGGGGAGACATCTCCATCTTGGCAAGACATTTCGTCGAGACCTCTATCCTTTGGCCGAAACTGCTCCACTCCGATAAGACTTGACCCAATCGGTAAGACATTTGACCGAAGACAGAAACTCGTGATGCCTTTACTCAGCGAGAGCCCCCTTTTAGTTGGTGAGACATCTACATGGTCTTGGTGACTTTCCTCTTTTGAGGGGTTTTCATGCCGATCCTGACCTAGGTGAGCCTTCCAACTGCATTCTTATTGAACTAGCACTAGATGCATTATTTATCCCCTGATGCAAATGACCAATTCAGACCTCCAAGAACTCCTGAAAACATAAATGTCTCCCTGGTGAACCCATGGATGAAAAATGGGCAACAGGCATCTTGGGAGTCTTGAGGTCCATAATATGTAACATTATCTTGAGAAATGAACTCATTGCATTCCTCGAGTTTCTCCATTTTCATAGCAAAAATTTGATAACCTTTCTTCTTTTCCCTATACATTTGTACAACGAAGATCTGTCACAACTTAAATTCTCTTAGCGTTCCTTGTAAGAACACTTAGTTTCCTAGATCATCTAAACATTCCACTATTTTTGCACGAGAATCTACTTTGGCTCTATGCTTCCACAACCAATTCATCCCTAAAATGGCATCATAGGAATATAGGGGTGCTACATACAAATTCACTTCTAAGGAGAAACTTGAAAGTTCAACCCTTTCTTCGAATAGACATTGCTCCACCCTAGCTCTTGTCTGGTTTGCATATTCAACCATCCAAGACTTTTCCATATAGCTAGATTTTCTAGAAATTTTACTAAATATACTAGGTGAAACAAATTTTTTAGTGGCACCTGTATCAATAAGAATGGAAATAGGTGTACCAAACAAAGTACCTGATATTTCCATAGTAGTGATCTGGTACTCAGCTTGTCAGTTGTCCAATGCAGCATGAATCCTCTGCTAGAATGCTTCTCATTGAGAATGTAATTAATTCCCTTGTGGTTGCATCCCTAGTGGTTTGTTGGGATACTAATTTACAAAGTGGTCTCCACCACAAGTATAACATCCTCTCAACGGACGAATCCTTGTTGCAGGCCTTCCAAAACTGCCTTCATTCCTACCAACATTGTTGTTGTTGTTGTTCCCCCTATGGTCCCTTCTTGAATTATTCTACCTATTATGGGATCCTTTGTCCCCTTTCCATTGGTATTTTTCCCTTCACTAGGCTTCTTCGAAGCTTGATTGGCTTGTGACCAATTGAACTTCTTACAATTCTTTTCACGGTAGTTTAAGATAGATTTAAGCCTTTAGTCTTGCTTAATGGCTTTCTCGTACACCAAGTCTATGGTAGCAGGACTATGCATGTCTACCTCTCCACCTATTTGGGCATTGAGGCCCATGATAAACTTCTTTATGCAAAACCGCTCGTCCTTTTGGTACACTAGTATGTACCTTAGGAGACAAGTGAATTTCTTCCAATATTCGTTAACTGAGGAATCTCCTTGCCTCGGGTTCTAGAAGTCAATAAGATTTTTCATCATAAAAGAGTTGAGGCAACCATCATTTCTAGAAAATCTCCACAAATTCACTCCAAGTGAGCCTTAAGGAACTTAGCCCAAGCTCCATCTTTTTATTCATCCACTAGTTGGATGCTTCACCAGCCAATTAGAAAGCTCCCCAAACGGCTTTAGTAACCTTAAAGTAATTTTTGATTTCAAAATACTTTTCCATCTCTATAGGCCATGCCTCAGCCACATCCCCACTAGTACTTCCTTCGAACTTTAGAGGAGTGATCTTTCTCATGTCTCAAGATAGCTCACTAGCAAGTCATTTCCATTTGCTTCCCTCTGATCTAGACTGCGATTCACCATCCTCATGTTCACTAGACTAAGTATGATCATGAGAATTTTCCCCTTCTTCATCATTATTAAGAACTTATTATTCCTCAATTTCTTTTCCCCTTACCTCTTGCTTAAGGTTTCCTATTCTTTCCCTTGTTTCATCCATCATGTCTAAAATACGGTTCAATTTAGCCACTAAATTTTCTGCTCCTTGGCCTACTTCATTGCCTCCCCCAAGCTTAGTTCTAGTTCTAACCATTTTCGACCAAAAACTTTACACCTAGAGGTTTCATTTTCAATAAGATTCTAGGAATGTTTACATAACATTTAAAACATTTCCAAAGAAAAAATATTCATATATATGAAGTTTTAAAAGAACTCATACATAATTTTTTTGCCAAAACATGATTTTCATTTATATCAATAAGATTTCAATATCCTAGCATTTACATGGAATGACTATTCAAATAGTCTAGGGGAGAGTATCCCTTATATTCACTCTCCGATACATAACGAAGTGGAGTATACCCCTCAGATTTTTGTTCACATATATCATCAAAAGGGAAATAACCCTTAGACCTATCCTTAGATACATGGTTTAAGGGGACATATCCCTCTGATTCACCACTTGAGGCTATTACAATAACTTCCACCATAGGAAGAACATGAGGGTCCGTAAATATCATTGCAAGACTAGCATTGCATTTTGAGGTCATATCCTTAAAAAGTGATAAAGAGTTTGACTTGGTAAGAGAGACATGAGATACATAGTTAACAACCTCACACATCCTCCTTCTTTCTTGATGGATGCGAGATAAAGCATGACTAAAAGTCTCAGTGTCACTCAGCCAAATAATATTTTTGTAATTGGTTCCCTCTATGGTTTGAACAATGGATTCCCGTTCTTTCCTAGACTTTAGGTAGTGCTCATTCTCGATTACTGAATTTCTTGAGACATACCATCCTCGTACAAGAATTCCAAACATTAGAATCATATAATGTTGGATGAAATCATAGCAAGCACATAGGTTCTAGTATTGAACTTAGTAGCTCTGATACCACATGTAACAAACCTAGTGGTCTACCCATTGTTTTTACTATGTTTTACTCACAAGTGAAAGTTTATGCTACTAACGTTATGAGCAATGAAAATTTTCCTTTTCATATGAATAACAAGATGTACATTTGAAACATAACCATTTCAAACTTTCCCATTGCATAACATATAATCATTTCAATAATTCAAGTAACGATTTCACATTGCATAATTTCATGATAATATTTCCCATTTACAATTTCTCAATATGAATAGAGATACATGTTTACATTCATAGATTCCATGAGCTCAATGATATATATATATACACACACACACACAAATAGAATATAGTGATCTAGATGTCCCCATCACTAGTGCATACATTCTAGGTGTCCCCAAACTAGTGCTACATCCTCAAATCTTGGTCACTAACTATATGAGGAAGAGCATCGCTCAAGTGCTTTTTTGTTAACCATGGACTTATTGTGGTCCCATGCACATCTACCTAACTGGTAAGATGGCCCTACCCTTCGACGAAGAGATTGGTTTGGTAACCCCATAATCTTGATCTTCCTAAGCATAGTGTTGTGTCCTATATATCTAGAGCTTCCATACATTGTCTACAACCTACATATATGACTTCCTTGCCTAGAATGCAATCATGGATCACAGTGAATTGATAGAGTAAACAATGGCTACTTACACTACTTTGGCCAAATAATTCAACACCCAGTGTTTCAAGTGAGATTCATCTATCCACCCACCCTTTAGCTCAATTTGTTATTGACCATAAATATAACACACATTCAATCTAAGGTGATAACATAACAAAATGTTCAACAAGGTTGTTGCCTTAACCATGGATTACCTTAACCCCAGGAACATCCAAGTCTATAATAAACCGATTATCTAGGTTACACCCTTTCCCATGGATTCCTCTAACCCCGGGTATAACCACACTAATCATACATGCACACATACTAGTGGTTGGCTAGGTTACCCCCTTTCCCATGGATTACTCTAACCCAAGAATAACCATGCTAACCTCTCATGTTCAAAATTCCATTTTCATGAAAGCACTATAAGATAGCAACATATTCCACATTTTACTGTTCATGCAATATCCATATAGACTTAATGAACTAAGTATAGTTCAAATAGCATTTAAGCCACACATAATTCAACATAATATAAATGTATTCCCAAATAAGAGAGTTTCACTAATACGAGACTCAATCAAGAATCACACAAGAATATTTCATACTAGGAAATAACTAAGTTCATAAGAACAAGCATATCATGCATTCCAAGATTATTCCAAAAAAATCTTTCACAGAGGAATTTACAATCTAATAACTTTTCAAGCATAAATAATGGAGGATTAGAAATCATCATGCCTAGATATAGAGTTCCAACTAATAATGTTGCTTCCAACCTCAGCCTCCACAATCACAAATGCTACTCCTTCTATGTTGAACTAAACTCCAAACTCTATCCTCCTCTCAAGAATTCTCAACAAACATAACTCGCAAACAATTCTCTATTTCACTAAAACTCTCACAATAATGCTTGCATAGAAATTACAACAAAATAACAAGAGAGAAGTAAAAATGAAAAGTGTAACAAATGGTAGAGAGAGAACCTCTATATATAATTAAATTTGAGCATCATAATGCTACAAACAAGCTAACAATTTTGCCACCTTCTTATTCACATGCATTGACACAACTAATTTAAACTCTCAAATTACAACACATAACATTCCTCTTACTTCCAATTTCATAGAATGACTGAGTGACTTCATTCTTGAGACAACATGACTCCTTTACTGAGTCAAGGAACAATGATGCATTTTTATAGGTTTCCTATTTGATTTGCAAGTCGACTACCTCACAAATTTCTGTCATCTTTGCATTGATTGAGTTTTATGCTTATCTCATGCCTTTACCTGGACATGACACATGTTTTAGGCTTCTAATGGTTTCCATATTCTACAATTTTTGGTTCCACCTTCATACTTTCAATGCCCTTTGTTTATGTGTTGTTAAGACTTAGTCAACGATATTGAATTTGCATTCATTTTACTTGCAAAGTTTAAACAATATTCTCCTTCATTTATGTGCAACGCTTAATCTACTTATTCATACTATGCTTTATGTGTTGCATTTTATCTTTAGCCACAACTACATATATGGCAGTGTTATGTTTATGTGCTTTGGATTATTCAGAGCACTTTAATATGTCAAACAATTGTGCTATGTTATTGTGCCAATGTTTATTCAAAGCATTTTTAATATATACCAAGCAATAATATATATATTAAAATAATTATATATATATATATATATGTGTGTATTAATATTTATGTATATGTGTTTCCCTTAACGCAACTATATACATATATATTAATATATATTACACATATATAATATTATTCTAATATCTATATTTAAACACATATATTCACAAACCCATCGATCAATGTATATACACGAAGTATATATATGTCGCATTTTCCCAATCGACATTCCCATGCATATAGGTTATCCATTCATGAGCATGTGTAGGTACGTCTACCTATGTATACTCATGCATGCATATACTCATATGTATGAGTTATCATAGACATGCACATATATACATATATACATTCTATATATATACTTCACCGATTAACATATAAATATGAACACACAACGAAGAACTTACTCTCAACATAAAGACTCAGTCACATACCCCAATCAAAATGTTCATAGAACAAGATCATAACCCAATACAAAATATTCACAAACTTTGACAGAAGGTTACTTACCATTTCCCGAACTAACTTAATCAACTATACCAACTAGGAAGTGAGTGTGTGTATGCTCAATCAGGCTCATTAGGGTTACCAGACCAAGTTCTTCTCCTAAGTGATACTCCCCCTATCTTTCAGAGATTTGAATTTGTTCCTGCATCCAACTTAGTACATCTCAATAGTAGTTAGCCGATAACAACACATTCATATGCATCATATATTTTCATCTTCAAAACATTATAAAACATTAAATTGAATTAAACATTCATTCATCATATTTCCATCAAGACTCATATACAAAACACAATCATAAATATATTAAAGTATTTCAACCCATCAAGGTAATAGTAAATAGGTAATAACACACGGGGTGTAATATTAATTCCCCATTTACTCATCCACTTGGTATTTTGGTTCATCCACATGCTCTCCCTTATATTTAACATTTCTTTTATTGCTAATTAAAATTCAATTATATTTTAAATTTTAATTAATAAATAAATAAGATCAAAGATGCGTCCAAAATGTTGGATAGACAATGCTCATACTTCATGGGTATTATATCTTCTAGTTTATAAATTAAAAGAAAGGTTATTTTATTATCTTTCATTAAAAAAATAGGAATATTCAAGGTCATTGGGGTGCCAAGCGTATATTAAATTTGATTGTTATATGTATATCAACAAAAAAAATCAACATGATTTATCTCTTTAATGATGCCCTTCAAAACCTAAGTATGTCCATACCACTTCATCTATTGTCTTTGAAAAATTAATATGTAATAAAAAAAGTAAAAATGATATTAAAATTTTATATAAAGAAGATTAGAACAATATCAAGATGTGACTTATTTTAAAGAGAAATAAAGTTTATATGAAATTTTCCAACTACTTATACTACTTCCTACACCATTGAAGCTTCTAACATCATCACTCTAGTCCTTAGCACCAAACCACCACAAACTTGTCAATCATCAATTTTTCACTTTTGCAACTAATAATGGCTACAAAACTTGACATTGTTAATTACATATTCATGTTGTAATGTTCAAACCACAATATGATCCTCCATATTAGGAATAATATAAGTGCTTATCATCTCTAAGACACCTTGATAGTACACAAACACAACATTCTTAACCACTATATGAAAATTAAGGAAAAAAAGTTTGGAGATTTTCCATAGGCCTATGCAGGGTCAACAATTCCTTATTGAACACAAATAAATCTCCCACCACTATTAAGAAACACTAGATCCCTAGCCATTGGCTCAATTTTAATCTCCGTAAAACTTGATAACCTATCTAAATTTGTTTCATTTGGAGAACAAAGCAACCATATCAACATCCATTTCATGATAATCATAGAAGGGACTACAACATCTAACTTTGCCAAGAAACTTGATGAAATCAACTACAATGGCCTTAATTACCATTATCTATCAAGTAATTGAGATCTACAATGCTTTTAAGCATACATGGTTTGGACAATGTAAAGTTAATGATCTAACACTTTTCCCTATAGGAGAGGATCCCTACCCTTAACTAAGAGACATTATCAAGCCATAAAATTTCCTAAAAAAAGATAGCATAAGCATACAACCTAACTCACATCTACCACTAAGATGACATACAACAAGTATAAGGCATATAGCCATCCAACAAATAACAAAGAAATAAATAAAACCAATAATACCTTTATACTATAAAATGATGCCACCAACTCACAAAAACACAAGCAAAATATACCTCAGACATATAAGAGAATACAAGGAGGAGCCACCCAAGAAATCAAATACTAAAACACCAAAAAATATAAGGAATTTAAATAAAACTAACCAATGCCTTGAGTGGAAACTAAAGACATTGATCCTAAATTTTTATCCTATTCTAAATATGAAAAAACAACTATTATGCAATAAGGAAAAACACAAGGGACACCTCAAAGATTAGCCTAAGGAATTGATAACACAAAGAAATAAGATAAAAAAAGATAGCAAATGATTATACCTTCTTTGAGCTGTTGAAATCCCTTGGTTGGTCCTTGATTTTTGAATGCTTGTGTGCTCCTTGGATGGCTATGGAGATGGCTAAATGCAAGTTGAACAATATGATAAATGCAAATGCTAGAGACTAAGTGGCTTGACTAAATGGCTAAGATAATTCTTGCAAATTGAGTGAGCAATTTGGTAGCATAAGGGTACAAATGGCTTAGTGTTCTTAAAATGCATTAGAAGAGGGGGGTATTTATTGAAGAATTTGAATTCGCTAGAGAATTCAACGGTTGAGATTAAGCCACCAAGGCCAAGATGAAGGGCTATGGTGAGTTGAGGACTCACAAACCCTCACATCTTGACATGTGGAGAGTGAAGTGGCCTAGGATGCGATGATGTGTAAGTGAGGTGGAATATGACATGTGATGGGGAGGTACTTGTAAGTACCTTGATGTGACCTTTCAATGATCACATGGGGAAGGGGAAAGCTTTGGGAGAATAAAAGTGAATTTTAAATTTACAATGTTTAGAAGAATATAGTGGATAAGACAAGGTTCCAAAAATGTGGGAACTTGCCACATGTGAGTGATGTGACAGGTCAAAAATTTTAGAAGACTTGCATGGGAAAGAGAAAAACCTTGGAAGGATAAATGTGAATTAAAAATTTACATGGGAAGAGAGGAGCCTTGGATGAATTAAAAAAGAATTAAAAATTCTTTGGGGGATGGGGAGAGTTGACCAAGGTATTTATTAGGCTTAACTAATCAGTAATTAGAGGATAATTAGGGGTTAATGAGGATTAGAAGCCAACTTGCAAAAGTTGGAGGATGTGACACATCATAATCAAGGATTAGGCATATGCACATCCCTAATGAAGAGATTAAGAGGCTGATTAAGATTAAGTGAAAGTGATGTGACATTTGAGGAATTAAATAAATGCAATATTTATTTAATTCATTTGATAAAAAGGAGGATTAAAGAGATAAGATATTTAATTATTAACTAAATACCTTAGGGATTTGGTAGAATTAAGGGTATTAATTAAATAATAGTAATATTACTTAATTAATGCAAATAAAAGGATGCTTAGATGAAAGGGGATAAATTTGGATAAATTAAGTGTCCAAATTTAGGTGTCTACATTTTTCCCCTCTTTGAGATGGTGTTACGAAGTAGCATCATTTCAAAGAATATTAAAACATAGAATTTGGAAGAAGATGGTTAGATTGGGAAAGATGCCCCAGTCATCAAAGGAGTGACTCAAAAGAAAGATGATGGGAGTGAAGATGAAGGTTAGGGATGGAGGATTCCCCCTCAAGAGGACATGTAGGTTGAAGAGAACACGGGTGTGCTCTCAAAATGGATGAGGTGATGCGAGAGGTATATGAGAAAGAGGATGCAAAGTGATGGATAAAAAAGGATGAGAAGTGATGGGAGATTTGGAAGCACAAATGGATTTAAGGACAAAAGTGATGTTGCCCCAGTCAAGCTACAACCCAAAAGTGGGTTGATGATGGATGGAGTGTTGTCATTGAGGGGAGGATATATCCCAAGACAACACAAAAGGATAGGGAAGGATATATCCCGCTAATGATGATGAAAGTGTTATTGATGAGGGAAGGATACATACCAAAACAACACGAGGATAGGGAAGGATACATCCTGATTAAAGGGTTGTTGACGAGGGAAGGATACATCCCGAAACAACACCAAAGGATAAGGAAGGATACATCTTGAGGATGAGGACGATGATGAGGATGATTGGAGCGAGGCTTATAACAAGCCTGGGGACAAGACTGAGGATGTGATTAGATGATTTGTGCTAGATTTTATGGAGGATTGGATTGGAATGCGAGATGGATGAAAGGAATAAAAATGATGGGGGACAAGATGCTTAGAATAACCAATCTATATTATTCTAAGAAGATTGAAGAGATGATGATCAGAGATTGGATGGATAGGGGAGGGAAAGTGATGAAGGATGAATGGATGGGGGGATTTTGATAGATGAGAGAATGGGGGATACATGGAAGATGATGGAATGGAAAATGAAATGCAATCCTAATGCAATTTGCCATATTTAGAGTACTAATTTTTTCTATAGCATAAGACACAAGATGCTAAGGTATGGAGAACCAAGGCTGATTTGTGTCTAATGCATAAAACAAACATAACAAATAAGAAGGCTATCCCAACACCCCAAAGTCACGAAGACCTTGGTCAGGCCAGGCATTGGGATAACCACAACCATAAAAGGATGCCCAAGCGTAACACAAGACCTCAGGGATCTTGGTGGGTACTACGTGCAACAACCAAGAAAACACAAACAAAGAAAAGATCAAGATATGCCCCTATGTTGACCAATCAAAACACACCATAATATGATGGATCATGGCAGCCCTAACAAGTGATGATAGGGAGCTCAAATGATAAACAAAATCCAAAAGCATCAAAAGATCACAATCGAATTCAAACGTCCTTTTCCATAGGATCACAAGGATGGATGGGGTTGATGAGGTATGTTAGGAAGGATGCATCCTGTTGAGAATGATGATGGATATTAAACTAAAATGACCTAGATGACGTAGGATATTCAAAATCGATTAGATCTCATGATACTGGTGGATCTCATTTGTGAAGAACCAACTAGATAAGGGCATAGCTTGATGACACAACACGGGAGATGAGACACAAGACAAAAGATTGAGACACCCTAAAGACCTAGGGGCTTAGGGGTCAATCAAAGATTAGCCTTGCCTACGCAAAAGCGCAGAGCCCTCGTAGTTCAATAAAAGGCGGACAACTGACCATGGATAAAAGTGATAAAAGGATGATGGAGACCTTGATGATGACAAAAATCGAATGGAAAAAAGCAGAAAGATCGATGATAGACGATAAAGGAACCCCGGGGCAGATCAAATGATCGACCCTGCCTACATGAAGGCGCAAGGGCAACGTAGTTCAACAAAGACCTAAGATAAACAATGGATAAAGGATGAGATGACTAGGATAAGTGGATAAAATGATGGGACTGAAATGATGAGACATGATAGACCTAGTGGATTGGATAGGATTGATGATGGGGACTATATGAAGCTCGGGGATGGGATAGTTATCTAAATCAACAAAATGAATTGGGAGAATGATATGATGGAGAGATGAATGATGAAAAGTGATAGGATATTTAAAAGATGTTCAAAAGAAGTGGGAGTGATGACGATGAGATAGATGGCATTGGATTGCATAGGGGAAAAGCCTATAGCTAGATACCAATGACAAGGGATTATAAGATGGGATAAGGATAAGAAGATAAGGATGGAGAGATGAAGAGGATTGTTGGGATAGATGGATAGGAAGATAAGGATTGGGATGAGGAGATGGAAAGAATTTTTATGATGGATAGGAAGATGAGGACGGTGAGATGGAAAGGATTGTTTGGATGAATGATGTCTCCAAGAACTTATGTCACAGAGGAAGATGCCCCACTCTAGATATGTCATATATAATTAGGCATGAGGGATGAAAGATGGAAAGATGGGAAAATAAGGGAGTGATATGGATATGGATAGGATGCATGGATAAGGAAGGGAGATTAATGGTAACATGATGGGTGGAAAAGGAAGGTAGACGGATGCGAATGAGGATTAGGATAGTGTGTAGATGAGGGGAATGTATGCCAAGAGGTGTCCAAAGCATGTTTATATGTTTTCCCCTATCGATATCAAGATTACAAGGAGGATGGAGGAATTGGCATAAATGGGATATGGTAGATAAGATGTGGATGGTAGGGGGGATGGAGGAGATGGTTGAAGGGGATGTAGTTGCCCCCAAGTGCAGAAGGAAACAAATGGGGGATTTACACATGACGCCTATTTTTCAGGTTTTCATCATGGTTCTTATCCAAGGCGCTTGTTTGCCAAGTTTTCACCATTGGACAAATTATTTTTCTTTATTTTTTTGATTTTTTTGATTTTTTTTTACTTTTTGTTGGGTTTTCTTAACTTTTTTGATAGAATGCAGATGGAGATGGATAAGGATAGGGAGGCAGATGGGTGGATGTGGGAGACATGCAATAAAGAGATGAATGAAGGACTCAAGCATCAAATTCCATACGAAGTATTAAGAGCCCATGTTCGAAGTGACTGATGGATGTTGGTACAACCTTATTAGGATAAATGGATTATGCAAGAGGATGAATTAGAGGGATTTGATGGGGAATCTATGTGGGATAATGGATGGGATGCTGGAAAGGGTATGGATAGAATGATGGGGTAGGTGTGCGGTGGGGAGATGTGTTCAGGACCAACATTGGCACATATGGTGATGTATGTGAAAGGATAAGAGGATTAATGGATGGAGAATGTGGGGACGATGGAGGAGATGGGATAGTGAATTTTGGGCCATAAGGACCCAAAATAGATTTAGGGGATGAAAGGGGGATATGATTAGCTTTTGGATTAGCAACCTTGGATGTTGTTATAGATTTTTAATTTCAAGGCATTGCATCTTTTTTCTTCGGGATCCACATGGTTTTGATTTTTGTTTTGGTGGGCCTTTGTGGCCTACGAATTTGATTTGGATTTTGGATTTGATTTTTCTTCTCTTCACCATGTCTTTTAGAGGGGACATGGGGAGCTTTAGATTCATGAGGATGTTTTGATTTAAGGATTTTTTTTTTAGCATCCAAAGTATTTTTAGTAGCAATGGGATGGGTACGAGGAGATGGATGATGTGGAGTGATGGAGGTAGGATTATGGGGATTACGTGTAGATGGAGGATGTGTAGGTATGTGCCTTTGTTGATCCTAATTAGGGGACATTAGAGTGGGATGTTTATGATGGGTGCCATGGATAGGTGTTGGATGGATGAACGGATGAATAGGACAAGATGGAGGAGGTGATTTTGGGATATAAGGGCCCAAAATGGACGTAGTGGGTGGAGGGACATAAGGACACAAAATGGATGGAGCAGATGAGGGAGGAATATGGATGGTTGTTTTGAGGTGATATGATGGAGGAGGAGGGATGGCAGCAAATGATTTGACGAAGCGATGGGAAGAGCCTCTTATGCTTTTGGAGGAGACTCGTCGAGGATGAGTAGAGGTTGTACCAACATCTTTAGATTGTGAGTCTTGGGAAATAGGTCCAAGACCTCACATACAAATTTGTTCTTTGACCTAGATGGGCTCTAAAATACCTTTCTCATGAAGGCCTAAACCTTTTCCTTGATAGTTCATGTTCTTAAGCATTTGATCCACGACAAGATTCTTGTTGTTCTAGAAGAATGATGCGAGTCTATTATTAGGCGGAGGATGATGGGTGGTATATATGCTTTGTTTTTCTTATGCAAAGAGACCACCATGGAAGAATGTGAGAGTACCAAGGGGATATAAAAGTAGTGTGAGGATAGTAGGTTTAGGTGATGATGGAGGATCATGAGATGGAGATGATGGGATAGCAACATCTGAACCAGGATGAGTGAATGATAAGGAATCAAGAGAGGGATTAGGAAATATGATGGGATCTAGATTTGGGACAACAGGTGATAAGAGCTCGTGTGATGGAGATGGAGATAAGGGCTCATGAGATGGAGCGATGGAATCTTGAGTGACAAGGGGATCATGGGATGGAATGGATGGGGGACTGTGGTCTTGAGGTGGACTAGATGGGATGGTAGGATCTTGATGTAGAGAAGGGGATATGCTGGTATGCTTTGGATCAAACTCTTGGCATGACTCATCTTGTGTGGATGGAAGGATGACAGAGTGTTGGGGGACTCTTCAAGTGGGGAAGATGGAGGGATAAAAGATTCATGAGGTTCAAGGCATTCATGGGAATGGATTTCAGTGACACTAGGAATGGGAGGAGTGGATGGGATTTGGTTATCTTCGATGGGCTTGGTAGATCTCAGAGTAGGAGATGGGGACTCAGTGGATTCAGTGGATGTGATGGTTTTAACAGTTTAAGCAGTGCTAGGGGTGGTAACAACAATAATAGGTGTTGGATGGAGAAGGGGCTCATCACGAATGATCGTGGATGAGGGATTGGGATGGCATGGTGCCATAACTTCAATATGTGGAGTGGGGAATGTCTTCTTTGTCATGAGTCCTTGGAGAAATTATGGAGTAAGAAACTTGCATTCCTTTGGCTTAGATGGCGAGGTAGGAGTGGATGAAGGATTAGGGATTGGTGGAGGACTGGGAATACGGATTAGTGGGGTTGGATGTAGGACTAGGAGTAGATGGGAGATTGAGATTAGATGAAGGGTTAAGGTAGGGATATTGGAATGGTGAATTAGGACAAGAGGATGCAGGTGGTGGATTGAAGTAAGGATACTGGGATGGTGGATTAGGATGGGAAGATTGAGATGGCAGATTAAGATAGGGAGATGTGGATGATGGATTAGGATAAGAAGATGTGGATGTTAGATTAGGATAGGTTGATGTGGATGTTGGATTAGGATAGGTTGATTGGTATGGAGGATTAGGATAAAGGGACATGGATGGGGGATTGTAATAAGAGTATTGGGATGGAAGATTAGGATAAGAAGATGTGGGTGTCAGATAAGAGGATGATGTAGATGAAGGACATGAAAAATATGTGGACGGGGAAGATACTGGATATCCATTGTCAAAGGTAGTGCAAGGAGCATGATTAGGCATGGATGAAGGCATAATGAGATAGCTTGAAGGGATGATTGGATTGTAGAAAGTGGGTGGAGAAAGCTTACTAGCGATGGTAGCGTTAAGGGGATCTATGTCGTATACCTCTTGATCGACAAGATGTTTGTTATTGTCGTCAACGTAATTAGGGTTTCCTGTGACTACTATTGATGGAGGATAAATATTCATGATGATGAAAGGATAAATAAGATGGATCAAAGACTTTGGATGGAAACAAACTAAAGCTCAAATCAGGATTTGGGTCAAGCTCAGATTGGGAATGGATTAAAGCTCAGATTAGGATGATTGGATGATGCGATGGGATTATCAAAGGATGATTACAACACCAAATCTACCTCAAGATGGAAGCAGATTGATTGGGCCGAAGGTGATTGGATAAGGATGCGATTAGATTAGATTGGATAAGATCGATCGATGATTGATAAGATCAAATGATGGATTAGATGAAAGGGATTATAAAATCCCATTCAGAGATTACCCTAGGTGACTTAGGATACTAATTGATCAGATTAAAGGATAGATGGATGATTGTGGCACTAAATCCACCTTGAGATTGAAAGCGGATCGATTGGGCCAACGACGATGATTGGATGACTCAGGACATATGATAATCCTAAGCAGATGTTGATGACGATCAATTAAAACACTTAGGTCAATTCAGATAATAACTTGAAACATTGTTTAGGGGATTCAAATGGGGAAAGCGATGATCTGATTGGGGAAACGAATGATAGAAATGGATGAACGACTACTTGGAACGAGAGAAGGAGGTTCATAATAGATGAAAGATCACTCAGAATGAGTAAATGGATGATCGAGAGGGATGAACGACTGCTCACAATAGATGAATGATTCTCGGAACGAGAAGATGAAGGTTCAAAATGAATGAAAGATCACTCAGAACAAGTAACTGAATGATTGGAACGGCTGAACGAGAGTTTGAAATGATAGAAGGAGGTTTGAAATGGATAAACATTTACTCGAAATGAGTAAACGAATGATTGAAAAGGGTGAACAAGAGCTAGAACGAATGTTTAGAATGGATGAATGAAAGCTTGAAACAAGTAAATGATTGATCATAATGGGTGAAGGAATGCTCATATTAGGAGACTAACTCTTGGAATGGATGAAAGGATGAATAGGACAAAAGTGGAGAAGATGGAAGGAGGGATCTTAAGATTTGTTTCAATACCCAAAGATCTTGGCCACAGATGGACTAAAGCTCATATTAGGAGTTTGGTTAAGCTCATATTGGGAGTAGATTAAAGCTCATATTAGGATTGGATTAAAGCTAAGATTAGGATTGGATTGAAGGATATGATGGGATTGGTTCCACTGGTCAGATTTGGAAGCTGGATTTGTTTATTGCTTATTTTCCAACTTTTTGCTGTAGAGGGGCAAACTTGCCCTTCTAGGGCGGACCTGCCCCTCTGCAGGGAAAATTCTCCCCACTATAGGGTAGGTTCACCCCATTGCAGGGCAGGTCCACCCCACTATAGGGCAGGTTAGGGCAAGTTCACCCCATTGCAGAGCAAGTCAGGGCAGTTTCGCCCCTCTGCAGTAAATAAGGACTTGGTTTGGAAGGAAACGACTATGGAAAGTACTTAAAATGACAATAATGAGGTTGACTTGTCAAAAAAGTTTACTGGTTTCTCACAAGAATACACTTCAAACAAGCACAATCCTATGATTAGTGTTAAGGGTATGGCCAACAAAGGTCTTAATCTAAGATGCACAAGGTTTCTAGGGAGTCCTTGATATACTCTTGATATGCGAGGCATAACCATGAACACCAGCCCATCACAAGTGTGAGTTGGGAACCCCAGTGAGATATTGAAAGGCTTGGACCAATTCTTCATGTCTATCTAGGTATCACCCTAGCTTCGATGCTCTGCCAGACACGACGTGACTGGATTGAGGTACAACTTTCACTCTCCCCCCTTTTTATACCCTACAAGTATGCATGGTTGGAATCATCCCTTGGGGTGATGAAATCCCCAAGAAGGTCCCACCAAAAAGAAGGCACTAATTATTTCCAGCTACTTCTCAAGCTCACACAAAGTGTAAGGGGAAAGTGAAAACAAACTAATGCTCCCTTGGGTAACACAAAAAATAGACACAATGAGCAACAAATTTTACTTCCCCTAGTTAACTATGTTCCTAGATTAACGAAAACAACAAAAAAAACTTTTAAAATCTGAACAAACAGATGGCCCTACAAGTAAGTGTTAGTTGTTTTAACCACTGCTCTTTGTCAATTATGAGAATATGCTACAAAATGTTAGCAAGAAAATCCAACTATACCCACAAACAAACAAGGTTAGGGGGTTAGATCCTAAAAATAAATTAAAAAAATGAGACAAAAACAAAGCCAAAATGACTATTTTACCTTCCAGAATGTCTTGTTTGGGGCATATCCGCCCCTTTGCAGTAAACTGGAGGGTGTATCTACACTTTTGCGATAAAATGAAGGGCGTATTTGCACTTCTACAGTAAACTGGAGGGCGTATCTGCACTTCTGCAGCACACTGGAGGGTGTATCTGCACTTCTGCAGTAAACTTGGGGGCGTATCTACACTTATGCAGTAAATTGGAGGGTAGTTCTACACTTCTGCAATAAACTAGAGGGCGTATCTGCACTTCTACAATAAACTAAAGGACGTATTTGCACTTCTGCAGCACACTGGAGGGCGTATCTGCACTTTTGCAGTAAACTTGGGGTGTATATGCACTTTTGCAGTAAATCAAAAGGAATATCTGCACTTCTATAGTAATCTGGAGGGCGTATCTGCACTTTTGTAGCACACTGGAGGGTGTATCTACACTTTTGCAGTAAACTGGAGGGCATATCTACACTTCTATAGTAAACTGGAGGGTGTATCTACACTTTTGCAGCACACTAGAGGGCGTATCTACACTTCTGCAGTAAACTTGGGGGCGTATCTATACTTCTGTAGTAAACTAGAGGGCATATCTACACTTTTGTATTAAACTATCAAAAATAGTATTTAGAATCAAGGCAAATCCACCCCACCGCAATCAAATGTCAGAAACAGTATTCAAATTAGGGCAAATCTACCCCTCTGTAGTAAACTGTTAGAAAACATAATGTAAATTAAAGCATATTCACTCCTCTACAGTTAAATGTTAGAAAACAAAATGTAAAATAGGGTGTATCTGCCCCTCTACAGTAAATTGTTAGAAAATAGAATGTAAACTACAATGTATCCGCCCCTCTACAATCAAATGTTAGAAAACAACATGTAAATTAGGGCGTATCCGCCCCTCTACAGTCAAGTGTTAGAAAACATGTAAACTACGCCCCTCTACAGTCAAATATTAGAAAAAAACATGTAAACTAGGGCGTATCCGCCCCTCTGTAGTAAATTGTTAGAAAATAGAATGTAAACTAAGGCGTATCCACCCTTTGCAGTAAACTGTTAGAAAACAAAATGTAAACTAGGGTATTTTCGCCCCTCTGCAGTAAACTAGAGGGCGTATTCGCCCTTCTGCGGTAAACTGGAGGGCGTATCCACCCTTTTGCAGTAAACTAGAGGGTGTATCTACCCCTTTGTGAGGAAAATCCACCCCTCTATGACCTGTACCTACAAACAAACTTCACAACAACAAACATGAGATGAAGAAACACGTTTGTGGGTCCCACTAGGCATGCCAGAAATATGATCCTAAATGTTTATCCTATTTTAAATATGAAAAAAAACTATTATGCAATAAAGAAAAACACAAGGGACACCTCAAAGATTAGCCTAAGGAATTGATAATACAAAGAAATAAGATAAAAGAAGATAGCAAATGATTATACCTTCTTTGAGCTATTGAAATCCCTTGGTTGGTCCTTGATTTCTGAATGCTTGTGTGCTCCTTGGATAGCTATGGAGATGGCTAAATGCAAGTTGAACAATATGATAAATGAAAATGCTAGAGACTAAGTGGCTTGACTAAATGGCTAAGATAATGCTTGCAAATTGAGTGAGCAATTTGGTAGCATAAGGGTGCAAATGGCTAAGTGTTCTTAAAATGCATTAGAAGAGGGGGGTATTTATAGAAGAATTTGAATTCGCTAGAGAATTCAACGGTTGAGATTTGTATAACTGAAAGTATGTTATACTTCTGTGAATCCTTGCATGCAAGGATACTCAATAATGAGTCTTTGCAAATCAATTCATAGCTCTCTATCCGAGAAGAGCAGGGATTGATATTGTGGCCCTTAGATTAACCCTATTACCCCTGCAAATACAATCTCGGAACGAGAGATTCAAAGAGGAGAAGCAAGAATGCCAATCTCCATGAATCCTGTTCTTGCAATGCAACAATGAAAACTAATCTAAATGGTTGTAAAATGCAATAAACCAAACTAATTTATTGAAATGAAAATTAATCTACATGCAATGCCATAAATGAATTATTTTGCAAATTAATCTACTATGAAGATTAAGCTAAAATGCAATATTAAACTATATGCTCTAAAACTAAGATGCTTATAAAATCAAACTAATGTAATCTCAAATGATAAAATTTAAATTTGTAGCATAAGTCTGATGTAAAAATTCGTGATTCTTTCTCTCTTTGAAATGAGAATGAGAGGGCTCATTTTATAGGCAAAAGTGGAATTGAAGGCAAATTCAGAAGCAATGTGGGATAAATAGAAAAATAGAAACAAATCTTGATTGAATTCTTTTTTTAGTTTATTTCCCTTTTAACTGATTTGTTTCCCTTTTTTCATCACAGGATATTCTTGAGAGGATATTTCATTTATTTTATTTTATTTAAGATGATAATATCTCTTTTAATAAAATAAAATAAGATTATGTAATTTAGAAATGAATATTAATAAAATAAAATAAAATAATTTAATTAAAAATAGCATCATTTTATTTAAGTAATATTAACTTCAATTAAATAACATTATTTTATTTATTAAAAGGGATTTATTTCTTTTGATTAAATAAAATTAATGAAGCATTCAAACCTTAGGGAAAATTGAAACATTTGAAATAGTTATGAATTGATTAAGAAATTTTATTTGAAAATGCGACAATCATTGATTCAGAAAGTTGATGTTGACAAATTAAATAAATGGGGCCCAAAGTCTAGGTGACCATTTTAGGTTGCATACAAGATTAAGCCACCAAGGCCAAGATGAAGGGCTATGGTGAGTTGAGGACTCACAAGCCCTCACATCTTGACACATGGTGGGTGAAGTGGCCTAAGATGCGATGATGTGTAAGTGAGGTGGAATATGACATGTGATGGGGAGGCACTTGTAAGTACTTTGATGTGACCTTTCAATGATCACATGGGGAAGGGGAAAGCTTTGGGAGAATAAAAGTGAATTTTAAATTTACAATGATTGGAAGAATTTACTAGATAAGACAAGGTTCCCAAAATGTGGGAACTTGCCACATGTGAGTGATGTGATAGGTTAAAGATTCTAGAAGACTTGCATGGGAAAGATAAAAACTTTGGAAGGATAAATGTGAATTAAAAAATCACATGGGGAAGAGAGGAGCCTTGGATGAATAAAAAAGAATTAAAAATTCCTTCGGGGTTGGGGAGAGTTGACCAAGGTACTAATTAGTAATTAGAGGATAATTAGGGGTTAATGAGGATTAGAAGCCAACTTGCAAAAGTTGGAGGATGTGACACATCCTAATCAAGAATTAGGCATGTGCACATCCCTGATGAAGAGATTAAGAGGTTGATTAAGATTAAGTGAAAGTGATGTGACATGTGAGGAATTAAATAAATGTCATATTTATTTAATTCATTTGATGAAAAGGAGGATTAAAGAGATAAGGTATTTAATTATTAACTGAATACCTTAGGAATTTCGCAGAATTAAGGGAATTAATTAAATAATAGTAATATTACTTAATTAATGCAAATAAAAGGATGCTTAGACGAAAGGGGATAAATTTGGATAAATTAAGTGTCCAAATTTAGGTGTCTACAGACATAATATCTTAAAGTGGTCATAATTTAAAATAAGTTTATTCAAGTCTAACCAAGAGTCCAAGTGGTCACTGGTTAAACTTGGGAAAGGTATTTAATTTATAGTTAAATTTTCTAAGAAATTGGTTACCTTGTTGCACTCTTGAAAGTAATTAGTGTAATGATGAGCCCTAGAAATCTCCAATTTCCTTACTTTAGTTTCATATTTTTTTTTATCTTATTTCTACTAAGTTACAAAGAAATTTCCAAACCTTTTCATATAATTTAAGTATTTAAAAGTATTGAAGATGATATATTATATCGATGAATGGTTGTGTGATCTTTTGATGTAAGTGGAATTTAGAATATTTTTATGATTAATTATAGTTGTTAATAATAAAAAAAATCTTTGGAATAAGACTAACCCCTACAATAAAGGACTTGTCAACCCACATCAAATGGATTCTTAACCTATAGCAAAAGGATGTTGATTCCCCAAAATCAAAGGAGGTGATCAATTGCAAACATATGCATTTTTATCCAAAGTTGATACAAGCATGAAATATTTATGGATCACCCCATCTTTTCACTTCTTGTTATTAATAAAATTGTGAATGAAAGAAGAGGCTTGTTCTAACAGTGGATAGTGGCTTATAAGAAAGTCTATCATGTTAGGCATGCTTTTAGTTATAACAATCTTCTTGATTGATATAGAGTCCTTATTAGACTCTTACACTCTTACTTCCACTTACTTTTATTTTTCTATTAAGCTAAGACTTGGTCGTCTTCCTATGTTTTTTGGAAGAGTTGACAGTTGCTCATAGTTTTTTTCAATTCTAAAATAAGAGGACTCTCATAGATCATGTATATATGGATGATCTTGTGAGAGACTAGGTAGCTAGATTTTTACATGAAATGATCTAAATATTGTTATCAGATACTTTGTTCTTAAGTTCGTGTATGCTCAAATTATAATAAAGGAGGATACTTCAATTTTCATGAATCTTTGAGTTAGGATTTGAAGGAAGAAATTATGAATTGCAGTAACTCAAGCAAGGACCACTTGAGGTACAATATAATCTATATTAGTTTAGATTAGCATTTAATTTCTAAATTATAATTTATGATTCACATTGTGTCGAATGTTATTAGGCAATTAACTATTCTTAACCCACATTGCAACATAGAGAGTCCTTAGTTACAACTATGCAGGAATAGTCACCCGTAGTAGTTATTTTAGTTTCTTATAGAAATTAGTATTCACTTAATCTATTTTTTACCTAGGAGTTAATTATGTTAAGTTGCCTTTAATTGGAATTGCTTTTGTTCCTTTTTTGTACTCGATCAATTAAGAGAGTTTAGGATTCTCAATTACACATATAGCATCAACATCATCTCAAGAATTTGATTCCCTGGTTTACAATTTAAATGAAGCACCTCTAGGATAATAAATTACATAATTTGGGATTTGTAGGTCCATTAAGTTGTATGTATGTTATATCAGTTGATTGGAGATAAGGGAAGCTCTACATACAATACATATTTTTAAATTTATCACAGAACAATCAAGTCTCTTTCAAGATTATAAAGTCTGTAGTTCAAGTGGGAACTACAACATGGACCATTTATCATCATCACTAAGTCTCCCATAATTTATTTTTAATAATTCGAGATCAAAAACATAAAAATACCTTGCACCATTACTTCTCGCTCTACTTTATTGTTGGACTTAAAAACTAGGAAGAATGAACCACCCTTCACCAAATTATCATTCAAATCTTGAATCACCACTTTGACTTTAAAAAGACCTAGATTACCTTTAAAAACAACAATAAAGTTCATATTGAAAAATAATTTTAAGGATAGGTCCATTTAGCTATTACATCATTAATGGGGAAATAAATTGTAAAATAATGCTTTAAATTATACATATAAATTTTATCATGTCCACTTTGCAAATCAGGTGTCAAGGGTTGGGGGTTTGTCTTGTTGCGTGTCAAGGAACCACCGAGGGTCAAAGATAGGGGTGTGTTCTAACCTGCACCCAACCAACAAAGATGACAAAGATATTTTCAAGGGTTGTGAGACCAACCTATCAAGGCCAATGCATCCTAGGATAAAAAAGAATGGCGGGAAAGGGGCCAATGCATCCTAATACAAGAGGAACGATGGATAAATTGTAGTGTATGGAACAATGAGTAAATATGTAGCATGTGAAATAGCTAGAAAGTGGGGTTTGACTCTACGCCTTAGCCCATTTTGGGTCTTTGATGACCTATTAATGTTTTGGGAGGGTAACATATAAAATTAGAGAACTTTGCTACTGTAATCATCATGTAATGTATTTTTAAGAACTTTATGTTCAATCTTCTATGGATGAAAACCTATAGGAGATTATGATCAGTAAAAAAAACCACATTGGTCGTTGGAATCAAAGGATGAAAACCCTTTGGTTCTTGGGAGCATTCTCACTTAGGGAGTGGATTGGAGCATCAAGGAATTGTAAGGAAGTCTAGAATGAACACTATTGTTTCTGATTTGTAATTTTTTTTTATTGTTCTATTGATTGTCCTAACATTCCATTATCATCAATAAAATATATTACTAGAGTTGTTTCATCTATTCCAATCTATTTTGTACAAATTCATTTTCAATCTGCTAATTTCATGCATGTTATTTGAGTATGACCAAATTTTTATTGGTTTAGATATTGTTTATTTGTGATAAATATATTATTTTGTTAGAAATTGGGAAGGGGAGATGTCAAAATTCCAAGTGGCTTGTACCCATTACAATTTTAAAATATTAATTTCAATTAGGTGTATATATATTTTTAAGAGGATTGTATCCCTTATAGTTCATAAATATTACCCTAAATTATACATTTAATATTTTGAGGGTCTATTTTCCCTTACAATTTCCACACATAATTATCAATTTTATATATTACATGTATAAATATAAACATATCACAAATTGCTAAAATAATTTGAGAATAGTTATTTAATTTTATTATTGTAATACAATTTGTTCAACAACATTTTTTTGCTAGTTTTGGGGGAAATAGACAAACTCTATAAAATATAGGTTTAAATAATAATATAAAATCAAGTAATATAAATCCAAACTTAAATATGTAAAGGGTTGTGAATGAAATAATTGAGACAAAAAATAGACATATAATAAAATTAAAATGAGAGAGATTGGAGCTTATCTTGAAATCGACACAATGTGGACTTTAAATATTAACACTATGTTAACTTGAAATATGAAATCTAGATTTGGGGCCTGGTATGAAATATTTATGATTATTGAAAAAAAATGAATATCATGAATAGGATTGCACCTATAATATAGTTGAATTGATGGAATTTCATCCATTATATACATAGATCTTCAATACCTATAAAAAATGTTCACCTAATGTGTATCTAGTGTAAGGAAAATAGTGTGGTGTTAAAGAGCATTGTTGGGAGCTTGCTATGTGAGATTTGAATTAGATATAAACTCTTTAAATCTTAATCAATCCCATACATTGAGTCAAAAACAATAAAAGAGATAAAACTAGTTATTAATGCTAATGTAAATGGTGGCAATGGTTGTCACTAACTCGATCCTTGAATATTATCTAATCCTAATCTAAGTAGATGAGTGATTATGTCAGATAGATGCCTTTGTATAGAGCTTTGTTAATGAATGTTTATTGTTGATTGTTGTTGATGCCTAATGCTAGCAAAGGAGGACTTATGTCTAATATTTGTAAGAAGGAAAACATTCTTATATCTTTTTAATACTTAGGGATTGATATCTGATGATGTGAAAGTGTCCTAAGATGATGCCTTTATACACATAACCTTAGATGCATAATTTACACTTACAAGTACTCACACTAATGTGTGATAGATGCCTTTGTATAGAGCTTTGTTAATGAATGTTTATTGTTGATTGTTGTTGATGCCTAATGCTAGCAAAGGAGGACTTATGTCTAATATTTGTAAGAAGGAAAACATTCTTATATCTTTTTAATACTTAGGGATTGATATCTGATGATGTGAAAGTGTCCTAAGATGATGCCTTTATACACATAACCTTAGATGCATAATTTACACTTACAAGTACTCACACTAATGTGTAATAGTCAGACCATGACATTGTTGAGCTTGAAAAGTGAGATTTTTTTTGGAAAAGGTAGATGAGACCATGCTTACAATCTAATCTAGGGATCAATTCACAAGTGTGACTTTATAGATGATGGAAAAATTGAAGGAATTGAATCAAGAAAGTTCCTAAGCAAGAGATTATATATCAAAGTGTTATATTTAGCTTAGGGTAATAGAGCATGCCAAAAGATCAAAATCATGTGGTATAATCATACATAAAAAAAATATACACAAAGTAGCGTAAAATGAATTGAAGAGTTTAATAATATGCACTTTTCTCCTCTATATTTTACCTCCACTTTGGTGTGTGTACAAAGCAAAATTTGCATACATGCTAAGGTATAAATAAAGAAAATAAATGTGAGAAGAAAGGATATGGAATTTTTGGATTCAAAAAATATAACTAGAGTAAGTTTGTACCACTTGTGAAATTGCATGTGTAACTCCCAATTGTGTTGCAACCCTAGCTTTACCTTTCTCGCTTAAAGGATTTCATGTTGTTTATTGATTTTAATCATGGCACTTTAATATATAACTCTTGACCCATACTTATTAATGCTATTTTGCTTCTACATTTTCTTATTTGACAACCTAAACTTACACATGGGTTTTATATTGATAGTTGGTTATCAATATCAAGATTCAACATGTTGCTTGCATTTTTACTTTGTCTATGAATAGGGATGTAATGAGTTATTTAATTTAAAATAATTATGATCAAATGGTGGTGCCAACCTTAACTAGGTATGGTATCTGGCAAGTGAATTTAACAAGGTTGGGATGGTAGTCAAGTGATTGAAGATTAGTACGTACAATTTTGATTTGATAATTAATAGAAATTCGTATGCAAATTGATCATTATTGACTTAAGTTGAATAACTATGTTTATACAAACTTGATGTTAAACCTTATTTTTGTATTATCGCTTAAATAGGAATTTAAATGTTATTTTAATCGAACATGGTTTAAAAGGGATTGTTAATTTTTTAAATGTTATTTTATATTTAATACGATTTAATTGAAATATCTAAAAATTTATGATTTCATGTGAATAGTGATTTTACAAAAAATTGCTATGAATTATAACTTTTTTCCAACTTAACAAGAGTTAAGGATAGGGTTTATAAGGTTGAGAAATTGCATTTAAAATGTCATCATAAATTTCAATAGTAGATTCAATAAAAAGGAACAATCTAACAATTTGTGTCTTATAAAGTGAATATGAATTTTCTTGTTTCAAGTGTACACGGTCAATAAGGAAGAGAGACATAATTTTATTATAATATTTAATGAGAGAAATAAGGTAATAGGGGTTTAATTCCATTTAATCTAGACATAAACCAAAAACTTAATAATAATACCATTCACATATTTCTTTTATACCACTCTTATCATACTGATTATTCAGCTCATAATAGGACTTGACATAAACAAGAGTATAAATGATGTTTAAAGCATTACGAAGGTACTAAATGTATATATAATAACACAAGTAATGTAAGAATTATATTGGATAATTATTAATAATTAATTTTATTTTATAAACAAATAATAAAAATATTCATTATAGGTCTTCACAACACATTCGTTGTTTACACAAGTGGAAAAGAACCAATTCACTACGTAAGAATGTCCTTGTTCACTTCTATGAATATGTGTTTCTCAAGAAAAATATGTTTTCACCACTCTTGATATTATTATGAACTCATCCTCTCACTAGCCAAGACTTCATCATTTTGGCAAGTCTAATAACTTTTACACTTAAATATGAAAATTTCCAATAAGGTAACCTATATGAATTATGGACATGGAAAAAGTAACCCTTCTACTTTTTCTCATGTTTAGGCCCTCCTGGTGATTTTGGCTTTGATTTTGCCCTGATTTAATGTTGTAATGTGGTCAACACATTCACATTAGGTCTCGAGCCCTTGAGAATCAATAAGAATTTTATGATGTCTTGTAAAAGTGTTGTGAAGTGTTGTAACCCACTTTCACACTTTCTAGGACCTCTTCATTATAATTCACCTAAATAACTTATTTTTATCACTTACCAAGCCTTATTTCAAAGTGTTGTAACAAACTTTCATGCTTTTATAGGCTTGTCATCAATAATTTGACCCTTTCTTATGTTTAAATGGCCCCTTAATACACTTTTTGGCCCTACTTAAGTGTGTTTCAGAGAATAATCCCATTAAACATCATTAAATATGTTTTAATTCTTAACACCCATTAGTGGGACCAAGTCACCACCTGGGGCGACTTAGTCCCACTTGGCACAAAAATAAAAATTATTTCAAAATTCTGGCAGGATAATATTCTCTTAACCTTGAGGTCGGCCTATGATGAGTTATTTTTGGGAAATTTTATAAAATCAAGCATAAATATAGGGTTTTCCTCTCATTTTCACCCCCGTTCATTAACCTAATCATTCATTCATCATTCAACATCCATCTCAAGTCAAGCAAGCTAGGGTTTTAGCATTCCAAGTCATTAAGATAGCTTTCTAAGACATTCAAGGGAAAATTCTTCATCTATTGTTGTAGAAAATCAAGATCAATCGTCATGGAAAGTCTCTAATTCCATTATTTCATGTTCATGTTTCATCTTATTTCTTCATTTGGTTTAATTACCCAAAAGGGGTCTGACCAAGGCAAACCCCTATTTCCTAACATTCAACATTTATCTTTCTTTCTTTGCATGTTTGCAGATTTAGGCACTTTGAAGGTTTGGAAATCATTGAAAGATAACTTGAAAACTTGTTGAAGACATCTCTTTGTTGGCTAGGTCAAAATATCCACAAAAAGTCACTTATAGTGCCAAAAATTAGAGTTTCAAATTTAGATACCTAGAGGAACAAAAAGTGTAGACTGAGGGATTTTGTTTCCACTTTCGGATTTTTAGAAAAGCCAAAGTGGACTAAGTCGCCAACAGTGGCGACTTAGTCCTACTGTACATGTTTATCCAAATTTTTTGTAGATCTGGATACCCATTTGGCTAAAACGGGCTCTAGTGCAATTTTCTAGATTTGGGACTAACTCGCCTAGAATGGCGTAAGTGTTCCAGTAGGTCAAAAATTCATAATAAGTAGCATTTCCAGTCCTCAACACATTTCCAGGTGCACACATTTAGTTTTATAGTTTTCTATTTTGTTTCATGGTCATTTCTAGGTCATTTAGTACATGTTTGCATATCACATTATGTTTTCAAATATCTTGCATTTCCTTAGTTTTGAATTAATAATTCATTTCCTTTTTCTTTTTATTGCATCTAGGACATTACATTTAGGCATACTTCATTCATATAAATTGCATTAGTTTTGAGTGGGGACATTGCACATTTTGGCCTACCTCTCTCCTTTTAGGTGAAAACCCTAGAAGTGTTAGAGAGCATTAGGGTGCCAAAATCTTTGTCCACATTTTGGTGAACCCGCCTTTAGAATACCTTCTTTTCTAGTTTTGGATTCCATCATCATCCTAGAATTAGCTTGAATTAACATTGCATTGCATTTTGCATTAGTTGAATTGCATTCTAGGGTTTCAAATTTTGCATTAGTGAAAGTGCATATAGGTTGCATTTTTGCATCTTAAATCATTGAAAATTTCTGAAATTCTACATTTGCATCTTAAATCATTGAAAATTTCTGAAATTCTACATTTGCATCTTAGGTTTGCATCATACAGCACAAAAAACATAAAAATCAATTAAAAAAACTAAAAAATTCTATAAAAAAATCCCCACTAGGACTAATTCGCCACCTTGGGAGACTTAGTCCCTTTTCACCCCAGAAACTACCATTTACAGAACTGAAAACCCTATTTTTAAGCTTCTGTTTACTACCATTACCTATATATATATCAGTTGGCTGAGTTTCTGTAACATGCATTTCATTAGATCTAGCTTCAATTAGCCCATTTCATGCATTGCTTCATTTCAAACTTGCATTCACAATATTTCATTTTTAGATCATTGCATAGTGTAATCAATAAATTACCTTTTTTGAAATCTGAAAAATTGCACTTCATCCTAATTCTTTACATTGCATTTTTAGTTTGCATAGCTTCTATCATTAGACATAGCATTATTTACATTCATGGCAATAGTAGATAGCATTAGATTTTTGCACTTTTCATTTTCAGCATTAGTTCCTAGTTCACTTAGATCATATTATATTCAACAGTCATTAGAAAACGACAACAAAAAACTCAAAACATCAAAAGAAATAAACAAAAAAATGGTTAACCTTAGAGAAAGCATATCATCCAAACCCTTTAGTAGTGATTACTTTGCAATGTTAGATGAAGCCCTTGATGACTTCATCTCTCCTAGATCATCCACTAAAGATTTGACACACAATGATGCAAGCATCAATAATCATGATAATCATCATTGTTCTTCTCCCAATATCTCTCCCATTGGTGACGAAGGCATCTTAGTGAAAGAAGATGCAATCATTGAAGATCATGAAATTCTTGCTTGTCTTCCTCCTCCCTCCCCTTGTAAAGACATTATGACACACGAAACTGAGATCATGGCCACTACTCCTAACACCTCCCCTACTTGTGAAAATGCTTTAGTGAATAAGGATACAATCGTGAATGATCGTGACTGTGAACCCTATTTCAAACCTGCATGGAAGAAATGAACAATCACACTAATAGATCAAAATGCAAGATTAAAACATGAATTCCCCATAAAATCCATCTGCATTGTTAGAGAACAAGGAAAAGATGAAATACTTGAGCAAATACAATCGAAATTAACTATTCCTCATTCTTAAACAAAGCAAACACTTGATCTTATGGGGGGTTGGTGCTACTTTGATGTGGAAAGTAGCCCTTTCCCAACCCCTTTAGATAAGCTAATGATAATGATGGACACAATCATTTCTCAAATGAAGAGAGTGGCCTTGCATGATCTTGGAGATGAAATGTTAAGATTGTGGATTGATAGTGGACAAAATTAGTTCTCCAATGAAGAGAGTGACTTTGCATTAACTTTGTGGATGGATTTGTGGAGTTGTGAACAAGATTAGTTCTCAAACCAAGAGAGTAACCTTGCATAAAATTTGTGGATTTGTGAAGGATTTGCTTGAGGATGAAGCCTCTATTTGTATATTTTCAAATGTTGGGAGTGCCAAACATGGAGGATGTGGGACTAAGATTGGACCAATGAAAGAAGGCCACTTGTAAGTTGTGATAGGCTGAAAGTTATGCAAGATTTGAGAAATGTGCCCAAGAGGGAGGAAATTTGAATTCAAATTTGCAATAAATTTAGAGAGGGGGACAAGAAAAAGAGCAATAAATGCAATGTTGGAGGGACAAATCAACTTGTCATGTTTTTCAAACTTGAGGGCCATGTTGAGTGAAAATGAGAGTTTTAATAAATCAATAAATTGATTTATTTGTGCAAGTGGAGATATCTAGAGGATGTAAGTGGGTAAGATTAGCATTTAATCATGGTTAGATTAAATTAATGATGATTAGGATGTTTGACCAATTTGACTCAAATATTTGATTTATTTAAATAAAAAAGGATGATGCGAGATAAAGGTGGATTAATGAAATGTTAGGATTTGATGTATTTAAATGAGGTAATGGTAGGCTTAAATCAAATAAAGTTAATTTATTTAATTTAAATGGATGATGAACTTGATTTTCCTACTGAATGGATCAATGTGAATTTGATTTATGAATGAGTGGATGCATATGCATAATGCTAATTTGACGTGTCTACATTTTGCCCCTCTTTGAAGCAATGTACTTGTTGCGTTGGTTCAAAGAATAAACTTGCTGCAATCGAAATTCAATTTTTTTTAAATTTTTCGGATGCCCCGGCGGAAAGAAGTACACTGGTACATTGCCCCTTCGAGAGATCGAGTGAAAAGATTCAATTTGAGGGTCGATCTCGCGATAAAGAGGTTCAAAATGGATGGTTATGGATGATGATGCAAATGAGATGATTTTAAGATGCTTAGAATAACAAATCTATATTATCCTAAACAACTTAAATGATGATATGATGTGGATGATGGATGATGTGATATGCTATGATTATGTAATGGATGATTTATGCAGATGCTTAGACTAACAAATCTATATTATGATGATGATATGCAAATGCAATGCATGTGAAGTGATCAATGTTTCCTATTATGTATGATATGAATGATATGTGGTATGCTGATAGTTTTTTGGATGCAGGATGGATGCATGAAGGATGCATGATGGATGCATTGGTGATGATGATATTAGTATGGAAATGAGATGATGACAAGAGGATCCAACAAGTCCATGATCTAACGAGACTTTATTAGAGATGATGATGATGATAGATGATGATGATGATGATTCGCTTATCAAGGATTGGGATTTTAAAAGGGCTACTTACCTTATGTTTGATTACACACATAGGTACAATGCATCAAGGTATAAAGAACCAGGATGGCATTGTACCTAGTGCAATGGACTTTGAATCAACAAGTAGATAGGAGTATTCTTGTTCACACTTGACATACGGAAACCTTGCTAGGACGTACCTAACAAAGCAAGTATTCACCAAGTTATATTACAAGAGCGTCCAACAAGCACAGCAGACAAAATGATAATGATCTTTGCCCCATTCCTATCTCTCTAAATCCTTCGTTCGTATATCATCGAGAGGTCCTTAGAATGAGCGCAATAAGATAAATCAAAAGAAAAGATCAAGTACACAAACAAGTCAATGTTCTTCATACCTTTAGCCAAAGGGATGTGTTTTGATAGGATAAGAATCCAGGGTGATATCCAAAATGATGCCCATTGTCGGAACGATATATCCTAGGACATGCATTGTATAGGATGATGATGGTTTGATAAGTTGATTGATAGGCTATTGATATAAGGTTGACTGACATGTTTGAAAGTGATCAAGAGTTTGATTTTGTGTTTAATGATTTTTTGCTTCAATTTAGATTTTACGATTGAAGTTTGCTTTTTGCTGATTGTTGCGCTTGTTTATGTTTGTTTTGCCAAAGGATGAAGGTGATGATCAATTTATTATGGATGATTGATTATTGTGGGTGATTGCGAGATGAGATGGATGGATTTTTTCAAATATTTGGATTTTTTTTATGTTTTGAAATGTTTTGAGGCTGTTTTTGGTATTTTTGAGCTTTTACAAATGTTTTGATTTTTTGATTTTTTGAATGTTTTTGGATTTTGATGTTTTTCAAATGTTTTTGGATTTTGATGTCTCAGGGGCTGATCAGGGATTAGCCTTGCCTACGTTTAAGCTTAGAGATGATGTAGTTCGGTTTCCAATATTTTTGACATTTTTTTGATTTTTTGAGTGTTTTTGGATTTTGATATGTTTTGGATGTTTTTTGATTTTTTGATGTTTTGGATGTTTTTGGATTTTTTCGCATGATTTTCATGATTTCGATATGGATGTGTGATGATATCAGTGCTCTGTTTGGGATTTTGCTGGAAACCAAGCTAAGGTTGATTGATCAGATCGATGGATTGATGATGACATTGTTGAGGATGTACAACAATGCAAGGATTTGATTGATCAGGATTGATGACGATAACATTGTTGAGGATGCACAATAATGCCAGGATTGATTGATCAGGATTTGATGATGATCACATTGTTGAGGATGCACAACAATGCAAGGATTGATTGATCGGTATTGGTGACGATAACATTGTTGAGGATACACAACAATGCAGGATAGTGTTAAGCAACACAAGGATATCCCGAGATGATGATTTTTTGGTTGGATTTGATTGATCATGATTGATGAAGCTTGATTTGGAACAAAATTTGTTTTGGATGATATGATGTCTCATTTGACGTTGAAGTGCACGTTAGATGCAACTAATATTGATTGTTTGGATTGATATTTGTTGAAAGATGAAGCTTGATAA
This sequence comes from Sequoia sempervirens, assembly GCA_007258455.2. NCBI lineage: Eukaryota > Viridiplantae > Streptophyta > Pinopsida > Cupressales > Cupressaceae > Sequoia > Sequoia sempervirens. The sequence goes on from VDFB02000015.1 coordinate 178,970,892, forward strand.
GGAATTTCTTCTCGTCAAAATATGCCATGGGCTAGTGATTCAAATTTTGGATAGAAAATGCTTGACCAATTTGATTTCACATTTTCCAATGTTCAGATTGCCACATAAGTTGAAACATATAGACCAAGATTTATTCTTAAAGCAAGATGAGAACATTTGCCCCCAGTGTCTAGCAATGTATGGAATGCCATGGATGGATGCTCAGATAGGTGTATGGATGGATGAATATGGTAAGCACGCAAAGGATGCCAAGGATTATCTTGCAATAAGATAAGGTGTTTAAGTGACAGAATGTTTTATTGGATAATGTTTCATAGCTCAGATAATGCTGCATAGGATAAGATCAATGAAAATGGCCCATGTCAAGATGTTTTACCATAAGCAAGCACAAAAGTGTGCACCAAAACTTTCATCAAGATCAAGATAACTTGGATGATGGATGCAGATGGATAAAAATGGATTGGATCAATGGTTTATGGATGAGTGGATTTATTATGGATAAGATGGATGGAATGTTAGATTTATTATGGATGGGATGAGATGCTTTCATCTGAATTGGTGCACATAGATGCTCGATTCTACACATGATACCTGTTTGCTAGGTTTTCATCATGGCCTTGCCCAAAGCACCGCCCATGCGGTTTTCACTAGAGGACAATTTTTTTTCTTTACTGTTTTCAATCCTTTTTTTGATTTTTTTTTATTTTCATATTTTTTGATTTTTTTTGTATTTTTCTAAAAGATTTATGCTGACCCACCTAGTGGTGTCAATGTAGATGCTTCTGTCGTAATGTGCCATCGGTATCCTACTTGAAGAAGTTGCTTTGCCAAGATACGTGCATTTGAATGCAACTTTTGGGATTATTGATCTGCCTCGTCGATACCGGAGTTGACTTTGTCTTTGTGCACACATCGCAATAGAGTGCCTTCAAAATCCTTATGATGAAGGGTTGTTGCCAATACATGGTCAATGTGAGAATTGGATATCATGCGTGGAGGTGTGGATGGAGTGTGTTTAGGGATAAAAGATGGATTGGTTGATAGCTTGGAATCTTTGACTCTCCAAACTTGGGAAGATGAGCAATGATGGGTGGATACGAAAGTGTGCATGGAATTAGGACCAACTGCTTCATACACTTTGTATGTCACTTGAAAAGCCTGCTTTTTCTTTTGTGGACATCTTTGATGGATACTTTCCCCTTTTTTATTTTTCCCCATAGTTTCTTTGACTGATGGAGTTTGATAGGGATAATCTTTCTTTGTATTCTTTGGTATCCATGTGTATTTGATTTGTCCATTATGCTTCTCAGCTTCTTTTCCTTTGATAATGTCCTTCGTACTTTGATTTAACTCTTTCTTTCGATGTTGGTCCCAATTCATGGATGGGATGATAGGTGGATGAAGATTCATAACGTGGTTGGTTGTAGTATTGACACTAGTTTCATCATAAGGATTCTTCGTGCTCCCTATGTTGACATTTGCTTGAGACGAAGTTGCCCCCAGTATAGTGGTAGTAGTGCCTTCATGATTTGATTCTGCTTGTTCTGAGAGCTTTTGTTTAGAATGAATTCTCTGATAAATTACCACCATAGGTGACGTTATTTCCATTTGCTGCTCTGCTAACTCTAAAATATTATGTTCTATCTGATTTGCTTCCTTGAGTGGATAATGTTCGATATCTTTATTCATGATGTCCTTAGTCCGCATTTGTGATATATCTGATACTGTTGTTGAAAACTCTGTTTGACTGTAAGAATTAGTAACCTGCTCTTTTTGTGTAATAACTCAGGAGTAAAGGGATCCTGTTCTGAATGAAGATCATCTATGTGTCCATCCATAGAAAGCATCTCATGGGTAGATGAAGGAGTATGTGCTACATGGATATGATCATCTTGCATAGATAAGAGAGTGTCCATTAGATTATTGTAGTATCTTGAAGATACAAATTCTTGATCTTGAATGATTTTGGGGTTGCTTTCGACATGCTTTGGATCAAGTTCTTGACATGGATTAGTTTCAAAGGATGGATTGCTTACGAAGGGTTCTTGGATTTCATCATTAGACATGGTAGATGGTTCATTATCCTCAAGTGTTGAGTTCAAGGTTCCTTCAGTATCTATAACCATGAGGTCAAAGGGTGTCAACATGTCTTGGAAAGGACCATTGCTAGACCTTGGTGGAATATTTTGATCGTGCTTTGGAATAAATTATTGAGATATGTCCTCTAACTCATAAGGTGATGTAGGAACATTTTCAATATGATCATTGGTCGATGGATTGTGCATTATGTTGATAGGATCGAATAATCCTAACACTCCTTGAAATAGATCACTAAAAAGTGGCTCTTGATGTATGGTGCATTGATCATCGGATGGGCTGGAAACATCTTCAAGGTGCTCATCGATGGAGAGATCTTGATCGTTGTTTTCAATAATTGTGGTGAAGGGATTTCCAATGTTTTCAACCATAAGGTCAAATGATGTTGACATTTCTTGAATTGGATCATTGTCGAGTATAATTGGTGAATTTTGATTGTGATTCAAAAGTGACTCTTGACATATGTTGATTTGATCATTGGATGAAGTAGACATAGCTTCAAGGTGCTCAATGATGGATTGATCTTGATCCTTGTTCTCAATAGTTGTCATTTTTTGTGCTTGTGCTTGTGTTTGTTGGGTAGCTTGAGAGACTTGGGTAGCTTGGGTAGCTTGAGTGGCTTGTGTTGCTAGATATTGTTGGAATCCCCTTTGAAAAGTATCTTGTAATTCCGCATTGTATTGGCTTGATGTGGTGGAAGTTGGTGGTGGTGGGGGTGGTGGTGGATTTGGAATCATGTTGGATGTAGTGACAAGTTGTTGAGATACGGTTGGAGCGATCATGGTAGTGATGGGTTGAGATATGATGGGTGTGATAGGGGTGGATGGAGTGATCGAGGTGATAGGTCCTTGGGAGACCATGTTTTGATTTCTCATGATTGATGTTGTCATTTGATTAGATACCATCTGTTGGTGTGATGTCGATGGTATATTCCAAGGTTTCGATGTGGTGGCTTGATTGGTGTTAGGTGGATTGATTTGGATGGAGTGATTGGTGCTAGGTAAAGGGGGAATCCCCAAACCAAGGAATGATGTTGATATGGGTAATGGTGGTGGAGATGTCTCTTGGAATAACGACTCAACCATTTTGGTAAGTGTAGAAATTTGATCTAGCCAAATTTGTTCTTGATTTTGATCTTGACTCCCTTGATATAGTTGATTTGGCTTTTGTTTAAGCAAATTTGGAGTGTGTGCCTATGTTTGATTTTGGACAATGTTCTGATTTGGGATGACACTCAGATTTGGCATGATAGGTTGAAATTGACCATTGTTCATGTTTGGAATATTCATATGATTTGCAAATGTATCCATCCCAAATTTTGTCGGATTCATGTTTCGAAAACTTGTGCTTGGTACATTCTCATTTGGCTTGTATGGATTTGGTGGGATGACATTGTTCATTTGAAGGCTCATGCATTGATTGTTTGGTTAGTAGACTTGTAGGTTTGGATTTAGATCTACCATCGGGAAATGTGTTCCAATCTTTGATTTGGGCATACTCACACTTGTTATGCCATTGATATTTGTAGAAGGTAATGATCCCACGTATGGATTGTATAAGTGTGAGTGTTGATAATCAATCGACATTGTATGGCTTTAAAAGTTTGTTTGACTTGGATTACTCATGATGTATGGATCAAGTTTATATTCCATGTTCCTCTTGTGTTTTGACCTTATTGCAAAAGTGACCTCTAAGGTGTTTAGGACCAATGATGAGACGAAGGATGAAAATGGTTGAATGATATGAGTGTTGAACATTTTAGGGACTTTGGATCAATGCTAGACTTAGGGTTTTATTTTGATTGTTTGATTTGGATAATGAACTTGTAAACCCTAAGATGTTAGATGTGATCTTAGGATGAACTTGTTCAAAGGATTGTTGATTTAATTAAATGTATGAGAAAGGATGCATTCCCACACACCTAATTAAACAAATAATTTTGATTTGATGATTTACCCAAGTCTAGAATGATGTTTCCAAAGTTCCAAAGTTGCTTGTGGGATGGGATGATAAATGTTTGAAATGGATGAAGTGTTTGAATTTTGATCCTAAATGAACCTAAGAAGGACTTGTTTACAAGGCCAAGGTTTTGAAGAACATGCTTTTCCCTTCAAACCAAAAGATCAATGTTTACTCAAAAGACCATAAGACAAAAGATACACAAGCACATGTATTGGGTTCAATTGATTTCATCTTGATTAGTGAATTTATTTTACCTCAAAAACTTTCTTGATTTAGATTTTCAAACTAAATGTCCAATGTCCTAACTTCTTCAAATCCCACAAGATATGTTATGTGGAAATTCAATGAACTTAAGGCAAGGGTTTTCCTATTGTTTACTCAAGGAGACAAATTGAGATATAATCCAATGTTTAGAAACCTCTAAGAATGTGAATCCCAAGGGAAAGCAATAACATATGGATTGAGTCAATTATATTTGTCTCCAAAATGGTTTGAAATTTGGATGATATTAAGTGTTTGTTTTTTATTTGTTTTCAATCAAGCAATGCATTTTCAAACTGACTCACAAGCAATGCAACATCCTAGCTTAATGGGTACATTTTTCTTAGTGGGCTTGCCTCATGCCCTTCGTAGAAGAGATGATTTTACATGCAACCAAGGAAAAAATATAAAGGTATGTTAAGAATGAAGTCTTAACCTCTATATTTCAACCAAGATCGGACATGGCAAGTAACTTCTTGGAATCTAAGTTCCAATGCACCACTTTGATAAACTCGCTCAATGGATCAATAGGCCACTACAAACAAGGGTTTTATTTCAGACTTTCTGTTCGTAGGAGTTGATCCAACGTGGCAAGAGTCCCCTTTCGGATCCATCTTGTCAGAGTCAACCGCGTGATATTGGCGTTTCGTCCAATATCCACATTTATATCTTGGCTGGAAATACTCTCGGGTTTAGAGTGTTACCGGTTGAGTCGTTCCCCTAGGTGATTACTTTTTCCCACAAGGTAGGCCCTCTAAGATAAACAAAAGCGAATGAAGAACAAAATCCGTAACTCGATCAATCTTTAATAGCAACAAAGAGAGAGAATATACGCGAAAATTCCCCCACTCACATTCGCACAATATTTTGTTCAATTTTAAGCCCAAATCGAAGTGTGGAGGTGATTGCTTTGTCCCATCCCAAAGTCATGAAAAAGGCCTTTTGATTCTCAAGATCGCTATAAAGCGCGAGAGAAGCGCATACGTCCTTTTTCAATGGCTTTAGTCTAAGTAAGCCCTCACAAAAAACAAAGCTACACTTGTTCTTTTTAGATCCACAAAGCAAAATGTGAGTACGTTTTAGAGCACCAAATGAAGTGTGAGAAATTGCCTTGTTCAATTGTTAATCCAATAAACAAAATCTAGTAAGTTGTGATTCCTAAAGTTCGTTTTAGCCTTTGCAAGAAATGGAAAAGGTTCTTTTTAAGCCCAAACGAAAACTAGTGTCCTAAGAAGAAGAAGGTAACAAATTCTTAAAGAAGTGTTAAACAAACACTAGAGTGTTTAAAAACACTTTGATTGAACAAAATATCCTTCTCATGCTTCTCTTTCTTTTGATTTTGATTTCCAACCTACAAAAGTGATCAAAACACTAGATGAGATAAAAAAACAAAAGGATATAGGGGTTAGATGAATCATTTACCAAAATACCCTAAAACTTAGCCAAGTTATCATGTGTTTTTACTTTAGATGAAAATTTGAAAATTTTAACTCATTAATAGTTAATAAACACCTACACCATTGGATAGCTTATGAAATTCTACTCTATTTAAAAAAAAAAAGCATCAAAAAAGACCTCTGTATGACCAAGATATGGTCATTTTAAAACTGACTCATGGGCGCTATAACAGTGATCATGGGTGCTAAAACAATGATCATGGGCTATAACAGTGATCATGGGCGCTAAAACAATGATCATGGGTGCTATAGCAGTGATCATGGGCGCTATAATAGTGATCATGAGCGCTATAACAGTGATCATGGGCGCTAAAAGAACATTAAAGAGTGCTAACAAAATTTTAAAGAGTGCTAAAACGACAAAAAAATTAAAAAAACATGTTAGATTTTTAATTCAAGCCCTCCTTCTAGTGCCATTATGTGAACCCTATTTCAAACTTGCATGGAAGAAATGAACAATCACACTAATAGATCAAAATGCAAGATTAAAACATGAGTTCCCCATAAAATCCATCTGCATTGTTAGAGAACAAGGAAAAAGATGAAATACTTGAGCAAATACAATCGAAAATAACTATTCCTCATTCTTAAACAAAGCAAACACTTGATCTTATGGGGGGATTGGTGCTACTTTGATGTGGAAAGTAGCCCTTTCCCAACCCCTTTAGATAAGCTAATGATAATGATGGACACGATCATTTCTCAAATGAAGAGAGTGACCTTGCATGATCTTGGAGATGAAATGTTAAGATTGTGGATTGATAGTGGACAAAATCAGTTCTCCAATGAAGAGAGTGACTTTGCATTAACTTTGTGGATGGATTTGTGGAGTTGTGAACAAGATTAGTTCTCAAACCAAGAGAGTAACCTTGCATAAAAGTTGTGGATTTGTGAAGGATTTGCTTGAGGATGAAGCCTCTATTTGTAGATTTTCAAATGTTGAGAGTGCCAAACATGGAGGATGTGGGACTAGGATTGGACCAATGAAAGAAGGCCACTTGTCAAGTTGTGATAGGCTGAAAGTTGTGCAAGATTTGGGAAATGTGCCCAAGAGGGGGGAAATTTGAATTCAAATTTGTAATAAATTTAGAGAGGGGGACAAGAAAAAGAGCAATAAATGCAATGTTGGAGAGACAAATCAACTTGTCATGTTTTTCAAACTTGAGGGCCATGTTGAGTGAAAATGAGAGTTTTAATAAATCAATAAATTGATTTATTTGTGCAAGTGGAGATATCTAGAGGATGTAAGTGGGTAAGATTAGCATTTAATCATGGTTAGATTAAATTAATGATGATTAGGATGTTTGACCAATTTGTCTCAAATATTTAATTTATTTAAATCAAAAGGGATGATGCAAGATAAAGGTGGATTAATGAAATGTTAGGATTTGATGTATTTAAATGAGGTAATGGTAGGCTTAAATCAAATAAAGTTAATTTATTTAATATAAATGGATGATGAACTTGATTTTCCTACTGAATGGATCAATGTGAATTTGATTTATGAATGAGCGGATGCATATGCATAATGCTAATTTGACGTGTCTACAGTGACAAACACATTTGTGTGGAGGATATGATTGAGAGCTATAAAAATCCTACCTCTCATACTCAAGAAGGCATTATAGAACATGGCGATGCAAATGTAGATTATCATGACAATCAAACATTTTCTTCTCCTAATATCTTCTCTAGACATGAAGAAGATAGTTTAGTGTCAGAAGATATCCCCATTGAGACTCATGATAATCTTATTCCTCCCTTTTTTGATGCCCCTACCATTTGAGAAGACCTATTTGAACAAATAAGTATAATCATTGGTGTCCATGAAACTCCTACTTATCCTTCTCTTGATGCCTCTCATATGAGTGATGAGGCTAGTTTATCAAATCCAACCATGGAATGTGATGAACCTATTATTTGTCACTTTCCTAAAAGCTCTCCTACTAGGATAGATACTATGGCACAAGTGAATGAGACCTTAGAGAGAAAGAATGAAACCATCAACAATCACAACAATTAAATTTTCCCCTCTCCTAAAATCTCTCCTATTGGTAAAGAAGATATTATGGTGTTACAAGATCCCATCCATGAGAATCATGAGGGAACCATTATCAAACAAGGAAAAACCATCATTATCAAGCAAGAAAAGCCAACCATAGATCATTCCCTTACTTGCGAAGAAGTTCATATTGAAGAACCAAACATTGGATGTCATGAACATCTAGTTTGTCATTTTCCTCAAAACTCTCCTAATAGGGAAGGTATCATGATGCAAGCAAACATCAACATTGTCATGTGCAAACCAAAAATCAACCTAACTTTGAAGCATCTTGAATTGCTTGATATGGATCAACCTTTGAACCAAATATTAGGATTTTATGACAAGTCTCCTTTTACTCATCAAAACAAAAAGGTGACATGTGCTATGATTAGTACCAAGCAAAACAATATAGAAAGACAAAATCAAATTGAACAAGCCACAAAGTTTTTGGAAGAGGCTTCAAAAACTTTTGATTTCATTGCTACACCTGTGGGGGAATACATGATCATAACCAAAGAATCTACAAAGGGATGAGAAAAAGAGGTAATATCACAAACACCCACTTTACCCACCTTTAAAGAAAATACAACATCCAAGACAAACTTTGAGACACTTGAACAACCATCAAATCCAAAACAAGAGACAAAAATTTTTGGAAGACAACTTGGGAAAGGATGTGATGCTATAGAACAAGGTATCCATATCCCTATAAAGCCTAAAACACAAGAAACAACTCATGATCTTGGTTATTGTCCCTCCCAACAAAAACCTTCAATCAATGTCAACACCATCACAAACAATTCTTCCGAGACAACTTTCACCTTGGTACATCCTAAACTAATAGACATCTCCTTAAATATGTATCAAGCAAAAACTTTGTTTACTTATCAAAATAAATAACATTGATTGTTGCTCCTTGTCATGTAATAGTTGTAGGATCATAGTGTACTCACTATTGCAAGGAGCAACATATCATTATCCATTCCAGGCTCACCTTTGACCTGCACTAAGTGGGGGCAAGAGGTTAAGTAGCCTCGTTCTCGTATGTCACTTGTCATTGTCTCTTTTGGCTCGTCGTTAACCTTTCATGAACATATAAGAGCAAGCTTGGGATGTGGACGACATGCCTTAAGTTGAATCACATGTGATGTACTTATTCATGGCGTAGCTTGTTGGAAACAAATGACTTGGCATACGACTTTCCAAGTTAGCTCTCATGTCTTCTTTCTTGTTTGCATTTTTATTCACTACTTTAAAGCAATTGCTCACAGTAATGGTGTTAGCAACCGCTTTAAAGTGGAGGCATACAACGATGACATCTTTTGGAAAATTCCATGGTGTGATTTTTCCTTTTTCTTGTGATGTGTCCTCTTCTTAGTGGTGTCATTGGGTTTGATTTTGTCCAAGAGTGTACGATCTTCTGACATGGCATGATGCGAATGAGGCATCCCATGGGCAATGATCTGACACCTTGAATTTTCCTCTCTTGGAGACATTAGGCACAATTTTCCCTAAGAAGAAGACCTTACATGAACAAAGTGAAATCCCCTTTAACAAATTTTTTACATGACATTCAAAAGCATCTACAAAAACATTTTCATTGTGGCACCTTAAATTAAAGTTATCAGGAGGTATAACTTTGGTATGGTTGAGCGGGAAGCCCATTCTGAGGCATGACTTTCCCCATAGCCACTTGCATGTGTGTGAGTGCATACTAGCCATGAGTGTATGTTTCTCACCTTTTTGGACTACTCACTTGGTAGACAGCCAAGAGTTTCATCGCCTCATAGTGAGTATGCATTTTGGACAAACTACCTAGATCTGATCCACAATGTGTTGGACAAACGGTCAAAGTTTGATCCACCTTTTTTATTTTTGCTTTTCTCTTCCTTCTAGTTCTTGCCATTGTATGATCATGTATCTTGTCTTGCTACAAAGCATTCACCTTGTACATGTCCTTTTGTGCTTAATTTGGTATGACTTAGGATCTTGGATCCTAGGGGCTTGACCAATGCCTTGATCTTTGTCATTTTTTGTCATCCACATTGGTACAGTTAGACCCCTCTTGAATGTCTACTTTAGTGTGATTTTGAAGCAGGTTCATCCTCTCACTAAAGTGGGGGCTAAATGTGGACACAAAAAAAGTTACCCTTCTACTTTTTCTCATGTTTAGGCCCTCCTGGTGATTTTGGCTTGATTTTTCCTTGATTTAATGTTGTAATGTGATCAACACATTCACATTAGGTCTTGGGTCCTTGAGAATCAATAAGAATTCTATGATGTCTTGTAAAAGTCTTGTGAAGTGTTGTAACCCACTTTCACACTTTTCTAGGATCTCTTCATTATAGTTCACCTAAATAACTTCTTTTTATCACTTACCAAGCCTTATTTCAAAGTGTTGTAAAGAGTTGTAACAAACTTTTACGCTTTTTTAGGCTTGTCATCAATAATTTGACCCTTTCTTATGTTTAAATTTCCCCTTAATACACTTTCCAGCCCTACTTAAGTGCGTTTCAAAGAATAATCTCGTTAAACATCATTAAATACACTTTAATTCCCAACACCCATTAAAATTTCCCTGTGGGACCAAGTCACCACCTGAGGCAACTTAGTCCCACTTGGCACAAAAATCAAAATTATTTTAAAATTATGGTGGGATATTATTCTCTTAACCTTGAGGTCAGCCTGTGATGAGTTATTTTTAGGAAATTTTGTAAAATCAAGTATAAATATAGGATTTTCCTCTCATTTTCACCCCCATTCATTAACCTAATCATTCATCCATCATTCATCATCCATCTCAAGTCAAGCAAGTTAGGGTTTTAGCATTCTAAGTCATCAAGATAACTTTATAAGGCATTCAAGGGCAGATTCTTCATCTATTGCTGCATAAAATCAAGATCAATCATCATGGAAAATCTCTAATTCCATTATTTCATGTTCATGTTTTATCTTATTTCTTCATTTGGTTTAATTGCCTAAAAGGGGTTTGACCAAGGCAAACCCCTATTCCCTAACATTCAACATTTCTCTTTCTTTCTTTGTGTGTTTGCTAATTTAGGCACTTTGAAGGTTTGGAAATCATTGAAAGATAAGTTGCAAACTTTTTGAAGACATATCTTTGTTGGCTAGGTCAAAATATCCACAAAAAGTCACTTATAGTGCCAGAAATCAGAGTTTCAGATTCAGATACTTGGAGGAACAAAAAGTGCAAACTAAGGGCTTCCATTTCCACTTTTAGATTTTTAGAAAAGCCAAAGTGGACTAAGTCACCAATAGTGGTGACTTAGTCCCACTGTACATGTTTATCAAAAGTTTTTGTAGATCTGGATACCCATTTGGCTGAAACAAGCTCTGGTGTAGTTTTCCAAATTTGGGACTAAGTCACCCAAAATGGTGTAAATGTCCCAGAAGGTCAAAATTTTAGAATCACCGACATTTCTAGTCTTCATTCTAGTCCTCAACACATTTCTAGGTGCACACATTCAGTTTTACAATTTTTTGTTTTGTTTCATGACCATTTCTAGGTCATTTAATACATGTTTGCATATCACATTGTGTTTTCAAACATCTTGCATTTCCTTAGTTTTGCATTAATAATTCATTTCCTTTATCTATTTATTGCATCTAGGACATTACATTTAGGCATACTTCATTCATATTTTCATTATTTTTGATTGGGGATATTGCACATTTTGGCCTACCTATCTCCTTTTAGGTGAAAAACCCCATAAGTGTTAGAGAGCATTAGGGTACCAAAATATTTGTCCACATGAATATCCAATCCTATGTGCATCTTGTAGAAATTATGGATGCACAATAACCCTATGAAGTTGCAAACTTCAAAGGACCTTAACCAAGAAGAATATCACCCACACAAGAAAGTCTTGCAACTTAGGCATGCAAGTTGAGATTCTATTATGAGATGATAAATTTTAATGTACAAATGCCTTGTATAAATAGGCAAGAATGAAATGTAGTATGCATTATGATGTTGACATGTGTCTTGATCTAACAACATGTGACAACTAACTAACTACCTAGTAGAATGTGAATTATTGGATAAGGCTTCTAGAAGGAATCTATTATCCTAAGCATGTGATTAAGGATCAAGGCCACATTATAACCTATCACCTAGTAAATGCAACCTAGGAATTAATTAACAAATATGCCTAAGTAAACTTGTACAAGTGTAATTAAATATTAATTACACTAACACATCTAACATGTGAAGCATAGAAAAAGGTGATCCTAAAGTTTAAATGCTTAGAATAATATGATTCAAGGCCTTTTCCTAGGGTTTCATTAAGATGGAGATTAACAAGGTGAGTAGATTGACTTTCAACCATGAAGGTGAGCTAATAAGACCTAAACCTCCATCTTATTAAGGATTAAAATGATCTAGAATTGATTTGCTATGATTAATATAATTAAACTATATGACCTAGTATGAAAAATGCAAGATCCCAACAATGCACATATTGTAACAACTTGCAGGCAGCTTTGGGGAGTGCGGAGCACTGTGTACCTACCCATGAAATTGGTTTCAGTCCTTGTAGGAGGACATAGGCACCCTAGGGTGTATGGGTCCTTGTAAGGGTGTATTTCTAAAAAAAATTAGTCCTCTGATGTTAGATCTTTGTTTCTGCTCGGAGAGTTTTTAGATCACTATCGAATATTTTTGTGAGTTTCTATGAGTTGACAAGATGTAGGGATTCAAATGCAACAATGAACAATTTGTCTTCAAGCTTCCTTCAATCCTTTTCAAACCTATGGTAGAATTGAGTGCTCTTTTGTAATTATTGTGCTAGAGGCATTTGGTTTCCCATTGGAATTGTGTAATATGGTAAAGGTATTATTCAAAGATATAAATGCTTAAATTGAGGTAAATGAAACACTAACAAAGCCCTTCTCTCTAGGCAGATCCATAAGGAAAGGATGTCCCTTAGCCCCATCACTATTTGTAATTGTTGTTGAAGCAATTTTCTTTATGTTGAGGACAAATATATTGGGTGAGAATTTAAAGGGAGTTGTGCTCCTAACAACTCTTCCCTAATCAATATACAATTTACACATGACACTTCCCTATTTCTTAAATTGACAAAAAAATATAGATAACCTTGTGAGAAAATTAAATATCTTGTGTTAAGCATTTGGGTCAAAAGTATCCAATACTAAATATATCCTCCTAAGCTAGAAAGTTGGTCCTCCAAGTTGGTTCTCCAAATATGATTGGCAATGGTACGGTCTAGATAAAATTATGAGATATTTGGGTATTCCTTTCTTTGTGAACCCCTCTTTAAAAAAACATGTGGAACTGGATGCTTGCAAAACTTGAGAAAAAATTAAAAAGCTGGAATAATAATTATCTCTCCTTAGCTGGAAGAGTGTAGGCCTATCAAAAAATATTGTCTTCCTCTTCCATTTAATATGCCCTTATTTTGTTTTTTTTTCCAGTTATCAAATAAATATTGTGCAAAAGCACATAATTTTTTTTATGGTCAAATGGTAAAGGCAATAAAAAGAGAAATGTTTCCAAATGGAAATGGTATTGCCTGAGGAAGGAAGATGGAGGGTTGGGTTTGAAAGACCTAAAAATTCAAGGCATGACCTTGGCCTCTCAGGGGATAGTAAAATCTTTGACTTGTAATGAGCCCTAAAAAATACTATTCAGGAAAAACATTCAAGAAGCTATCCCAAAAAAGACAAAGATCTAGAAAAGCTTGAACATACATGACATTTTGTTTGGAAATTTTAACTCTAAACCATCTAGATCTGTAGTCTTTTCTAGCATCTAGAAGGCTTGGGAATCTTGTAGGCACTTGATCTTAGTGGTGAGGCAATATGTAATACCAAAAATAACTTATGGGGGTTCAGATCTATATGGTGGAACCCGCATAATAACAATAAGCCTTTAGCCTTAATGTAAGGCTGCTCAACTAAGAAATGGAATGGTAAAGGTATTTGTTGTTTTAATGATATTTTGTGCAATGATAATATAAATACCTTGGAAATGTTAAAAATATATATTGATCTAGTTGATGCTAATAAGATAACCTTCTGTCTTATCATAAAGACATTAAGTTCCCTCCAATTTCTAGTTGATAATAGAAATAAGGAAGATGATTTTGGATGCTTTATCTAGACTGATGGTTCTCCACTACTAAATGTTAAGTTTGTTAATCTTTACAAAATGCTTATCCACTCTCAAGAGGTGCTTGACCATGTCAATCAGTCTTGGAATGTGAACTTGGGGGAAAAAGAGTGGTATGATATTATCAAAGTTTGCGGGCCTAGTAGAGTAGAACTGAAAAAATGTTGTTTTAGATGGATGTTGTTGATGAAAAACTAGTTATTGGTCCTATTCCATTGCTTTGTTTGGTGTGTAATTGTGTAGAAGATATATAACATGTTTTTTTTAAATGTTAGTACACTTCTATTATATGGTCAAAGTTTATGGGGAAATTTTTAGGATGGGATTGTAGAAACGATGTCTCTTGGTTTGAAATCTTGTTCGGTCATTAGAAGGTTTGAATGATGAGTCTAAAGTGTTGTGGTCTATTTTATCCATTGATTTTTTCTGGTTTCTATGGAAAAGCATGAATGGACACTTATACCGAGGCAAAGAGAGGGTTCTTACTAAGTCTAATTATAAACTCATATACCTTTGGATTTTTGAATATGTAACCTTAACAGTGAAAATTCCTTCAGACAAGTTCTTAAAGTTTTTGGAGGATGGAGCAACACCACTGTTCAAACAAGATATTAAAGAGGCTAATTATTGGCCTCGAGATTTGAGACAGATTGACCCCAAGTTTTAGAAGGAGCACATAGACTTCTAGAATAGGTATTCCAAACTTCACTGGTATGAGATCTAGAGGGATGCAATTGTAAGAGACCTAGAAATCAGCCATCAAAATTTTGACACTACTAGCTGGGAGCATATCTCACCACCAATTGGAGCTTTTCTTGGGCTTGATTCATTCAATCTAAGTAAAAATGTCCCCACTAGTAAGGACAATTGATGTAATGTAATGTTTTGATGATAATCTAAGATTGATATCAGTATGTTCTAATTTGATATGTTATGTATCTTTTGCTTTGTAACTTGGTTGGGTGGATGTAATTAATGTGACCACCCTGATCACATACATATCGTAAACTATACACTTTAATTTTAGTAATCAATTATCAATTTAGAAAATATCAAATACACCTACTTTAAAAAATAGATCTTAAATATTATATTATCTGTTCCAAAGAAAAAGGTAAACAAACATTTAACAACTTTTAAACTAATTAAAAAGACTCAAAACTAATTATTAATTCTATAAAAAACCACTATATTAAAAAAAAATAAAAATATATCTTTAAATTAATAATTAAAAGTATTTAATAATAATAACTACTATTTTTTTCTTTTTTCTTTTCTCACATTAACATGAATCCTATTTTTTTGATATTTTTCTTCATTCTAATTATTGAACAAATTCTCTTATTCATATATATTTGATTTTTTTAAAATTTCATTCATGTGAAAACCTTTCAAAGTATTTAAATTGATTTTTTTTTGCTTGGTAAATTTGGTCTAAAGAGGTAGTATCCCTATATTAAAATATTGAATTATTCTAGTGTTAAGGCATGCCTATTAATGGAGGGCATGCTTATAGAATGAAGGGAAGGAAGTGGAAAAACTATTCTAATGATACACATAAGTCATAACTTATCAATAGAGTATTAATTAATAAATATTAAGCATCCATATTTTAATAACACTAAACAAATATTCTCATCATTGTCAGAAGAGGAATCATTGATCACAAAAGTCAATTCTATCCCCATAGATGGTGCCTAGCAAACTTCAAGAAGGCTAAACCCCACTTTACCTAGCATTTTCAAAGGACATCATTGTAACCCACAATGAGGAAGACAAAGGGAATCTATTATGCATAAACAAGGCCACATATAACTTTTAGATAGAAATCCAACACTATAAATTGCTTCTTCCAACACACTATCAATTCCCACTTTCCAATGTGGTTTAATTAGAGCCACCATGAATGCCCCAATTGCCTATGTTGAATCCCCAAGCTCCAACATAACAATGAAAAACATGGAAGATATGTTAGTATTGACACACTATCTATGCATTCTAGAGATAAATTATTTACCCAAAGCCATTCTAACAACATGCACCATTTTCCTATATAAAATCCTTTATGCTTTTGGTTTCTTTGATATCTTTGTTCAGTTGTTTAGGAGCCTCATTTCAACGGTTTCCTTTTTTGTGCTTGTGAATGGCTCTTCCTCAGATTTCTTCAAAAGCTCTAGGGGGTGTGACAAGGTGACCCAATTTCACCCTTCCTCTTCATTATTTTGGCTGAAACTCTGGGTAGGTCATTGTAGTTGAAGCTTTCTTTAGGAGCCCTAAAGGGTTTGAGACCCTCTTCTTCCTCGCCCCCTATGCGCATCAACCGTTTGTCGATGGCACTTTGATCATGGGTGAGGCTTCTATTATGGAAGCTAGGACAATTAAGTTGACTCTTCAAAAGTATGAGGCAGCGTCTGGGCAGTTGGCGAGCCTCCCCAAGAGCACGATCTTCTTCCTCAATACCCTGATAAGAAGAATGTAGAGAATTGCTGGTATCCTTCGGTGTTTTGTGGGTTCTCTCCCGTTGACCTACCTTGGTTTGCCTCTTGGAGCTAATTAGTCTCATGATTCCTTGTGGAATGGCTTGATTGATAAATGCAATGTGAAGTTGGCAGGATGGAAAGGTGCTTTGCTTAGTCAGGCTAGCAAATTGGTGCTCATCAAGTCTACTTTATAGAATCTCTTGGTGTATGCTCTTAGCCTCTTTCAAATGCCTCGTAAATTATGGGAGAAGATTGAGTGTATCCAGAAAAAGGTTTCTTTGGTTGGGTGTGGAGGACAAGAAGAGATTGAGTTTGGTGTCGTGGGAGGAGGTGTGCTGATCGAAGCACAAAGGGGGTTTGGGTCTATGTAGAATTAAACATTTCAATTTGGCTCTTGTGGCCAAACAACTTTGGAATTTCCTTTGCGGTGGAAGGATTGGGTAGAGATCCTGGCTTCTAAATATCTTGCTTAGATGGATAAATTTTAGGAGTTTTTGAATGAGGATTTCTCTCCTCCCTCGGGCTCCTACTTTTGGAATTCACTGATCCTATCAAAACGTGTTATTTCTACTGGCATTCAATGGTCAGTTGGGAATGGTCGTGATATTCTCTTCTGGGGTGATTGGTGGTATGGGCATGGTCCGCTGTGAGATTTTGTTTGGGCGACCCCTTGCAAGGACTTGTGCATTCGTGAGTTTGGGAGTCATGTGGCTGACTATATTGTGAATGGGGAATGGAGGAAGATCCATGAGGTGTTTCCTACACTGGTGGATTTGTTTAATGAGATTTCTAGAATTCACATCCTTGTTTCCCCCTAGAGAGATATGGTGATTTGGAGAAGGGTCCTAAATGGGGTGTTTTCAATGGCGTTTGCGTTTAAGTGTTGTAATGACTTTGTGGGACCCAGATTGCCATGGGGTTTAGTGTGGTCATCGAAGCTGATCCCCATGATTAATATTTTTTTGTGGTTAACGATGCAGGATAGGATCTTAACTATCAACAATATGTGGAAAAGGGGGTACTCCATGCCCAACAGATGCTACCTATGTAAGATGGATGCAGAGGAGATTTCTCACTTGTTTATTGGCTGTAATTTTGCTTAGGAAGTATGGTCTCTCTTTCTCAATCTTTGGTGTGTGGAGTGGATTTTTCCTGTTTCAATTTGGGAGTTGTGGCTCCAATGGCATGCTCCTTCTAATCCCTCCTTGAGATTGCTTTGGTCGCTTATGCTTCCTCATATTATTTGGGGTTTATGGAAGGAGAGGAACAAAAAAAATTTCAGGGATGCCTCCCTCTCTCCCTTTTTTTCAAAATTGTTTCTTCTATTAGGGAATTTTTTTTGCTGGTGGTTGACAAAATTGACATTCTGGGAAGAGTGACGGTTTTAGATTATGATGCCTTGGTGGTGAACCATTAGAAACTTTCTTGTGATATTGCTAAACCCTTGAAGAAGGCTATTCTTGATAGGGATGGGGTGGTCTGGTTTCCTCCTCCTGGCTGGCACAAAGTCAACTTTGATGGTTCAACTAAAGGTAATCCGGGTCCTGTTGGTTGTGGGAGAGTGTTGAGAGATCACAATGGTAGGTTTGTTTCAGCGGTGGTGCTCCCTTTGGGAATTCAAACAAACCACTTTATTGAAGTTGTTACAGCCTATCATAGCATCAAGTTGGCTAGGGACTTGGGGATCTCTAAGCTCTAGAGCAGAGGGATTCCACCAAACATTAATTACTAAGGAAAGGTACCCCCCTCTTGGACTATTAAAAATCTCATTGGATACATTCTTTAAGTATGAATTTGATGAAATTTATATATCTCATGCCTCTGAGAGAGGGTGGTGTAGCTAATTGGTTTGGAAAATTTGGGCGACATTGGAAATATTGTGGGGATCACGGTAATCCTACTATTGAATTAACACCCATATTCATAATGACTCACATTAGCTTTCGTTAGTTTTGGCCACATGTAGCTTTTGGAATGCACAGGCATTATAGAGTTTTTAGTTGCTTGAAGCTATTCACAATTGATGCTCATTGGAATTTTGGTCATTTCAAATTACGAGTTGTATAAGCCTCTTCTTCATTATTACTATCGGTGCACTATCCTTGGAAGCACACTTTTGGGTGTTAATCTTCCTCTTGCCTCTTTGTTTTGCTAATTTTGTTTGTGGTTTGTTTTTGCAAGTGATTTGATGATGGGTGGGGATAGGTGTAGAACGAAGCCTCTTTCTTGTGATGACATCAAAGCCAATGTTGATGTCTGGGCAATTCTGTAGAGAGGTGGTGTGACTCCTTTCGTGGAGAGGTTGCATGGCTTTAAGGCCAGTGTTTCCAAGGATTTCATTGATGCTTGGCATGGACATGTGCTTAGTATGTTTGATAGGGATACTACCATCAATGAAGATTTCATAGCTGAAGTGATGGGTATGTCGATGGAAGGTAGGAAATTCTACAGGGATGAGAATATCTCACAGTCAACCAAGCAAAACTTTCTCTGGGACAAAGAACGAGCTAAAATGGTTAGATTGGATTGTGGGGGTTATGACAAGACCAAGATTAAAACCATCTGGTAGGATGTGGCGGTGGTGTTGATGTGATACTTTATTCTCAATGACAGATACACGGTGCTGTATGGTCACCATTTCATGTTGTTGAATCACCTTTGACATGGTAAGCTTGTGTCCTTCCCATTTTACCTTTTGATGTCTTTGGAAGAAGGAATTTTGAGTTTTAGGAAGAACCCTATAAGCTTTTTTCTGCATGAGGGCTTGATGTTGGTCATTGTAGATTTCATTAAAGCTAATTGTATTGTTCAAGCTTCCCAGTCCCCTATTTCAAAAAAGAAGAGGAAAGGGAGTGGGAATTGTTGGATTGAAGAGATTCCAAAGAGTGAGGGTACAAAAATTGAAGAGGAGTCAGAGGGTTGGTCTAATGGGTATGACACTGACCTGGATTACA
>VDFB02000015.1:178990400-179142245 GCA_007258455.2 Sequoia sempervirens
GGGGTTTACTAAATGTGATATGTAGTCTTCTCCATGGTATAAGGATATCATATTCTACCTACAGCACATGTCTTGCCCAGATAGTATGGGTGATAATCAGAAGAGAACATTAAAACTGCATTCTATCAAGTATTTCATCATCCAAAATGAGTTATGGTGGAGAGGCAAAGATGGAATTTTGTTTAAATGTGTCAATGAAGAATAAGTTGCTACCATCCTGAATGAAATGCATAGTGGAGTATGTAGAGGCCATTATATGGAAAAAACCACAACCCATAGAATCTTGAGGTATGGTTATTAGTGGCCTACAATTTTTATAGATGCACACAAATTGGTTAGAAAGTGTTATGCATGCCAAAGGTTTTTAGGGAAGTTGAATTTTTATGGAAACCTACCTTTAAGACCAATATTTATAGAAGCTCCATTTCAACAATTGGGGATTGATTTTATAGGAGAGATAACTAAAAAATCAAGTAGTGGGTATAGCCAGATTTTAGTAGCCACTGATTATCACAAAATGGATAAAAGTCATCCCTACAAGGAAGGCTACAAGTAAATTTGTAATGGATTTTCTGATGAATAATGTTGTAACTAGGTTTGAAGTGCCACTAAATTTAGTATTTGACAATAGTATGGGATAAATATCTCCTATACATTCCTATATCACCCCCAAGGATATGGTCAAGAAAAATCAAGTAACAAGAGCTTGATGAATATCATTAAAAGAATGATTGAGAATAATAAGAAAGCTTTGGATTCAAAGCTTGTACTAGCTTTATGGGTGGATAGGGTGGCAATGAAGAAAGCAACTAATCAATATCCCTTTGACTTAGTCTATGGTTTGGAGGCTAGAATGCCTATCAACAATTTACTATCTATATATAAATTCATTTAGGAGCATGATGATGACATTTTTGATGCACTAGTTAACAGGATAAACCAAATAACCTAGTTGGATGAAATAAGAAGAGTAGTTCGACAGAGAAACATTAAAATGCAACAATAAGTCAAGCATATTTATGAAAAAAGAACAACCATGAGAAAAATTTAGGTGGATGACCTAGTGCTTTTGTGGAATGCCAGGTCACAAGAGAAAGATAAGCATGGGAAATTTGAAGCTCTATGGCTCATACCATATTTTATCAACAACACTCATGGTGAGGATTCCTAATTTCTACAAGGTCTAGATGGTGAATTTTTGGAATTTCCAATGCATGTGCATAGTTTTTGGAACTATTTTTCTCTTGAAATATGTCTTCTCCATGCACAATGTATTATATGTTCATACTATATAATTTCCCTTTTTTTTTGGTTTTGGCTTTGTTTTGGTTTTTTCTTGGTTGGTCTTCTTCTCCGAAGATCCTAGTTTCTTGTCTTACTTCTACAAAGTAAGCACCCCCAACTAGAGCCATTGGTGGTATGTTTTCATTTTTCCTTGGCTTCTAGTTCTACTCCTTCATTCCTATTTTGAAGTGATGGTTTTTTTTGTAGGGTTTATTAGAAATGGTCACCTTTTTATGCTTACACACTCAAAAAACTCTAAGTTTGAATGATGCTATAACACTTTTCTTTTAATCTTGTGTTGATTGTTTGCCTTGATGATCTGTCATTTAAGTTACAACTTATGGGTCCTTATCTCATGTTTTAACCGACCCTTTATGCTAAGCACACTGGGTGGACCCATGACTTGATTATACCTTTTTCCAAATTTATTAAAATTTCTAAGTCCCTATGTTTTACTTTCAGCCCCTTTTCCTAAGTGCATCCTTAATAACATCTTTTATGCACATGTTTAAATATATCACATAAGCACTAAGAGTTTGACTCTAGTTAGGACACGTGTCAACCCCTTAGTGTAGCACATACATTCTCCACAACACATTTATTTGCCTCTGGCACATAGAAAGAATGCATCGAGTAGTATTTATGAAGTTGGGACACATGGCATTACCATATAGCAACACTTCACTCCTTAAAAGTGTAATTTCATGAAAAGGGCACATAAAGATAATGCGTCGAGCCAAGATGAATGACATGAATACAAGTGGTTTCCCTTGATTGTAGTGTGAAGATTCTATGTAGTATAATTTATTAAGTTGAGCGCATTGCAAAATTGTGTTAGGTGGGGTTCATAAGATTATAACATGTGTCATGATCTAATCACAACACACTTCCTCTTTGGAGCACATTCTTGTTCACAAAGCGCATAGTAAAAATATGCTAGGTTTGCTTTTATCACAGTGAAGACAAGTGTCAAAATGTTATTACAGTGCATGCTTCCTTTGCATCACATTTTTGGTTCCTCAGCACATAAATAAATTGTGGTAGGATGGAACCACTAAGAAATCGACACTTGTCATTTCATGATTTCAGTGTTTCAACTCTTTAGAGTGTATTTTATGAAAGGAGTGCATACTGAAAATGCATCGGAGGAAGATGAATAAGAAAGGGACAGGTGTCAGCTTTTGATTCTGATGTAAGGCTTATTTGGAGTGCATTTTTGTGCTCTTGTTGCAAAAATAAATTGTGTCATGCAGTGATTAGCAAAAGGGGAACACGTTTCTATCCCAAGATGAAATGCTTAATCTCTTCATAACGGGTTTATTTTCAAGAAGTGTATATATATAAGGAATTGGGGGATGATGTCACAAATGGACACTTGGCATTCATTCCTTTCAACGCATGGTTCTTTTGGAGCACAATTTTATACCATCAACAGATAAATAAATTACGCTCGACAATCATCACAAAGGTTCTAACACATGTTCGCCCCAGATTTCAACAAAGAGCTTCTATGCAACACAATTTCATGAGTTCAAAGCAAAACTAAAATACGCTCGAGGTGACAAGAAATAAGTGGGATGCATGTCAATTCTAGGCTTTAGTGCAAATTTTCTTCACAACACGTTTTCAAAAAAAGGTGATTCAAATGGAATATGAGGTGTGTTGAGGATATGCGCTAATCATTGATCTTGTTTGAAAGCACCTAGATCAACAAATGAAATTCAAACAAGAATGACTAATTGATTGATGATCAATTCATCTGTGTGAACCATTATTCAACAATTAAAGCTCAACTATTGCTTTTTGAAGGCAATAAAATATAGAATTATTTTATTTCTCATCACAAGTCAAGTGCACTCAAGATTTTTGAAGACCAAAGCTCTTAGAGAATGAATTTGCAAGCAAGAAGAGCTAGGGTTTCATGTGATTTCATGGGCAATTCATCTAATCATCTACAACCATAAAATTGTCTCTAAATTTTCAAAAGGGTTATAAAAAGAAGGTTTTTAAGGTTTTTTTCTTGAATTTTCTAGAAGAAAAAAGAAAAACCCTTGAAATTTCAATAATTGTGTGCAAACCCTACGAATTTTAAAACCCTCAAATGAGTGAATCTAATGTTAAATCAAAAGGAACTAAACGGTTTATGGAAGATAATTTAATGAAACAATTACTAAGAGAGAGAAGCATTCTCAAGACACAGGGGTGTTAACATACAGATTACAAGATTTGGTTGCATAGATAAATGACAATGTTATCCCTCAACATGGTTAGACACTATTTAAATATGGCTACTGTTGGTATATGGAGCCTAATCAGACTCAGAGGTTAAATTTTTCTCCACTTTTATAAGCACAGTTTCCCCCCAAATTATTTAATGGGGGTTTGGGGGCAGCGCCCCTTGCGGGGTCCAGGGGCAGTTCCCCTAGCGCACTCCCTATCATGATACAGGGCAGGGTCGAGGGGCAATGCCCCCAAAACCTCTCACGATTTTTTATTATTTTATAAAAGGCATCAAGTGTTATTTTTCTATTGGCCGACATAAAAAACCCTATTTTGTAATCGACATAAGTCATGATAAAATGCTAAGGGTTTGGGTTTCTTTGACATTGTATTTGTAGCAGTTTGTAGCGGTATTGAGTTGCAAGGACTACTGGTTGTAATTGGTTCGATTTACTAGATAATAATATTGGACTCTCTGTTGGTGGATGTAGCTCGATTTTGGGTGAACCACATTAAATATTTTCTCTCACTATAATTATTTATGTGTTTTTCATTCCTCTGTTTAATCTTTATTTGCATTTAAATGATATTTTATGTATACGATTCCTAACAACTACAAGAGGAGTAGATATAACAAGACCAGTGTTGAACCTATGGACCCAAGATTTGGGGAATTAGTCATCCCAAATTTTTTCATTAATGTTGAATTAGGTAGGGCCTTGGCATAGGGTTATGATGAGAAGGACATGATAATTAGAAGCCAAAAGGGAGCCCCCTTGTTGGAGATTTCTAGGCAATAGATTATTAAAACATTTGACCTAAATGTGTCTACAAGTGTGATGATTGACTTTGGTTCTCTCAAGAGAGAATGAGAGAAAGACAAGCATAGATAGTTTCAGGGTATTGTGGCTTCCACAACATAGAAGAAGAGGTTCTGACCAAAGGATGGTCAGATTTACAAAGAATGAAGTTGAGCCTTTTGAATTTTATATTTTTGAAGATTACTTCATCAACACTTACTTTCCTATATGTGCCAAGTCCTCAAGGAGGACTATAAAATGAAAATTCCTATTTATATGATGATGTCGGCTGCTAACATTCAACACATAAATGTCAATAAGAATTTTGACTATGCTTCCTTCATTGCTAAGGGAATACACAAGCAGTTGATAGATTTGAAAGACCCTAAGGTTGGTCTACATTTCAAATGGTTTTCTCTATCAATGCATATGATTCTTTTCAATGGTGCTAAGGTGTGGGAAAAACCACTTGATTTGAAAATCCATGATTTCGAAGGGAGAAGATTACTTGTTCAAATGTGAACACACATTTAGGATTACTGTTGCAATGCATCCAATTATTTGGGTTTTGAAAATGTTTTTGTATAGGATGTGTTAACAAATCAGAGCACAAAACTTTAGAAAGGATTATCATGTTTCTCAAGCCATTACAATTTGATCTAGCAATGAAAATTGATCACAATTGGGGAGATTGGTATTTACATTCCAATTGCATAATATTCATGGTGTATCGTACACTAGTTCAACCACATTGCCTCCCAAAGTATGTCACAAACAAGATGGCCTTTGTGGAAATAATGTGGTAGCTTAATGAAGCTGATAAAGTTCAGTGATTATAATCATAACATGACCTAAATCTACCAAATCCATACAAAATTAAGCAAGAATTTAGTTAGTTAAGCTATATTCCTAGTGAAATTCTTGAAAGCTTCAAACCAAGAAACCATTAAACAAAACATGAAATAAACCATAAATAAATAAAGGAAACCTAATTTAAAGCTCCAAACCTAATCCCATTGGGGGATTGGTGTTGTATTGATATGGAATGATAGCCCTTTCCCAATCCCTTTGATAAAACAAACTTGGTTTGATAGATTGATGATTTGAACCACAATGGGTGAAAAATGCTCAAATGAATGCTAATGGATGCATTTTAATAGCATAACTTTTCTCAAATGATTGTGGATCCCTATTTCATAGAAGTGAGGTCTATTTAGAGGTAAAATTATTAAATGGTCAAGATTGATTAGCTTAATAAAGGGATGAAAATCAATGAGAGGATTAGGCATGGATTAAGAATTCCAATCCATGGTCAAGGTTGAAAGTTGACAAGGATCAATAAATTTAATCAATGGTCCTAATTTTCTCTCAACAAACACACTTCTAAAAATTAGGAAGTTGTTAAAGATATTTTCAAATTTGGAGGAATGTGCAAAGGAGGAATATTCCCATGGAATATTCCCTTTCGGAGGAATGTGCAAAAGAGGAATATTACATGGGAATATTCTCTTGCAAGTGGGAGGGTGAAGAAAATTAGGAATTAGATAATTAAAACAAATTTTTAATTGTGCAAGTTAGAGGAAATTAGGATTATCATTAAAGAATTAATTTATTTAACAAAAAGGGATTAAGTGATATTTAATTCAGTAATGTAGATTATTTAATTAAATGAGAGGACATAAGGGGTTTGATTTAAATAATTTGCATTATCCAATTAAACAAGATGAAAATTTAGTGTGAAAGGGGATGAATTAACCTAATGAAATTAATTAAATAACTAGGATTATTCAATTAAACAATTGAAAAGAAGATGAATTTAGGACCAAAAGATGTTAGTAATCAAATTTAGATGTGCAATATTATTCAGGACAATTTTAAGTGTCTACATTTTGCCCCTCTTTGAAGCAAGGTACATGTTACATTGGTTCAAAGGCTAACGCTTTTCGGATTAATGTTACTGCTCATATCAAAACAATTTAAAATTCTTGAATTTTTTTATGCCCCACTATTGCCCTTACGAAAAGAATTAAGCGAGTACCCTACCCCTTGAGAGATCAGATGGAAATTTGAATTTTCGGGTTGATATTGCGACAAAGATTGAACATAGGTTCAGCTCAAAGAAGACAAAATATACTTCTTTAGAAAGATCGGATATTTGATGTAGATGAATTTTATGATGTATAGACAATCATCGACAATGGGTAGCCTCATATATATTTTGATATATATCACACAAATTTGATACTTGAATAGAACTATTAGTAAAGATAGAAGAATACGAAGACAAGATTGATTGAATGAGAAGAATGAAATGGATATTGACTAACCATTGTTTTGAGATTGATTCAGAAGTCCAACAAGCCTATGATCATTTGAGACATTATTAGATATGGTGATGAGAGAGATGATTTGCTTGTTTCAGGGATTGGGATACTTCATCATTTCATTCCTTATTTTTGATATAACACATAGATACAATGCATAAGGGTATGGATAACAAGGATGGCGTTGTATCTAATGCGATGGACTTTGACTCTATAAACAAATAGGATAATCCTTGCTCACACCTTGACATATGGAAACCCCATTGGAATGTAATTTAGAAGTTAGAACATTTTAAGTATATGCAATAGTCAACAATCTATTCAAAACAACCTCCCTACACACAACAAAGCAAGTATTTTCCAAATTTATTTTACAAGAACATCCCACAAGCACAAAAAATGAAAGATAATGATCAATGCCCCATTCCTTTCTCTCTAAATAATTTTTATAGACATCATCAAGAGGTCCTTGGAATGGATCAATAAGATAAATCATAAGAAAAGATCAAAATGAACAAACAGTCAATGTCATTCATATCTCTTGCCAAAGGATGTGTTTTGTTTTAAGGATAAGTATCCAAAATGATGGCCAATGATAATGCCCATTGTAGGAAATATGTATCCTAGGACATGTTAACTTGGATGCTAGCTAGTTTAATAGGTTGTTTGAAAGGCCATCGATATGAGGTTCAATTGACATGTTTGATAATGATCAATAGTTTGATTTTTGTGTTGTGTTTAAAGGTTCTACTTTTGTTGATTGTTGTACTTGTTTTCTATTTGTGTTACCAAAGGGTGAGTGTGACGATTTATTTATCATGGATGGAAGTTTATTGCGAGTGAAAGCAAAATGGGATGGGTAGTTTTGGAATTTTTGGAATATTTCAATTTTTTTGGTATTTTGCAATGTTTTGAGGATATTTTTTATCTTTTTGAATGTTTATGTGAATGTTTAGGTTTTTTATTATTTTAGGCTATTTAGGATTTTTTGAATGTTTTCCAATATTTTGGGTTTTCAATTGTTCAAATGTTTTTATGTTTTCCAAGTTTTGACTAAGACCTAAGAGGGCTTGACCTACAACCTTAGGGGCTCATCAAAGATTAGCCTTGCCAATGTTATACACGTAGAGACCACATAGTTCGACTAAATCTGACTAGTAATCATTTATTGATGAAATGTGAACACTAGATGGATTGTCAGTTTATAATGACGAAGTCCTAAGGACTAACCTAATGTGTCCTAGGGGCACATCAGTGATGGCCTTACCTACGTTCAAGCTCAGAGACTTGTAGTTCGACTAACTTTGACCAGTAACTGTTTATTGATGAGATATGAACACTTTATGGATTGTTAGTTTATTATGACAGACTCCTAAAGACTAACCTAATGCATCTCGGGGGCACATCAGTGTGGCATTGCCTATGTCCAAGCTCAGAGACTCGTAGTTCGACAAGGTGATGTTTTTGATTTTTTGATGTTTTAGACCTGTTTAGGGATTTTGATGATGTTTTGGATTTTTGGATTTTGACTTTACAATTTTTTGAATTTTTTTGATTTTTGGCTTTAAAAGATTTTGATGTTTTTGGATTTTTTGCTTTACAAGATTTTGATGTTTTTGGATTTTTGAGGGTTTTGAGATAAATGATACCTAGAACATGATGTCGATATCATATTGTGAGATATAAGACATGGATCAAGAGTTATTCAAAAATAAGAGTGCACAAACCTACCCCTAGTGTCTAGCAATGCTTCATAGTTCAATGGACAAACCAAGATAGGTAATGCATATAAGAAGAGTTTAACAGAGTTTTATCATGCCAAATATGGGCTACTGGACTCTATGAGACAAAATGGTAAAGAGCCTGTCAAGAGTTTTTCATGAGTAGAGTTGGAGTATACGTTGAATTTTTGTCAAGATCGAGATAAACTGGAATATCTGGATAAAGTTGGATTTGATGGATGGAGGGAACATTGGATTTATCATGATAAAGTTGAGATACTTTAGTATGAGAAGAATTGCATAGATGCTCGATTCTACTCATGATGCCTGTTTGCCAGGTTTTCATCATAGTACTTAGACAAAGTGCCACCGAAGTGGTTTTCACTGGATGATAATTTTTATTTTTATTATTTCCTTAATTTTTTAATTTTTTGAAGATTTTACCCTCATGTTGAACCACCTGGTGGTACTAATATAGAGGCCATTGTCATAATGTGCCAATGATATACTACTTGAAGAAGCTTATTTGCTAAGATATAAGAACTTGAATGCAACTTCAAAGAACTCTAATCTATCTTGTTGGTACCGAAATTTACTTTGTCCATGTGTGGACATCGTGATATAGTGCCTTCAGAATCCTTATGATGAAGAGTATTTGCCAACACATTGTCAATGCGAGAATTGGATATCATGAATGGAGTGTATGGTGTCATGCATGAAGGAATATGGGATGGGTTGGTCGATGGTTTGGAACCTTTGACTCTCCAAACTTGGGAAGAATGATGATTAGATATGGTAGTTTTCATGAAATTAGGACCAACCACTTGATATACTTTATTCACCATTGGAGAAGCTGGCTTTTGTATTTAAGGATGTCTTTGATGGATACATTTCCCTTTTTGACTTTTCCCTATAGTTTCTTTGACTGATGGAGTACGATTTGGATGATTTTCTTTCATATTCTTTGGTATCCATTTGTATTTACTTCATCCTTTTTGCTTTACTGCTTCATTCGCTTTGATGATCTTCTCCTCGCTTTGATAGGAATCTTTCTTTTTACATTGGTCCTAATTTATGTATGAGATGATGGGTGGATGATTATTCATGATACAAATAGTTGTAGTGTTAACAATATTTTCCTCATGAGTATCCTTCAGCCCCATATGTAATGCTTAATCTCTTCATAACGTGTTTATTTTCAAGAAGTGCATATATATAAGGCATTGGGAGATGATGTCACAAATGGACACTTGGCATTCATTCCTTTCAACCCATGGTTCTTTTAGAACACATTTTTAAACCATCAACAAATAAATAAATTACACTTGGCAATAGTCACAAAGATTCTAACACATGTTCGCCACAGATTTCAACAAAGAGCTTCTATTCAACACAAGGTCATGAGTTCAGAGAAAAACTAAAATACGCTCGAGGTGACAAGAAATAAGTGGGATGAATGTCAATTCTAGGCTTTAGTGCAAAGGTCCTTCACAACATGTTTTCACAAAAAGGTGATTCAAATGGAATATGTAGTGTGTTGAGGATATGTGCTAATCATTGATCTTATTTGAAAGCGCCTAGATCAACGAATGAAATTCAAAAAGGAACGACTAATTGATTGATGGTCAATTCATCTGTGTGAACCATTATTCAACAATTAAAGCTCAACAACTGATTTTTGAAGGCAATAAAATATAGAATTGTTTATTTCTCATCACAATTAAAATGCACTCAAGATTTCTGAAGACTAGAGCTCTTAGAGAATGAATTTGCAAGCAAGAAGAGCTAGGGTTTTAGATGATTTCATGGGAAATTAATCTAATCATCTACAATCATAAAATTGTCTCTAAATTGTCAAAAGGGTTATAAAAAGAAGGGTTATTAGGTTTTTTCTTGAATTTTCTAGAAGAAAAAGGAAAAACCCTAAAAATTCCAATAATTGTGTCTAAACCCTAGGAATTTTAAAACCCTTAAATGAGTGAATCTAGTGTTAAATCAAAAGGAACTAAATGGTTTATGGAAGATAATTTAATTAAACAATTACTAAAAGTGTGAAGCATGCTCAAGACACGAGGTGTTAACAAATAGATTGCAAGATTTGGTTGCATAGATAAATGATAATGTTATCCCTCAACATGGTTGGACATTATTTAAATATGGCTATAAGAGGAGAGATATAACAGACCAATGTTGAACCTATGGACCAAAGATTTGGGGAATTAGTCATCCCAAATGTTTCTGTTAATGTTGACTTAGTCAGGGCCTTGGCATAGGGTTATGATGAGGACATGATAATTAGAAGCCAAAAGGGATCCCCTTGTTGGAGATTTCTAGGTAGCAGATTATTAAAACATTTGACCTAAATGTGTCTATGAGTGTGATGATTGACTTTGGTTCTCTCAAGAGAGAATGAGAGAAAGACAAGCATAGTTTCAGGGTATTGTAGCTTCCACAACATAGAAGAAGACGTTTTGACCAAAAGATGGTCAAATTTACAAAGAATGAAGTTGAGCCTTTTGAATTTTATATTTTTGAAGATTACTTCATCAACACTTACTTTCCTATATGTTCCAAGTCCTCAAGAAGGACTATAAAATGAAAATACCTATTTAAATGGTGATGTTGGATACTGACATTCACCACAGGAATGTAGATACGAATTTTGACTATGCTTCCTTCATTGCTGAGGGAATACACAAGTAGTTGACGGATTTGAAAGACTCTAAAGTTGGTCTACATTTCAAATGGTATTCTCTATTAATGCATATGATTCTTTACAATGGTGCTACGGTGTGGGAAAAACCACTTGATTTGAAAATCCATGATTTAGAAGGGAGAAGATTACTTGTTCAAATGTGAACACACATTTGGGATTCCCATTGTAATGCATCCAATTATTTGTGTTTTGAAATATTTTTTATATAGGATGTGTTAACAAATCAGAGCATAAAATTTTAGAAAGTATTATCATGTTTCTCAAGCCATTGCAATTTGATCCAACAATGAAAATTGATCACAATTGGGGAGATTGGTATTTACATGCCAATTGCATAATATTCATGGTGTATAGTACACCAATTCAACCACATTGTCTCCCCAAGTATGTCACAGAAAAGATGGCCTTTTTGGAAATAATGTGGTAGCTTATTGAAGCTGATAAATTTTTGTGATTATAATCATAACATGACCTAAATCTACCAAATCCATACAAAATTAAGCAAGATTTAGTTAGTTAAGCTATAATCCCAATGAAATTCTTGAAAGCTTCAAACCAATAAACCATTAAACAAAACATGAAATAAACCAAATGCATAAAGGAAACCTAATTTAAAGCTCCAAACCTCATCCCATTGGGGGATTAGTGTTGTATTGATATGGAATGACAACCCTTTCCCAATCCCTTCGATAAAACAAGCTTGGTTTGATAGATTGATGAGTGATACTTGATGATTTGAACCACAATGGATGAAAAATGCTCAAATGAATGCTAATGGATGAAAGTATGGATGTATTTCAATAGCATAACTTTTATCAAATGATTTTGGATCCCTATTTCATAGAAGTGAGGTCTAATTATAGGTAAAATTGTTAAATGGTCAAGATTGATTAGCTTAATCAAGGGATGAAAATAAATGAGAGGATTAGTCATGGATTAAGTATTCTAATCCATGGTCAAGGTTGAAAGTTGACAAGGATCAATCAATTTAATCAATGGTCCTAATTTTCTCTCAACAAACACACTTCCTAAAAATTAGTAAGTTGTTAAAGATATTTTCAAATTTAGAGGAATGTGCAAAGGAGGAATATTCCATGGGAATATTCCCTTTTGGAGGAATGTGCAAAGGAAGAATATTCCATGGGAATATTTCCTTGCAAGTGGGAGGGTGAGGAAAATTAGGAATTAGATAATTAAAACAAAGTTTTAATTGTGCAAGTTAGAAGAAATTGAGATTATCATTAAATAATTAATTTATTTAATGAAAAGGGGTTAAGTGATATTTAATTCAATAATTTAGATTATTTAATTAAATGAGAGGATATAAGGTGTTTAATTTAAATAATTTGCATTATCCAATTAAACAAGATGAAAATTTAGTGTGAAAGGGGATGAATTAACCTAATGAAATTAATTATTAGATTAATAGATGAGAATGATGCATTTAATTAAATAACTAGGATTATTCAATTAAACAATTGAAAAGAAGATAAATTTAGGATGAAACAATGTTAGTAATCAAATTCAAATGTGCAGTATTAGTCAAGATAATTTGAAGTGTCTACATTTTGCCCCTCTTTGAAGTGAGGTACATGTTACATTGGTTCAAAGGCTGACGCTTTTCAAATTAATGTTGTTGCTTAGATCAAGACAATTTAAAATTCTTGACTTTTGGGATGCCCTACTATTTCCCCTGCTGAAGGAATTAAGCCAATACCTTGCCCCTCGAGAGATCGAATGGAAATTTGAATTTTTGGGTTGATATCGTGATAAATTGAACATAGGTTCAGCTCAAAAAAGATGAAAGATACTTCTTTAGAAAGATCAGAGATTTGATGTAGATGAATTTTATGATGTATAGGAAATCATTGACCATGGGTAGCCTCATGTACATTTTGATATATATCACACAGATTTGATACTTGAATAGAATTGTTAGTAAAGATAGAAGAATAAGAAGATAAGATTGATAGAATGAGAAGAATTAAATGGATATTGACTAACCATTATTTTTAGATTGATTCAAATGTCCAACAAGCCTATGATAATTTGAGACTTTATTAGATATGGTGATGAGAAAGATGATTTACTTGTTTCAAGGATTGGGATACTTCATCATTTCATTCCTTATTTTTGATATAACACATAGATACGATGCATCAGGGTATTGATAACCAGGGTGGCATTGTATCTAATGCAATGGACTTTGACTCCACAAACAAATAGGATAATCATTTCTCACACCTTGACATATGGAAACCCCATTGAAATGTAATTTAGAAGTTTAGAACATTTTAAGTATACACAATAGTTAACAATCTATTCAAACAACCTCCCTACACACAACAAAGCAAGTATTTTCCAAAGTTATTTTACAAGAACATCCCACAAGCATAGAAAATGGAATATAATGATCAATTCCCCATTCATTTCCCTCTAAATAATTTTGATAGACATCATCGAGAGGTCCTTGGAATGGGTCAAAAAGATAAATCATAAGATGGTGCAAGGGCACCATGATGAAACTTGTAAATAGGGAAAATTTTGGTTTTGTGATTGATTCTAGGTGTGTTTTGAGTCTTGTCATTTAAATAAGGTCATAATAGACTATTTCATAATGTAATGGGAATTTAGGGGTCAGCTTAGAGTTTATTACATGCAAAAATTGCAAAACTTGTAAAGTTGTCAAAGTGAAAAGTGCAAACATGGAATCCCAACAGTCATGGGAGTTTCAAAGTCAATTTTGTTGGTTGGGGTAGTTTTTTTTTAGGAGGGAAAAGATAAAATATGTTTTAATATCTCATTGTAAAGCCTCTCTTGAAGTTTTGTGGAGAAAATCAATAAAGAAACATTAATTTTTTTGTATTTTCCAGTCAAGTTTTCTATTTCAGATCTTTGTACTTGCTCGTACAGTTTGTTTTGGATCCTTGGTGCATTTAATTTTATGGAAATGTGAAGTGAATTCAATTTAATCTTGGTTTGAAGATTTTTCATAGCATTTAAAGAATTTTAGAGCCATTTCTCTGAGAGCGGGTCTGTATAGTCAAGCTTGAGGGTTTGTAAACATTTAAAAATGGATTAACACCCATTCCACCTTTGGTTTTGTTTGTAACTTGTTGGAATGGGTAGTATAGGGTAGGTTTACATTTCCATGAGGTTTCCAGAGTAGAGGAGGCGAGTTGAGTGGTTTTGGGTGATGCCCTAGTTGGCAATTTTATGTGTTTTTGGTGAAATTTGGTGGTAAAAGGTTAAGAATGATTGCAAATCCTTGGGAAAGCAATTTGTAAAGGTCTATTAAGAATATTTAGGCATTTTTAGATGTTTTTGAAGTGTTTTTAGGGTGATTAGAGATTGGGAAAGAATATTTTCAATAAACCCCATTGAAACTTGTAAAAAATGAGGATTTTAAGGTTTATTGACTTAGAGGGAATTTCTTTGGTTATAGATTATGGATTTTGAGGTTTTATGGTTTCAAAAAGGACTATCCATAAATTTTTTGGGTTAGAAGAGATTTTTAGAGGGAGTTACTTTGTAAAAGTGGGCTAATTGTGCTCCTGTTCAATGTACCAGTCCAATTTCAGAGGTGTTGTTCCAAAATAAGCATATGTGGTTTGGAGATATATCAAAGAAAGGGATAATGGATGTCTGAAACACCTTTTGGTTTATGGGTTTGAGGTGTTTTCTGAAAGTTGTGCATAAATTTTTCTATTGGCTATGCTACAAGGAGATTGTGAAGGTTTGGTGGAATAAGGTAAAGTTGGGGTTTTATAACTTGAAGAGTTTTTGTTTTTGGTTTGAATTGTGATTGTTAGACAATTCCCTCCCTAATCTACATCAGGTGGTATCAGATATTAGGAATTAGATCTTTTGAAGGATAAAGTTGTAGTTTGAAGCAGTGAAAGGTTGAAGGTTGAAAGGCAAGATGCCTCCAAAAGGGAAAACTATGGCTAGAGAAATGAGTGAATGGAAGGACAATCATGCTAGGGAGATGAGAGAATTGAAGGAAAGGTTGGCTACTCTAGAACAAAATTAGAGAAGAGGTATGGTGGTAGAAGATGAAAGTGACTTCGATGAAGAAGAGGAAACTGACAGTAAAGAGGAAGAAGAATTGAATCCTGATGATCAGAGGTTGGCTAAGTTGCTGAGAGCAGTCAAGGATGATTGACATAAGGTGAAGATTGATGAGCCAAAATATGGAGGTAATCTGAATTATGAAGAATTGTTGGATTGGATTGCAGCCTTAGACAATTACTTTGAATGTGAAGATGTTCCTGAAGAGCAAAGGGTGAAGATTGCAAAGACAAAGTTGAAGGGTCATGCACTATTCTGGTGGGATTATGAGCAATCTGAGAGAAGAAAGAAAGGTAAGTCAAAGATTGCTTCTTGGGACAGAATGGTGGAAAAAATGAAAGGAGAGTTTCTACCTTCTAATTATGTTATTCAAATGTTTAGGAAACTTCAAGGTTTAAAGCAAAAAGAAATGGATGTTAAAACATATATTGAAGCATTTTACAATTTGAGTATTAGGTCTAGTCACAATGAAGATGAGAATGAAAAGATTGCTAGGTATTTGGGTGGATTGAGATTTAACATTCAAGATGAGTTAACCTTGGCAAATCCAAGAACTGTTGAAGAATGTTATCAAATGGCAATAAGGGCTGAAGAAAAGGTGAAAAGAAGGCAAGACAAGAAAAATAGAGGTAGGGGAAACACTTCTAGAGGAAGAGGATCATTTTCTACTTCAAGACAAACAAGTGAAAACCAAGAAGATGCACACAAAGGACAAGAACAAGTTGTTGATCAAAGAGGTGGATTCAAAGGCTCTAGAGGAAGATTTGGTGGTGATAGAAGTTCAAATATATTTTCAAGTAGGTGCTACCATTGTAATTAGTTTGGGAATCCATCATAAAAGTGTCCTGAAAAGCTAGGTTCTACATCAAGTGGTGGTGATAAAAGAGTCCAATTGGTCCAAGAGGATGATTGTTAGAGCGTTCATTCTCCTAGTCAACTTGTTGCTCCAAAAGTTGGGGAGTCATTGATGGTGAGAAGACAACTTCTTAAAGCATCAAAAGAGAAGGAGATGACTCAAAGGAGAACATTGTTCAAGACCACCTGCAAATGCAAAGGCAAGGTATGTAAGGTAGTGATAGATTTTGGTTCTACTAATAACATTGTGTCAACTGGATGGTAGATAAACTGAAGTTAGAAAGAATTCCTCATGAAACACCTTATAAAGCATCTTGGGTGAATGATGATCAATCAATTTTGGTTAGTGAACAAGCTCATGTTGAGTTTAGTATTGGTGGATATAGAGATAAGATCCTTTGTGATGTTTTACCAATGCATTGTTTCCATTTATTGCTTGGAAGACCATGGCAGTTTGATAGGCATGCACTTTATGATGGAAGAGAGGATACCTACACTATTGTAAAGGATGGAAATACTTTCATACTAACACCATTATAGGAGGATGGTAAAGAAAAAACCAAGGCAGCAAAAGTCATCATGTTTGGCAAGAGAGATTTTGTGAACAGAGAGGAAGACAAGAAGATAAAGGTTGCAGCCACTTCAAGGATTGAAGGTATCATGACAACAAGTGTAAAGAATGATTCAAAGTTGAATGAAAAAGATAATATGTTGGTGTCAAGGTCTGAGACAGAGAAGGTCAAGGATGAATTGACCGTGGGTATGCAAAATGGGTTAGGAAAGGATGATAAGATTATGGTGGGAACAATACTTTGTTCTATGGTTTCAAAAGAGGTCAGTGGACAGTTGAATTATGTTAATACCATGGTGAGTAAGTCTGCTAATACAAAGATCCTAAGGGCAGAGGGTCTGAAGGAAAAGATAAGAACAAAAGGTGCAGTGATTGAAGGTGTTTGGCAAAGACAAGGGAATGAGTTCAAGTCTACTTCAAGAGTGCGGGAGAAGATAGTTCAAAACATGGATGCTACGGGTATATTTGCAGATATAAAAGCAAGTGCAACATCAGTTTCAAATGAAGGGAAAGTTAGGCATTCATCAAATGGAGGACAACATAACCAAAGATGGAACCGGTTAAAGGATAGAGATAGTGCAAGTTTACAGTTCTTGACCCATTGGAAAGGTTCACTAGATGAAGATGCGGGATGGAGAGCATTCAAGGATCAGAGACAGTATGATTTTGATGTTCCTCAAGGGACTTGAGGTCTTCTTTTAGGCCGGGTGTATGGTGCAGGGGCACCATGATGAAACTTGTAAATAGGGTCAATTTTGATTTTGTGATTGATTCTAGGTGTTTTTTGAGTCTTTTCATTTAAATAAGGTCATAATAGACCCATTTCATAATGTAATGGGAATTTGGGGGTCAGTTTAGAGTTTATTGTGCAAAAATTGCAAAACTTGTAAAGTTGTCAAAGTGAAAAGTGCAAAAAAGTGCAAACTTGGAATCCCAACGGTCATGGGAGTTTGAAAGTCAGCTTTGTTGGTTGGGGTAGATTTTTTCTAGGAGGGAAAATCTTAAATATGTTTGAATATCTCATTGTAAATCCTCTCTTGAAGTTTTGTGGAGAAAATCGATAAAGAAACTTTAAAATTTTTGTATTTTCCAGTCAAGTTTGCTATTTCAGATCTTTGTACTTGCTCGTACAGTTTGTCTTGGATCCTTGGTGCATTGAATTTGATGGACATGTGAAGTAACTTCAATTTAATCTTGGTTTGAAGAGTTTTCATAGCATTTTAAGAATTTTAGAGCCATTTCTCTGAGAACAGGTCTATACAATCAAGCTTGAGGGTTTGTAAACATTTAAAAATGGATTAACACCCATTCCACCATTGGTTTTGTTTGTAACTTGGTGGAATGGGTGGTATAGGGTAGGTTTAGGTTTCCATGAGGTTTCAAGAGCAGAGGAGGCGAGTTGAGTGGTTTTGGGTGATGCCCTAGTTGGCAATTTTATGTGTTTTTGGTGAAATTTGGTGGTAAAAGGTTAAGAATAATTTCAAATCCTTGGCGCAACAATTTGTAAAGGTCTATTAAGCATATGAAGATATTTCTATACGTGTTTTAAGTGTTGTTAGGGTGATTATAGATTGGGAAGGCATATTTTCAATAAACCCCATTGAAACTTGTAAAAAATGAGGGTTTTAAGGTTTATTGACTTAAAGGGCATTTCTCTAGTTGAAGATTGTGGATTTTGAGGTTTTATGGTCTGAAAAAGGACTATCCATAAAATTTTTGGGTTAGGAGAGAGTTTTAGAGGGATTTTCTTTGTAAAAGTGGGCCAATTGTGCCCCTGTTCAGTGTACTAGTCCAATTTCAGAGGTGTTGTTCCAAAATAAGCATATGTGGTTTGGAGATATGTCAAAGAAAGGGATAATGGGTGTTTGAAACACCTTTTGGTTTCTAGGTTTGAGGTTTTTTCTTAAAGTTGTGCACAAATTTCTCCATTGGCTATGCTACAAGGAGATTGTGAAGGTTTGGTGGAATAAGGTGAAGTTGGGGTTTTATAACTTGAAGAGTTGTTGTTTTTGGTTTGAATTGTGATTGTTAGACAATTGCCTCCCTACTCTGCATCATAAGAAAATATCAAAATGAACAAATAGTCAATTTCATTCATATCTCTTGCCAAAGGATGTGTTTTGTTTTAAGGATAAGTATCCAAAATGATTGTCAATGATAATTCCCATTGTAGGAAAGATGTATCCTAGGACATGTTAGTGGATGCTGGCTAGTTTAATAGGTTGTTTGAAAGGTTGTTGATATGAGGTTTGATTTAAATGTTTGATAATGATCAATAGTTTGATTTTGTGTTGTGTTTAAAGGTTCTACTTTAATTGATTATTGTACTTGTTTTCTATTTGTGTTACCAAAGGGTGAGTGTGATGATTGATTTATTATGGATGGAAGTTTATTGCAGGTGAAAGCAAAATGGGATGGGTGGTTTTGGAATTTTTGGAATATTTCAATGTTTTTAGTATTTTGCAATATTTTGAGGCTATTTTTGATCTTTTTGAATGTTTATGTGAATGTTTAGGTTTTTGATGATATGGGGCTATTTAGGATTTTTTGAATGTTTTCCAATGTTTTGGGTTTTCAAGTTTTCAAAATTTTTTTGTGTTTTCCAAGTTTTGACTAAGACCTAAGAGTGATTGACCTACAACCTCAAGGGCTCATCAAAGATTAGCCTTACCTATGTTATACATGTAGAGACCACGTAGTTAGACTGACTCTGACTAGTAATCGTTTATTGATGAAATGTGAACACTTGATGGATTGTTAGTTTATTATGATGAAGTCCTAAGGACTGACCTAATGTGTCTTAGGGGAACATCAGTGATGTCTTTTCCTACGTTCAAGTCAAAGACTTGTAGTTCATCTGACTCTAACCAATAACCATTTATTGATGAGATATGAACACTTGATGGATTGTTGGTTTATTATGACGGACTCCTAAAGAATGGCCTAATGCATCTCAGGGGCACATCAGTGTGGTATTGCCTACGTCCAAGCTCAGAGACTCATAGTTCGACAAGGTAATGTTTTTGATTTTTTGATGTTTTAGACCTGTTTATGGATTTTGATAATGTTTTGGATGTTTTGGATTTTGACTTTAAAATTTTTTGAATGTTTTTAGATTTTTGGCTTTAAAATTTTTTGATGTTTTTGAATTTTTGGCTTTACAAGATTTTGATGTTTTTGGATTTTCTAGATTTTGCAAGTATTTTTGAATTTTTTGATTTTGCAAGTGTTTTTGGATTTTTGAGGGTTTTGAGATAAACGATACTATGAGCACCCCTAAATCTACACACCATCTAAACTCCAACACTCATTAGAAATGGGGTTAGTTCATGCAAATGCAAATCTACAAATACTCCTATGAAATAATGCACAATGCCTCTCAAACAAGATAACAAAACAAACCAATTGGAAGCATGAAAGAAGCTCAATGCACACCTATTCCATAGTGGATTGGTGTCACTTTGTTGTGAAAAGTGACCCTTTCCCAACCCTTGATAAGCCAATGATGAAAATGCAATGATAATGGACAAAATTATCTCTCAATGTGAAGAGAGTAACTTTGCATGAAGATTGTGGATGATTGAATGAAGGATAGCCATCTCCATTTATAGAAGATTTTGATGAGAGAAGAGGCAAGAGGGATGAATGTGGGATAAAAACCCAACCAATAGGAAGAAGCCACTTGTCACCATGTGAATGGGCCAAGGATGTGCAAGTTTTGATGAATGTGCCCATAAATGCATGTATTTGAAATTTGAAAATGTTGAAATGACAAGGTGGAGGGAGAGTAAAATGGAGTAATGGCCACTTGGCTCAATGCAAAAGGACTTGTAAGGTGACATCAATGCCTTATTGGAACGACTCATCCCACTTGGATTTGAATTCAAATTTGAGGGAATATTCTGTAAAGATGCCTTGTTGATGAAAATGAAGATTTAATAAATGATTTATTTGTGCAAGTGGGAAAAGCTAGAGGATGTGACATGAGTTAGATTTAGCCTTAATCATGATTTAGTTAACTTAAGTGAAGATTAGGTGATTTGACTGTTTGACTTAGATTTAAGGATTAAACTAAATCAAAAGGAGATGGAAAATAATAAAGACTTGATTAAATAAATATTTGATTTATTTAATCAAAGAGGATGATGTTAGTACTAAAGATGAATTAAATAAAATTGGTTTATTTAATTAAAGATGAACTTCAAGATTAAATAAATAAAATAATTTATTTAATCAAAAATGGGATAATGATTTAATCAAATAAATTTGGTTTATTTGATTAATAGAGGAATTAAGTTGAATTAATTAAGTAGTTAATAAAGGGATTATTATAGAAGAATTGAAGTTAGCTAATCAGGATATTTTCCATGTCTACATTTTGCCCCTCTTTGAAGCAATGCACTTGTTGTGTTGGTTCAAAGAATAAACTTACCACGATCAAAATTAAAAAAAAAATGATTTTTTTCAAATGCCCCAGTGGAAAGAAGTACACTAGTACATTGCCCCCTCGAGAGATCGAGCGAAAAGATTCGATTTGAGGATCGACTCATGATAAAGAGGTTCAAAATGGACTTATGGGTGGTTGTGATGATGATGCAAATGAATGGTTTTAAGATGCTTAGAATAACCAATCTATATTATCCTAAACAACTTAAATGATGATATGATGTGATGATGCCTATATGATTATGCAATGGATGTTTATGCAAATGTATGTTTTTATGAGATGTTTAGATTAACAAATCTATGTATGTGAGATGATCAGTGTTTCTTATATGATATGATATGCAGTATGTTGATGGTTTATGGATGCAAGATGGATGCATTAGTGACGATGATTACCTGATCATGATGATGTTAGCACGGAAAAGAAGAAAGAAGAAATGAGATGATGACAAGAGGATCCAACAAGCCAACTTTGTTAGAGATGATGATGAGAGATGGATGATTTGCTTATCAGGAATTGGGACTTTAAAAGGGCTACTTACCTTATGTTTGATAACACACCTAGATACGATGCATCAAGGTATAAAGAACTAGGATGGCATTGCACCTAGTGTGATGGACTTTAACTCAGCAAATAGATAGGAGTTTTCTTGTTCACACTTGACATACGGAAACCTTTCTAGGATGCATCTAACAAAGGAAGTATTCACCAAGTTATATTACAAGAATTTCCAACAAGCTCAGTAGATAAAAAGATAATGATTGATGCCCCATTCCTTTCTCTCTAAATCGCTTTGATTAGACATCATCGAGAGGTCATTGGAATGAGCGCAATAAGATAAATCAAAAAGAAAAGATAAAGCACACAAACAAGTCAATGTCCTTCATACCTCTAGCCAAAGGTATTTTGTTTCGTTTACAATAATAACCGAAATGATTGCCAATAGATAATTCCCATTGTAGGAAGGATAAATCCTAGGACATGTTAGTGGATGGTGACACATCATTTTGTTTATCCAGAGTGTTTTTCCAAAAGATAATGCCCATTGTAGGAAGGATACATCCTAGGACATGTTAGTGGATGGTGGCAAGTTGATAGGTTGTTCGAAAAGGCTATTGATATAAGGTTGATTGACATGTTTGTGAATGATCAAGAGTTTGATTTTGCATTTAAAAGTTTGTTGTTTTGATTTTGATTTTGTGTTTGAAGCTTGCTTTTGTTGATTGTTGTGGTTGTTTTCTATTTGTATTGCCAAAGGGTGAGTGTGACAATTTATTTTATTATGGATGATGTTTATTGCGGGTGAAAGCGAGATGGGGATGGATGGATTTTTTTTAATATTTGGATGTGTTTTGAGGCTATTTTTTGGTATTTTTTGAGATTTTTCAAATGTTTTGGGGTTTTCTAAGATTTTATGAATATTTTTGGATTTTGATGTCTCAGGGGCTGATCAAAGATGAGCCTTGCCTATGTTTAAGCTCAAAGACGACATAGTTTGGATAGCATGTTTTTGATGTTTTTCTAGCTTTTTGACTTGTTTTTGGATTTTGATATGTTTTGGATGTTTTTGGATTTTCGCATGATTTTGATGATTTAGATATGGACATGTATGATGATATCAGTGATCTGTTTTAGGATTTTGTTGAAAACCAAGCTAAGGTTGATTGATCAAATCGATGGATTGATGAGGATAACATTGTTGAGGATACACAACAACGCAAGGATAGTGTTAAGCAACACAAGGATTGGGATGGATATCCCAAGATGATGAATGATTGATGATGATAACATTGTCAAGGATGCACACCAATGCAAGGACAGTGTTAAGCAACACAATGATGGATTGATTGGATTTGATCGATCAGGATTTTGAAGCTTGGTTTGAAACAAAAGATGTTTTGGATGATTTGATGTGATATTTGAAGTGCAACTTAGATGCAGCTGATAGTGATTATTTGGATTGATGTTCGATGAAAGATGACGCTTGATAAGGAACATCTTCTTGTCAAAATATGTCGTGGGCTAGTGATTTGGATTTTGGATCACAAATGCTTTGACCAATTTGATTTCATGTTTTCCAATGTTCGGATCACCACATAAGTTGGAGGATATAGATAAAGATTTATTCCTGAAGCAAGATGTAAATATCTACCCCCAGTGTCTAGCAATGTTTGAAATTTCATGGATGGATGCCTTGATAGGTGTGTGGATAGATGGATATGGTAAGCATGCAAAGGATGCCAAGGATTATCTTGCGATAAGATTAGGTGTTTGAATGGAGGAATGCTCATTTGGATAGTGCCTCATGGCTTAGCTAATGCTAGGTAGGATAGGATCAATGAAAGTGACCCATGTCAAGATATTTTCCATAAGCAAGTGTGAAGTGTGCACCAAACTTTGTCAAGATCAAGGTAACTTGGACTATGGATGTAGATGGATGAAAATGGATTGGATAAATGGTTCATGGATGAATGGATTTATTATGGATGAGATGAGATGCTTTCACCTAAACTAGCTCACATAGATGCTCGATTCTACACATGATGCATGTTTTCCAGGTTTTCATCATGGTACTTGTCCAAAGTGCCACCGTAGTGGTTTTCACTAGAGGATGATTTTTTTTCTTTACTTTTTTCAATAATTTTTCTATTTTTTTTGGATTTTCATATTTTTTGATTTTTTTGTATTTTTCTGAAAGCTTTTATGCTTATGTTGAATTAACTTGTGTTCTTGATGTAGATGCTTCTATCATAATGTGCCATCGATAACCTGCTTGAAGAAGTTGATTTGCCAAGATACATGCACTTGAAAGAAACTTTTGAGATTCCTGATCTGTTTTGTTGATACCGGAGTTAACTTTGTCTTTGTGCATGCATCGCGATAGAACACCTTCTGAATCTTTATGATGAAGGGTGGCTGCCAATACCTAGTCAATGTGAGAATTGGATATCATGCGTGGAGGCATGGATGAAGTGTGTTTAGGAATAAAAGATGGATTGGTTGACAGTTTGGAACCTTTGACTCTCCAAACTTGGGAAGATGAGCAATGATGGGTGGATACGAAAGTGTGTGTGGAATTAGGACCAACTGCTTGATATACTTTGTACGTCGCTTGGGAAGCCTGATTTTGCTTGTGCGGACATCTTTGATGGATACTCTTCCCTTCTTTATTTTGCCTCATAGTTTCTTTGACTAATGGAGTTTGATAGGGATAATTTTTCTTTGGTATCCACTTATATTTGATTTGTCCATTATGCTTTCCAACTTATTTTTCTTTGATAACCTTCTTCGTACTTTGATTCAAATCCTTATTTTGATGTTGGTACCAATTTGTGGATGGGGTGATGGGTGGATGAAGATTAATGATGTGGCTAGTTGTAGTATTGACATCAGTTTCATCATAAGGATTCTTCGTGCTCCCTATGTTGACATTTGCTTGAGACATAGTTGCCCCCAGTATGGTGGTAGTAGCACCTTTGTTCTTTGATTCTGCCTGTTTCGAGAGTTCCTATTTAGAATGCATTCTCTGATAAATGACCACTACAGATGATGTTATTTCAATTTGTTATTCTGTTGACTCTGGAATATCTTGTTTTGTCTGACTTGTTTCCTTGAGTGGATAATGTTAGATATCTTCACACATGATATCCTTAATCTAAATTTGGGATATATTTGATCCTGATGTTGACAACTCAGTTTGACTATAGGAATCAATAACCCACTCTTTTTGTGTAGTAATGTCAGGAGTAAAGGAATCTTATTCTAGAAGAAGACCATCTACGTTTCCATCCACAGAAAGCATCTCATGGGTAGATGGAGGAGTATGTGTTATGTGGATATGATCATCATTAGCAACATCTTGTATAGATAGGAGAGTATCCATTAGATCATTGTAGTATCTTGAAGATATGAGTTCTTGATC
The DNA here is from genome assembly GCA_007258455.2 of Sequoia sempervirens. NCBI lineage: Eukaryota > Viridiplantae > Streptophyta > Pinopsida > Cupressales > Cupressaceae > Sequoia > Sequoia sempervirens. The sequence goes on from VDFB02000015.1 coordinate 179,015,332, forward strand.
TTGATTAATTTTGGGATTTCTTTTGACATGCTTTGGATCAAGTTCTTGACATGGGTCAGTTTCAAAGGATGGATTGCTTACAAAGGGTTCTTGGACATCATCATTAGGCCTGGGAAGTGGCTCAATATCCTCTTGATTTTTTAGTGGACTTAGATCAAGTGTCAAGTTGAGGATTCCTTTAGTATCTGTAACCATGAGGTCAAAGGGAGTCAACAGGTCTTGGAAAGGACCATTGCTAGACCTTGGTGAAAGATGTTGAATAAATCCTTGAGATATGTCCTCTAACTCATAAAGCGATGTAGAGACATTTTCAACATGATCAGTGGTCGATGGGTCGTGGATTATGTCAATAAGATCAAATAACTCTAACACACCTTGAAATAGATCACTAAAAAATGGCTCTTGATGTATGGAAAGTTGGTCATCAGATGAGGTGGAAACATCTTCAATGTGCTCATTGATGGATAGGTCTTAAACATTGTTTTCAACAATCGTGACAGAGATTGTGAATGTCTTCAACCATAGGGTCAAGTGATGTTGACATTTCTTGAATTGGATCATTGTTGGGTATTGTTGGTGGATTTTGATCATGATTGAAAAGTGACCCTTGATGTATGTTGTTTTGATCATTGGATGATGTAAAAACATCTTCATCGATGGATAGACCTTGATCATTGTTTTCAACAATTGAGGCGAAGAGATTGTGAATGCTATCACTAGTAGTCAAATTTTCATCATTTCCCCCAACAATGATTATCTTTTAATCAATGAGGTCTTGGATGAGATTTTTGAGTCGAATGCAACTTGATGTTGCGTGTCCCTTTTTTTTGTGAAAATCACAATGGTGCTCCTTGTTATACCCTAGTGGTTTAACTAGGGGTTCTTGATAGTTTGCATAAACGGGGATTTTGATGATATTTTATTGTACCAACTGTTGCATGACCGATTTGATTGGTCTCCCAAGTGGTGTGTATTTTTGTTTGTTACCTTGTGAGATTTTTACTTTAAATTGACCTTGTAGTGATTGATTTTGGAGATGTGGTGATTGATCTTCGAGATGTGGGGGTTGGATTTGTTGATGTGGTCGATCTTGATATCTAACTTCTTGACATTAGAGATATTGTTCTTGTCATGGTTGTGGACACACCTCAACACTTTGATGACACGATTCAACCAAAGGAAGAGTGTATTGATTTTGGAGTGAAGATGTCTCTTGGCTCAATAAGTCAATTAGTTTGGCAAGTGAAGCAAGTTTATCTAGCGAATTTTTATCTTTATTTTGACTTTGAATCCCTTGATATAGTTGATTTGGATTTTGTTGAAATGGATTTGGAATGTACACTTGTGGTGTTTGCATGGGATCATGAACAAATTGATTTTGGACAATGTTTTGATTTGGGATGATGTTTAGATTTGGCATTATGGGTTGAAATTGAACATTGTTGTGGTTGGGAATCACATTGCCTTGATTTTGCATGGTGTTACCTTGACTTGTACTTGGAATGCATGGATTTGGTGGGATGATGTTGTTTGCTTGAAGATTCATGTATTGATTGTTTGGTTGATAGATTTGTAAGTTTGGACTTGGATTTAAATCTACCATCAGGAATGGTGTTCCAAACTTTTGGTTGTGAATACTCATGTTTGTTGTACCATTAAGGTTTGTGGGAGATAATGATGCCATGTATGGATTATATAATTGTGAGTGTTAATAATCAATTGGCATTGCAAGACTTTGATAGTTTGGTTGGTTTAGACTACTCATGATGTATGGATGAAGTTTATATTCCATGTTCTTGTGTTTTTACCTTGTTGCAAAAGTGACCTCTAAGGTGATTTAGGAAAAATGATGAGATGAAGGATGAAAGGGGTGAATGATATGGGTGTTTGAATTTTTAGGAACTTTAGATCAATGCTGGAGTTAGGGATTTGATTTTGATTGTTTTGATTGGATAATGAATTTGTAAACCCTAAGATGTTAGATGTTATCTTAGGATGAACTTCTTCAAAGAAGTGATAATTTAACTTAGTGTATGAGGAAGGATTCATTCAAACACACCTAACTAAACAAATGATTTTGATTTGGTTTAAGGATGTACCCAAGTCTAGAATATTGATGTTTCCAAAGCTTTAAAGTTGTTTGTGGGATCAGATGAGAAATGTTTGGGATGGATGAAGTGTTTGACTTGATCCTAAATGAACCTAAGGAGAACCTTGTTTACAAGACCAAGATATTGAAGAACATGCTTTTCTCTAAGAGTGGTTCAAACCAACAGACCAATTTTTGCATGACAACCATATGACCAAAAGATACCAAGCACATTTGTGGGGTTCAATTGATTTAACTTTTCTTAATGATTTCTTTTTATCACAAACACACTCTTGATTAGCTTTTAAAACTAGATGGCCAATGTCTTCATTTTATTTCATCCCACAAAGTGCATTATGTGGAAATCGAGGAAATCAAGGAAAAGGTTACCTAATGTTGACTTTAGTAGGAGAAAATTGAGATGAAATACAAATGCTTAGAAGCCTCTAAGGATGAGAATCCCAAGGGCAAGCAATAGCATGTGAATTTGTTCAAGGATATTTGCTTCTCCTAAAGGGTTTGAGATTTGATATTCATGTTGAATGTTGGTTTTCCAATGTTTTCAATCAAGCAATGTGTTTTGTTACCAAGAACAAGTACAACCCTATGGCTATGAAAGACTATATTTGTTGAGTCCCCACTTGGACAAGTCCAGCTACGCTTATTTTTAGTGAATGGTTAGATGCTTGACCCCACTGGCTCCCCTCCACAACACTCACTTATTGGGGCAGCCAAGCATCAGTACCCATGAAACTCCCATGGCATACTTTCCATTTCTACTAAAAATAGTAAAAGTGTGGGGTGGCTTCAGAACAACCATTCTCGCACCAACAAATAGATAGGGATTTTGGCCTTTCTACAACAAGGGTTCAAACTTTCCCTTCGTAGGAGTTGACCCATCGAGAAGAGAGACCATTTTTTCCCTTCTCATCGGAGCCAACCACGTGATACTAGCCTTTGTTCCAATACCCACTTTTATATCTCGGCTGGAAATACTCTTGGCTTTAGAGTGTTACCGGTTGAGTCATTCCCTTGGGTGAGTACTTTTCCCCCAAGGCAAGCCCTCTAAGATAAACAACAGTGAGTAAACATATTCAGAGTTCGATCAACCTTCATTTAGAAACAAAGGGAGAACACATGCAACAGGTTTACTCGCACTAGCAAGATGTTTTGTTCAATTTTAGTTCCAAAATGAAGTGTGGAGGCAATCACTTTATCCCAACCTAAGACCACCAAAAAGCCTTTTGATTCTCAAGATCACCCTGAGCACGAGAGAAGCGCATACATCTTTTCAATGGTGTTAGTTTGATGAAGCAATCACAAAATAAAGTAGCACATGTTCATTTTAAACCCACAAAGCAGTGATTTTGATTCATTTTAAAGCACCAAAATGAAATATGAAAGTTGCCTTGTTCAATTGTTAAATCCAAAAACCAACTCTAGTAAGTTTGTCCTAAAGTTATTTTTAAGCCCTTTGTCGTGAAAATTGAAATGTTCAGTTTAAGATCCCAAAAAGAGATGTGAGTTGATCTAGAACATAAAACTAAAGCATAAAATGGAAGCCCTTTAAAGCATTTAAAAATGCTTTGTTGATTTCAAGTTTTAAGGCTTCAATCCTCTTTGCCTCCAAGATTTGTTCAAGATTGCCTCTTATCTTTCAATGTTGCAAATCCCTTGCACAAATGAAAATCCCTACAATATAAAAAGACAAACACATGAGAATTAATTGTTAAGAAACAATTAAAGAAATAGATATGGAAAGAAAATCAATTTCAACAGATGTGATCAATGAAATTTAATGGTGATATCCCATTGATAATCTTTCATTTTGCTTCCTAACAAGATAAGATTGTAAGATCTAATCAATGTAAAGACATTAAAAGTATTTGCAAAACCATGCTAAAAGTAAAGAACATTTAACAAGGCCTCAAAATAATGTCAACGTACTTGACTTCTTCTCCACCTGCAAAAAGGACTTGTTGAAAAAGACTTTAAAAAATTTCATGCTAATGCAATTGGCAGGTGTAAAGTTAGCAACCATAAATGTTAAAGAAGAAAATTTCAAGTTAATGCATTTATGAAAGAAAGCTTTCAAATCCTTGCAAATTTATGACTGTTCCCAGAAGTTAGTTGCAAGTCTTTAGATTTAATTTTGAAATGGTGGCAGACTGGATAGCACAACATACACTCTATCCTTTATGATTATAATATGTATCAAATATAAATGTTGAAGCATAGAGGAAAACGCAGATGTACACACATATAATACTAGCTGATTCACACAATCCTCACCAAAGAGGAAAATAGCATCCTGTATTGATGACTAAATTTAGCAGTCCAAAGCTGGACTTTCTATTACAGACCAAAGTGTACCAATTAATGTAGAAACAATAATGTCCATGAGACAACAAACAATCATAATTTGCAAAAGAAAATGACAAAAATTAGAGATTTATTCGAGTGAGCAAAGATTCTCTTGGATCATTCAATACAACCAAATACTGATGGAGATATTATAGCCAAATAAATATACTTCCCCAATTCGGTGAGCAACTTCCTGAAAGATGGTCTTGAGCATATTAAGAGGACAGGTAAGAGCAACTTCAGTGCTTATTGTCCCAACTGCAGCAACTATATGCTTTTCAAAAAAGCATTGAATGAGGCATTTAAGGCAGCATATTCCTTGGGCAACACAGATTTTTATCAATATCTCTGCTACATTTTTGGCAAGAATCAGACATAAAATCCAGAACTATGTAGTGAACATTTGAAAGATAAGTACATGTCTACGCCCTTTATGGTATGGTCAGCACCTACGAAGGCAACACCATGAAAAAAAAGAAAAAAGAGAAACCCAGTGCCGCTAGATAATAAAGACAAACCCAACCACAATTTTTACAAAGGCGTACAATTATTGTTGTTACCACAAGTTATGCAAATTTAAATGGGACTTACAAAATCTATTCTACTTTCATCTAAAACACCCACCTCTAATGAGCAATACATCAAGCAGATTGAATGAAAGACAAAATACTAGAGCATTAAAAACTGTATGAGGTAAATTTGACAATGAGTATAAAGCAAGCAAACTATAATGACCACCCCTGCAATAGATCGAGCTCTCTGAAGAAGACGACCTTTGATCAAACATAGGTCAATGTCCAAGTTTTAAGAATGGAAATATTTGCAAAAAAACACTATGTCCTCTTACGAATGGAGATGTCTCCGCAACTTGTGGAAATCTACAAAAGCTTCCTACATCTATTTAAATAATCTTATGATATGTTTTCTCTTCATTGCTATGTGTGAAAGTTTGATCTTCCAACATGTTGTTGAGAAGAAATAGATTAGGAAGGGATGTTGGTTAGAATGGAAAATAAAACAAGGAATCATTGGTGTTGATTAAGTTAAAAAGGATAAGAGCTTTTGCGGAGACAGGGGCAGGGAAAAAAATAGGGGCAAGAGAGGTAGAGCTCTTCCAATCATGTTATTATGGTCTCCCCCTCCTTTAATAATAGTAGTAATGCAGATTTTGGGATAGCATGAGCGCTCTAGTTCCCAACCAAGTCTCCCATAGATACAAGGAACAAATTAGCAGGGTGTTATCCAATCAAATTTATTTCAACAAATTCAAATGCAGAAGCAGCATCAATGGCGACAATAACAACTAAAATGCTAAGCACAACCACAACATTTTTTGAAGTTTACGCATTCCTCCTCGCTCATATCATGATGAAATGAGAATTAACAAATAAAATAAAGCATGATCTAAAAATTATTCAAAGTGTGGAAGCATAGACGGGTTTTCTTTTTTGACATGAAGCCTCTAAAAATATGGAATGTGGTGATCTCTCAAACACACACAGTCATGAAAAGATTCACAAGCCTTGCCGCAAGAATTGCCACACATTCTAAGATAACACTCTTTCATTTATTTCATCTGTATTCTTCTATTTTCACAATAGAAAACTCATAAGATAAAAATCATGAGAACTCCTTATTGTGCAACAAATCATTGCCAAGAAAACAAAAACTTAAAATTTTAGATCACACAAAATGCCCTCCTTCTAGCGCCATATGTGAGCACCCCTAAATCTGCACACCATCTAAACTCCAACACTCATTAGCAATAGGGTTAGTTCATGCAAATGCAAATCTACAAATACTCCTATGAAATAATGCATAATGCCTCTCAAACAAGATAACAAAACAAACTAATTGGAAGCATGAAAGAAGCTCAATGCACACCTATTCCATAGTGGATTGGTGTCACTTTGTTGTGAAAAGTGACCCTTTCCCAACCCTTGATAAGCCAATGATGAAAATTCAATGATAATGGACAAAATTAGCTCTCAATGTGAAGAGAGTAACTTTGCATGAAGATTGTGGATGATTGAATGAAGGATAGCCATCTCCATTTATAGAAGATTTTGATGAGAGAAGAGGCAAGAGGGATGAATGTGGGATAAAAACCCAACCAATAGGAAGAAGCCACTTGTCACCATGTGAATGGGCCAAGGATGTGCAAGTTTTGATGAATGTGCCCATAAATGCATGTATTTGAAATTTGAAAATGTTGAAATAACAAGGTGGAGGGAGAGTCAAATGGAGTAATGGCCACTTGGCTCAATGCAAAAGGACTTGTAAGGTGACATAAATTCCTTGTTGGAAGGACTCATCCCACTTGGATTTGAATTCAAATTTGAGGGAATATTCTCTAAAGATTGATCTAGGTGGATCTTCATAACCTAAAAATTGAGGTGTTCCAGTTTCTCTCAGAAGTAATGCCATCATGGAGAGCTCGATGAACTGAATCTAGTGCAACTTGAATGGATGAAAAAGGAGTCCATTTGCTCAAGTTACGCACAGTCAAAGATTTGATCAAAGCTCGATCAACTCAAGGTACCAAGGACAAGGAAAAGGTGAAAAAATTCGTCATCTCCAAAATGATTGAATTCAACATCATCGCAAAGAGCTCCTCATCATGATTCTAATGGCATTCATTTCGCGCAAATCGGAGCTCGTATGCACGAGATATGGCCGTCAAAGTTTTAGTTGACCAAGGGTACCATGTGGTACGACTAATGACATCAGCATGACGTCAACACGACGAGTCAGCAAGTTTGTTCATATAGATACCGAGCTGGACCAATCAAAAGCTAACACGTGTCAGTTCGTACAGGTTGTACTATGATGTGGATGATGACATGGAAAATTGACTCGGTAGATAACGTCAGCATGACAAACCAATCAACTGTTGACATGTGGTATCCATATGTCGAGGTGGTAGTTGAGTCATCAAATGACATGGCATCTAGGTGGCAGGTTGATGTGGATTGGACGAATGATGTGGACGTTGAGTCAGCATGTGAGGTGGCAAATGAGGTGGCAGTCCATTAACAACGTGGATGGTGACTATGTTCGTCTAGTGAATCATGTCAAGACACGTGGCATGATGATTGGGTGCCATGTGGCGCCCTATTTCTCTCCTCCAACAAATGAAACCACTGATTATTATATTTACTAAAAAATGTGAGGGGCCAGGTGTCGAACCCCGAACCCCCAATCATTACACCGGCGTTTTTGTCCTCATCTACAAATGGATGACGAAAGAAAAGTTGATTGGGGAGTTGAACCCCCGACCGACAAGCTATTAAAATGGATGCACACCACCACGCCATGCATGGTTTGTTAGTTATAAATGCGATGGGTTGGTTTTGTTGTGTTCTCTAGCCCAAATTGTTAACTAATAACAATAAGGGGTTATTAGATAAGTTTTAAGTCAAATAAAATAACAAAACCCCTAACAATCAATAGCCCGAGAATATAAAAGACAAAGGGGCTTAAAAAATAATTTGATTGTTTTTATTAGGGGGTTATTATTGTTTTTTTTAATGGGTAAAATTCCAAATTTGAGGTTTATGGCCTTATATGTGAACTCCTAGTATAAAAGGAGGAGCTAGGGGACCAACTCAATCATCACTTTTTGAGTTGATCATCTATCAGCTCATTCAACTCTCCATCCCATTCTCTTGGTCTTTGAGATCCTTTTGTGAGAGAATTTTAGAGAGAATTAGGAGAATTTGAGTTGTGATGTAATGATGTTCTAACCTTGTAGTAGATCCTTTAGGCAAAGTCTTCTTACTCTTTGTTAATCATCCCTAACTTTGAGAGTTTTTGAGAGGGGTTTGAGTGAGAGACTTTTGTATGACTTTGTTGATAGGCTATAGATATTTGTAAAGTAGTTTTGCAAGAGACTCCATTGGAGATTGTACTGCCAGTTCAGAACATTTCAATAGATTGGTCACTCAGTTGAGCTCGACCCAGAGACGTAGTCCACTTGGACAAACTCTATAATCAAAGTGGTATCTTCTTTTCTCTCTCTTGGTTCTATGTTTTGAATTATCTCTATTTAATGTTCCTACTACTCCATTGTTGATGTCTTTACACCTTTGTGCATAATCACTTAGCAATGTTTGTCATAGATCCCTTCCGCTTTAAGAATCAAGTGGTATTAAAGCCTTGTTTGGCTAGTTTTGCAAGAGTGATTGTGAATAAATTTTCTATAGGTGGACATTTGGAGTTTGGAGCATAGATGGCATCAGAGAAGGGTGAATCTTCAAGGCTGACATTGACCGCATCCATGGTGGATGATTTCATGTCAATGAAAGGCATGGTTGAAGTACTCTATCAAGACCATTGAGAGAGGACTGATAGGATGCAAGAGTTGGAAGAAGCCAATCGACGCCTATAGACAGAGAATGCAGAACTTCAACGGTTGCTTGAGGAATCCAACATGGAGAAGGAAAGACTGCAAGTGTTGTTGCAAGAAGTCTTGGAGGAAAAGAATAGGAGAATTCCTCCTATATTGGAGAGTGCGCACATCTGCTAATTTTTTCTGCATTCTGAGGATACATCATCCTCATACTCCCCGCTTACCCTGCCTGATAATACAGGAGCTTCTTCGGCGACGAGGCCCTTGGCTAGATTTTCTTGCGGCCACGATTGGGCGAATTCTCATGGTGCAGTAGAGTGTGCCTACTATCGATAGATGGAGTACCTTCAGACTCTTAATCTACCTAATAGTGACAATAACTATCTCGAAGCATCTTCTTCCATAGAGCAGAAGAAGTCAGCAGAGGATGAGCAGGACTCTTTTGCGCACTTCGAGAAGCACACAAGAGGCATGGGATTGAAGCTACTTGGGAAGATGGGTTTAAGAGGAAAGGGCCTTGGTATTTTTGAGCAAGGCATCACCAATCCAATTGAGGCAAAGAAATGACCACGATACTAAGGATTGGGATTCAGAGGAAGAGCTGGACAATCCTCTAGAGCTCAAAACTTTTGCAACCACTGTGGCATCAGTGGACATTGGGAGAAAAAATGTTGGAAGCTACATCCAGAGCTCCATCGTCGATCGAGGTCTATTGAGAGACCCAACCACTAGAAAGTTGAGGAGACGAAAGCAGAGCTGGAAGTTGCTACCACTTATGAGGCAGGCCTAGAAGAAATTCAACTGCATCCTGAGCAGCCTGTGAAAGAGAGTTCCTTTGAACAACTCCATAGGAGCTGGGAACATCGCTCATCAAACTAGTATATTAGCTTGTGTGTGTTTATTACGTCTTTTTTAGTGTGATAAATATGTTGATAAGCTAGTGTGGTTTTATGAGCATAAAACTCTGAATAAAATTGTCTATAACAATTTTTATGAAGTTGTTTTTCTATAGAGGTTGAGATTTTGTAAGGTTCTTGAAGCCACATCTCTTGTAATCTGGAAAGGAGAATACTTTGCAACTTCTTATTGCAAGTTTTTAAGGACTTGTACCTGTAGATTTCAAGTGCAAAGCTTCGGTTGAAGAGCATTTTTCAGCTAAAGAGTTGTTGAGAATAGTCAATAGTGACCTTGCATGTTCTCAGCTTGAAGACTCAGTCGAGACCTTTTTGAGGATAAGCCCAAACTCAGTTGGAGTTCTTGAAGGATGTTATCGATGACCTTGTTGCTTCAAATGAACATGACCTGAGCAATAATGGTGGAGCCTTGAATCAGCTATTCCAAAGTACAAAGGTGAAAGAATATTTCAAGCTAAGGCACAAATACCATGCTCGAGCAGTTGGAGGAGCAACAGAAGCATGCCAGAAAAAAATGGCAAGAGATGCAAAATGTGAACCACCTGTGAGAAGCACTGAGAGATAGGTTTACCATACTCAATTTTTTCTTCTTGCTTTAGGTATGTTAAGTTCCATTTTGAACTGCATTGTGATAAGTTGTGAAGTCCTGCATTATCGAAATGTAAGACCCCCGCAGAGGGCAGATGTGGCGATAGGGAAGCTCTTGTTGACAGTACATTGCCGAAGTGTAAGACCTTAGTAGGCAGATGTGGCAATGTGTATGATCTAGTGATTCAGACTGTGGCGAGTGGAAAGATGCAGAATGGGAGATGATTTGAAGGAACTGTAAACTTTTGGAGGACCAAAAGTTCTTCAGTGGGGAGGTTTGATCCAGGTGGATCTACAGAACCTAAAAATTGAAGTGTTCCAGTTTCTCCCAGAAGTGATGCCATCATGGAGAGCTCGACGAACTAAATCTAGTGCAACTTAAATAGATGAAAAAGGAGTATGTTTTCTCAAGTTATGTGCAGTCAAAGATTTGGTCAAAGCTCGGTCAACTCAAGGTACCAGGGATGAGGAAAAGGTGAAAAAATTCATCATCTCCAAAATGATTGAATTCAGTGTCATCGCGAAGAGGTCGTCGTCATGATTCCAATGGAATTTTTTTTGCACAAATTGGAGCTCATATGCACGAGATATGGCCAATCAAAGTTTCAGTTGACCAAGGGTACCATGTGGTACAACTGATGACATTAGCATGACGTCAACACAATGAGTTAGCAAGTTCGTCCATACAGATACTGAGCTGGACCAATTAGAAGCTGACACATGTCAATCCATACAGGTTGTACTATGATGTGGATGATGACATGGCAGGTTGACTCGATAGATGACATTAGCATGATGAACCAATCAGCTGTTGACATGTGGTATCTGTACATCAAAGTGGCAGTTGAGTCATTAGATGATGTGGCATCGAGGCGGCAAGTTGATGTGGATTGGATGGATGACGTGGACGTTGAGTCAGCATGTGAGGTGGAAAATGATGTGGCAGTCCATTAACAACATGGATGGTGACTTTGTTCATCCAGTGAATCATGTCAAGACACGTGGGATGATGATCGGGTTCCATGTGGTGCCCCATTTATCTCCTCCAATGAATGAAACCTCTAATTGTTATATTTACTAAAAAAATATGAGGGGCCAGGTGTCGAACCCCAAACCCCCAACTTACAAGCGAGCACTCCAACCATTACACCGGTGTTTTTGTCCTCATCTACAAATGGACGACGGTCGATTTTGTTATTAAAATTCGTTTGAACTGCTTTGAAGAAAATTTGACCAGGGAGTTGAACCCCCGACCGGCGAGCTATTAAAATGGATGCACACCACCACACCATGCATGGTTTGTTAGTTATAAATGTGATGGGTTGCTTTTGTTGTGTTCTTTAGCCCGAATTGTTAACTAATAACAATAAGGGGTTATTAGATAAGTTTTAAGTCAAATAAAATAACAAAACCCCTAAACAATCAATAGCCCGAGAATATAAAAGACAAAGGGGCTTAAAAAATAATTTGATTGTTTTTATTAGGGGGTTATTATTGTTTTTTTTAATGTTGGAGGTTTATGGCCCTATATGTGAACTCCTAGTATAAAAGGAGCTAAGGGACCAACTCAATCATCACTTTCTGAGTTGATCATCTATCAGCTCATTCAACTCTCCATACCATTCTCTTGGTCTTTGAGAGCCTTTTGTAGGAGAATTTTAGAGGGAATTAGGAGAATTTGAGTTGTGATGTAATGATGTTCTAACCTTGTAGTAGATCCTTTAGGCAGAGTCAGTTTTCTTACTCTTTGTTAATCATCCCTAACTTTGAGAGTTTTTGAGAGGGGTTTGAGTGAGACTTTTGTATGACTTTGTGGATAGGCTACAGATATTTGTAAAGCAGTTTTTCAAGAGGCTCCATTGGAGATTGTATTGCCAGTTCAGAACATTTCAATAGATTGGTCACTCAGTTGAGCTCGACCCGGAGACGTAATCCACTCGGACGAACTCTGTAATCAAAGTGGTGTCTTCTTTTCTCTCTCTTGGTTCTATGTTTTGAATTCTCTTTATTTAATGTTCCTGCTACTCCATTGTTGATGTCTTTACACCTTTGTGCATAATCACTTAGCAACATTTGTCATAGATCCCTTCCGCTTTACAGATCAAAGATGCCTTGTTGAGGAAAAATGAAGATTTAATAAATGAATTAAATGATTTATTTGTGCAAGTGGGACAAGCTAGAGGATGTGACATGAGTTAGATTTAGCCTTAATCATGATTTAGTTAACTTAAGTGAAGATTAGGTGATTTGACTTTTTGACTTAGATTTAAGGATTAAACTAAATCAAAAGGAGATGGAAAATGATAAAGACTTGATTAAATAAAGATTTGATTTATTTAATCAAAGAGGATGATGTTAGTACTAAAGATGAATTAAATAAAATTGGTTTATTTAATTAAATATGAACTTTAGGATTAAATAAATAAAATGATTTATTTAATCAAAAAGGGGATAATTATTTAATCAAATAAATTTGGTTTATTTGATTAATAGAGGAATTAAGCTAAATTAATTAAGTAGTTAATAAAGGGATGATTATAGAAGAATTGAAGTTAGCTGATTAGGATATTTTCCATGTCTACAGATACCTAGATCATAATGTTGATATCACATTGTGAGATATAAGACATGGATCAAGAGTTATTTGAAAACAAGAGTACACAATCCTACCCCCAGTATCTAGCAATGGTTCATAGTTCAATGGAAAAACCAAGATAGGTAATGCATATGTGAAGAGTTTAATAGAGTTTTATCATGCTAGATATGGGCTACTGGACTCTATGAGATAAAATGGTAAAGAGCTTGTCAAGTGTTTTCCATGAGTAGAGTTGAAGTATATGTTGATTTTTTGTCAAGATCAAGATAAACTAGAATATTTGGATAAAGTTGGATTGGATGGATGGAGGAAACATTCCAAATTTATCATGACAAAGATGAGATACTTTGGTTTGAGAAGGACCGCATAGATGCTCAATTCTACTCATGACGCCTATTTTCCAGGTTTTCATCATAATACTTTCCCAAAGCGCCATCGAAGTGGTTTTCACTAGACGACGATTTTTATTTTTATTATTTCATTTTCTTTTATTTTTTTGATGATTTTACCCTCATGTTGAACCACCTGGTGGTACTAATATAGAGGCCATTGTCATAAAATGACAACAATATCCTACTTGAAGAAGTTGCTTTGCTAACATACAAGCACTTGAATGCAACTTCAGAGAACTCTGATCTACCTTGTTGGTACCGAAATTTACTTTGTCCATGTGTGCACATTGTGATATAGTGCCTTCAAAATCCTTATGATGAAGAGTAGTTTCCAACACACGGTCAATGAGAGAATTGGATATCATGAATGGAGTGTATGGTGTCATGCATGAAGGAATATGGGATGGGTTGGTCGATGGTTTGGAACCTTTGACTCTCCAAACATGGGAAGATGAGCAATGATGATTAAATATGGCAGTTTTCATGAAATTAGGACCGACCACTTGATATACTTTATTCACCACTAGAGAAGCCTACTTTTGTATTTGAGGACGTCTTTGATGGATACATTTCCCTTTTTTACTTTGCCCCATAGTTTCTTTGACTGATGGAGTATGATTGGGATGATTTTCTTTTGTATTCTTTGGTATCCATTTGTATTTACTTTTTCCTTTTTTCTTTACTACTTCATTCGCTTTGATGTTCTTCTCCTTGCTTTGATAGGAATCTTTATTTTTACATTGGTCCCAATTTATGTATGAGATGATGGGTGGATGACGATTCATGATACGAATAGTTGTAATGTTGATAATATTTTCCTCATAAAGATCCTTCATGCCCCATATGTTGATGTTTGCATTAGAAAATATTTCCCTCAACATTGTGAAGGGATTAACAATACCTAATCCTTTTCCCTGATAATGTATCCTCTAATCCATAGCCACTAAATATGACTTGTCATGAATACATGATATTGTTATGGGTTCCTATTGTTCAGGGATATGAATTGTTTGCTATGATTCTATGACATATTTATTTGTTGATCTTACTTCAAAATATGTTGGTGTTGATTTAGAAGATGTTGATGATGCAAAATCACTATAAGAATCAGGAATCTTGACTTCTGCTTGCTCTTGTATAGGAATATCAAGAGTGGGAAATTCGTGTTTTGGATAAAGAACATTTATATGTCCATCAAAAAGAAACATCTCAGGGGTGATATCAGGGATTAATTTGGAATTTTAAATGGTTTGGAAGATGTCCCTCAACTCTTGATGAAACTCTAGGGATAGGGGTTCTTGATCCTGACTCGATTCGGAGCAACTTTCATTATCCTCAAGAGCCTCCTCTTGACATGATCCTTGGGTGGATGATACATCATCGGTAAAAGACCCTTCACAACATTTTGTAGGTGTGGGTGCAATAAGGGACATTTCTTACTCCTTTGGAACTTCTTCAAATTCCCAATCATGAAGTTATATGTGGGATAGATATCACAATCTGATACATACTTGATGCCATTGTGGTATGAAATATTGCTAGAAAATGTCGATTGGTTTGGACTATTATAAAAAATTATCTTGAGACATATATGATTCCCCATGTTGTGATGAATGAATGACACAAATATGTCCCACTATGGTATCATGGGTATGGTTTACATTATTTGAGGTTGAATCCTTTCTCGAATCTTTTTGTTTTTCCATGATCAAACATAGGGTTTGTGTAAATTTTCAAATTGTCATTCCTAGATTTTTTATCAAAATGAATGTCTCATTGTTCAATATAATCTTGTATTAGGTGGTTAAGTCTAAAACAATTTTGTTTGTTATGACCTTTGTATCAATAGAATTCACAAAAATGATCTTCTCTATAGCTAGGAGGTTTGACTTGTGCTTCTTGATAGTTTGAGAAATTTGGAAGTGTGATAAGGTTAGACTATATCAACTTCTTCAACACATCTTCCAAAGGTTCCCCTAAGGGAGTGAATTGTCACTTAGGAGCACTGTTTGTTCTTTGTGGTCCACATTGAGTGTTTGTAGCATTGATTATTGGTTGATTGTTTGGTGGTTATGTGTTGGTTTGTGGTACATTTTTTTGTGTGTTTGTTAGTTGATTGTTGGTTTGTCTAGGAGCACTTAGGACAACTTTAGCATCAACAACACTATCACTAGTAACATTCTTGTTCTTAGCCCAAAATCGAGGTTTTTCATTGGAGCTAATAGATGGGCGGTTGTCTTTATATGCTTGTGTGCTTCCTTGTGTGAATAGGGCCCTCTTGATGTTAATGGCCCTAGGGATAAGCTCATCATATGTTGTGACACATTGCATCTTTAATTGAAAGGATAGGTCTGTTTCAACATTGGCAATGATGATTCCTACTTGTTTCTCTTCAGGAATAGGCCATTTTCTCTTGCTAGCTCTCTACCTCCATTGTTGTAGGAAATTTGTGAAGGAATCACCTTTGTTTTTCTTTAGGGTGAAAAACTCTTCTAGGCTTACATCCATGTGAAGATTAAAGGATAAATGATCTATTGACCAATCGATTATCTCATATAAGGTTTGAATTCTCAGAGGCAAATGTGAGAACCAATCGATTGTTGGGCCTCCCAAACTATGTGGGAAAAGGCACATTAGATAGGAATCATTGTAAGAAACTTCCATACATGTTATGTGAAACTCTTTGATATGCTCCATCGAATTCCCCTTCCCTCTATATTTATCAAATTTTGAGACTTCAAATCCCGATGGGAAAGGTATCATTGCGATGTTTCAATCAAAGCAGTATGGACACAGGTTCTCTTGCACATGTGGTTTCTTTATTTTCCCCATTTCAATGTCCTAGATTTACTGTGTAAGTGCCTTGATTTGTGATGACAAATAATCTTGAGGATTTGGTGGAGTTGCATACATGTTATATTATGGGATGGTAGATAAGTTGTAAGTGGGATTTTGATATGGGGGTGTTATATGACATGTAGAGTGTATTTTGATATTGTGTAGGTGATGGTGATAGTGGTGGAGGTGTGTATGCTCCTTGAAAATTTGGGTTCAAGATATTTTGTGGCGTGTTCGCGTATTGTTGGGGGTTGTAGTACAAACCTTGTTGTTGTGCAAGCACTTGTTGTTGGGTGTATTCTTGGGCTTGCAATGCTTGTTGTTGGGCTTGTTGTTGTTGGTGTGCAAGAAATGCTTGTTGTTGTTGTTGCACAATCAATGCCTATTGTTGAGCTTGTTGTGCTTGTAGGGCTTAAGCTTGAGCTTGTTGTTGTTGCAATGCTTGTGCTTGAGCTTGTTGTTATTGCAACGCTTGTTGATAGGCTTGTTGTTGTAAAGCTTGTTGTGCTTGCAATGTGGAAGTATTTTTATTTTGTGGTATATGAGGTGGATTTTGAGGGTTTTTTTGTGCTATCATTCCTTGTAAAATTATCGATTGGGGTCGAGGAATGTAGGTTTTGGGTCCCATTTTATTTTGCATGACTTGGGGGACCAATGGTCGTGATGGTTCCATTTGGTATTGCTGTTGGAATTGTTGCCTCAATCTCACAGGTTGGAACCTCTGGAAGAGCAAAGTTGGTGTGACATTTCTTTGGTCTGGCCGACTGGCAGTTTAAGAACCTTGTGAAATATTCTAGTCGTTGTGACCTTGCAGAAGTCTTGCCGAACATTTTCACTTTGGAGTTTATTGTTATGACATAGAGTAGTCGTTGTAACTTCTCACCGCATGGAGATCTCTGGCCGACAGGCCATTCAATCGGGCGTCGGGGAGACTCATAGCGACCGGGGGCTTCGGAGTGACTTCAACACTTGAGAAGAAGTCCCAGCGACATTGGAAGGTCTTTCCAACAAGGATACACATTGAAGTCATTGAGATAACCTATGGCAGCTCGATGAGAAGTCTTATCGAAAGTAACATGTCTTGGTGATAGTGTTGGAGCTTTCGGGGAAACCCTTGGGTGATCGATAAGAAGTCTTACCAATAGTGATATGTCTCACCGATGGACACTCTGAGTAACTTAAGGATCTCGATGTGAAGTCTCAGCAATGAAGGATTGTCTTGGCAACAATGTAACACTCGAAGACATCGGGGAGACCCTTGGCCAGAAGACTTGTTTTGATATGATGTCTCATCGAATATCAGAAGTCTCACCGACAGCACATGGGGTCATTGGTTCGGTGTGACTCTTGGCAAGCAGTGGTTTCGGGATAACTTGGAAGCCTCAGTAAGAAGTCTTACCAAAGGTTGATTCTCTCGCCGATAGTGGAACACATTGATATGACTTAAAGGCTTTGGTATGAAGTCTTGGTGAAAGCGGTAAGTTTGGCCGACAAGATAGACTCGAGGTGACTTGGAACTTGTGGGGTGATGTCTTGGCGAAAGGGTATTTGTCTTGCCAATAGGAATGTGATGGACGTCAAAAGTTTCAGTATGACCTTTGCCTAAGTCTTGCCGACAGTGACATTGGTATAACATAAAGGGCTCGATATGATCTCTCAACGAATGACTAAAGTCTTGGTGACTAAGGAACACTTCGGAATGACTTATGAGCTCAGTGTAATGTCTCGTCGAATGGCGATTATCTCGTTGATGAGAATGCTAAGGTCAATGTGTCTTGAAGACTTCGGTGTAATGTCTGGGCGAAGAGCAATAGTCTTGCCGACTGATGAACTCTTCAAAATACCTTGTGATCTTCGGTGTGAGGTCTTGATGACATGGCGAAGTCTTAGCGATGGCTCTCTAGACTCGATGTAACCTCTTGCCGATAGTGAAGCCTTGGCGGTATCGATTGTAAGGACTTGTGGCATCGGGGAGACACGGTTTGTGTCTCACCGACATGCGACACAAGTTGATCATTTGTTGACCGTTTGGGTGACTGTCTTATGTGGTGTGAGCTAGATGATTCGACAGTTGTGATCCGACAATTGGAAACAAACCGTTTCATAGAGCCAAAGTCAAAGAGAAGGAAATAAGAGCTAACAGTGTGAAGGTTGAGAGGTTGGTTGTATGGCTGAGGGCCTTAAGGCCTAAATAGAGTAGAAGAGAGAGCTCCTGATCAAGAAGCATGTTTTTGATTTCTCTTAAGTTGATCTGCACTGTATATGTGATGATATTGTAATAGTGCGAAGGTTGTTTAGTTTGAGAGGGTGATTAGAAATTGTACAAGGATATTTGTTGCTACCAATTGTATCCAGAATGAACAAGATGTAATCTCTGAAAAGGCTAAGAGCCTAAAATTGTATTGTAACCATTTTGTTGTTGAATAATACAATGGCTCAATCTTTGGAGTGTGGGGTTTTTTATCCGAAAGGATTTTCCCCACGTAAATCTTTGTGTTTAGGTTTTTTGTTTCATCTTTCATGTATGTTGGTTCATGTAGTAGAATCTGTTAATGCTTGTTGTTGAATTTACATGTGTTTCTCTCAGATGGATCAATGTGGGAAATAAATTGTGTTTGTTTCCGCATTAGGACATAGTTGTTCATGTCTTTGAGGTAACCTAATTGAATTAAAGTTACCGAAGGCACTACTGTTTGGAGTTTTCTTTAGATGTGCTCCACTAGATTTCCTTACAAGTGGTATCAGAGCCTTCTTCTGGTTGTTGGTTCTGGATATTTCTCCTGTGAATATTTTGTAGCTTGATGGGCTGGAAGAAATCTAGAGGAATGGACTGATGTATTGATCCTTTGTTGAGTGGAAGCCTTGTGGTATTATGGGACAACATGCAACTTGAAGGATGGTCAAGATGGAAAAGGGAGTTGGTCATGTTGTGATCTGTGTCTCCTGGCTAGTAGAGGTATAACCTTGGAGTATGAGGTGGATTTTCCTACTCTGTGGTTGTGTAGCAGTAAAGCTTTCATATTGGTGTCTATGTGACAGGCTCCTGGGTGAAATGGAGAAGCCTAAATTGTTTCTCTATCATGGAAGAGAGTGCTTATGCTAGGTGGTGGTTCCTGGTGTTGGAAAGCATTGTTTCCTGTTAACCTCGAATGCTTAAAGGCTATGGAGTTAATCATTAGATGATTTGCAAGCTTCTGAAATAACATCTCTCTCTTTCTTGGATGCATGTACATGGTGGTGGTTTAAAGTTGGCCTGAAAGGGGCCTGGATTCTCTTGAACTGTTGTTTTCTTTCTAAGGATGATTTGTACTTGCATGGCTCTATGGTTTTGCAGGTTTTACATAGTTAAGAAAAACTTGTGATCATGTGGAGTTGATGTTAAGCTATTGTCTAGACATTGGCCTTTTGGGGTGTTGTTGGATGAGATAGTTGCAGGTCTGCATGCATGCTTGGTGCATGGTTTTGAGGAGGTATGACTCTTTCTCTACATGGGAGTGTTGGTAAGTGTTTTGTCACTCAGCATTCTTGTGGTAATGCTTGTGGGTTCCTTGATTATGCCGCTCATTGTGGACATGATTGGAAAATCAGATTTGGCATGATCTGGTGTTTGAGTCATGTTGCCCACATGGTTATTCTCTTTGATATCTCAGTGTTGCAGTTTTCAATGTGATAATGGGTTTGCATGTTTGATTATTGTGATCTACGAGTTATGCGGTTGATGGATTAGCTACCCATTGGCTGCAATGAGATAACTTGGATGTGGACTATCTTTATCCACGAGGTTGATTCATTAATGGTGTAGATTTGTTAGCTGGCCTTGTCTGTGGTCACTTGTGCATTGGTGTGATTGCTTTGAGATGAGAGGATGGATATTATTGAGTACCTGAATAGTCAGTTATGGGAACCTGAAGTAGTTGGTCATGATGCTTGGAGAGCTCGGGTGTCACCTTTCAGTGGGAGCTCTAGCAGTGACTGTGGATTCATCGCATGGTGGTGAATGGTCTTCTTTAGTGTTGCAGAAGGGTTCTTATGCTTTTGATTTTGCATGGACATTATTTAAAGATGTGCAACATCTTGGAACCATGGAGGATGCTTGGAGTCTTTGGCTAAGGTGTTGCCGGTGCTTGACAGGTGATGTTGTTCTTAATTCTATTTGCTTTATGTCATGGTATACTCTTGTTTATGCATTGGAGTTTTGGCATTGTGCATTGTACTTGAGACAATGGTGGAGTCGCTTGAAGCATGGTATCTCCTACGGGGATGTGTATTGACAGTGATCTGGTAATTCTTTGTGTATTGAGTGCCTTGATTACTTGCTTGATACTTCATGATAGTGTAGTAATGCAGTTGAAGTTTAACATGAGATGATCAGTTGCTAGTACTCATGGCTACATGAATAAGGTGAGGCTATTTTTCTCTAATGAGAGATGTGTTGCTGCTTGTTACTCTTGTTAAAGTTTTTTAGCAGAAATTCTGAGAAGCCTTCACCTAGGTTGAACGTGAGTTAAATAAGAGATCTATGAGGAGATTGCTCTTGGATTAGTCATGATGGCTTATATATCTTGAAGGAGTTTTCTTGTTCCCACTCTTGGTTGACTCGGCAGTTTATCTGAAAGGTATTTGGCCCATTATATTTTTCAGATGTGTTTTATTAAGTTCACTTTCATGATATGGATCTTGAATTATTGTTTAACATTTGGTTCTGGAGGATTCATAGTGGAAGTTGTACAATTTGTTTTATCTCCTTGAGCTTTTGTGTTATGTCATTTACTAATGAGAATTGGTAGGAGATGATGTATGGGCTGATGTCCTGAAATGGGAAATGTTTTAGCTTGATTTTTTTTGAGAAGCTTGCATCCATATTGATTACATGATATTAGAAGTTGGTTTTGGTGATTGAACGGATGGATGTTGTTAAGGCTTTCTTTTGGGATGTGAAGAAGATCATTCTTGACACAGCTGGCTATTAGAAGTGTATGTAGGAGGATGTTCTACAGGAAGATGATGGGAAAATTTTCTCTCTGTGGCCATGAAGGTTTGCAGTGAGAGAAATGTTTCTTGTAGCAGTTTATTGCAGGTTGTGCATGTCATTGTGGATATTTCCTTGGTACTACATGGTTACATTTTCTATGTGTTGTTATTGGTAAACTTGTGATGTCTTTGGATTACTTAGACAGTGGGAATTCCTATTGTGTTTGGTCTTTTTCGACTGGTTGGCACTTGGAGCTTGCATTCGCTGTTGATAGGTTGGTTTTGGAGCAGCATGAGTTTACCAATGCTTATACCTTTGAGGTATGTGAGATTGGATGGTATAGCACAAGTTGTGGGTGCTATTTTCAGTCATGTGGGTTTATCAATTGGATGGGAGCAATCAGTCTGATTGTTGTTCTAACTGATGTTTTATATCTTGTTTATGGAGAATGACTTCACTGTTGTGTTCTGTTTGAAGCTTTGAAGTTGATATTGCTTTTGTATAGTGTTTTAGCACAGTGAAGTGGTAGCAGTATCTTGTTGGATATATCACTGGGATCTTTTGCTTGTGTACGTTGGAATGGTGCTTATACACCTTGGCTTTGTATCCTTCTTCCACAGGTGGCATGTTGGAAGATGATAGGATTGTTGCCTAAATGGTGAACATCTTGGATGTTGGAGCAGAATTCTTGATGGAGCATGAGAGCATGTTGAGATCTATGTGGTTTCCTGGAAGGCTGGGATCGGTTGTTTTGTTGGACAGTGAGTTGCAATTGGATGCCTAGTCTTTGTTGCGGATTATCTAATGGACTGTTATCTGTGGAATCATGTTGATTGGGTGTCTTGAGTATTGCAAGGTTTGAACTGGTGGAGCTAGTGTGGTCTGAGTTTCTGGTTGCTTTGAAGGTGCCTGTGTGATATTCATCAAGTGGGAGATTGTTAGAATTGTTGCCTCAATCTCACAGGCTGGAACCTCTGGAAGAGCAAAGTCGGTGTGACATTTCTTTGGTCTGGCTGACTGGTAGTTTGGGAACCTTGTGAAATATTTTGGTCACTATGACCTTGCAAAATTCTTGCCAAACATTTTCACTTTGGAGTCTATTGTTGTGACATAAAGCAATCGTTGTAACTTCTCACCACATGGAGATCTCTGGCCAACAGGCCATTCAATCGGGTGTCGGGGAGACTCATAGCAACCGAGGGCTTTGGAGTGACTTCAACACTCGGGAAGAAGTCCTAGCAACATTGGAAGGTCTTGCTGACAGGGATACGCATTGAAGTCATCGGGATAACCTATGGCAGCTCGGTGAGAAGTCTTACCGAAAGTAACATGTCTTGGCAATAGTGTTGGAGCTTTCGGGGAAACCCTTGGGTGATCGGTAAGAAGTCTTACCGATAGTGATATGTCTCACCAACAGACACTCAGAGTAACTTAAGGATCTTGATGTGAAGTCTTAGCGATGAAGGATTGTCTTGGCGACAATGTAACACTCAAAGACATCGGGGAGAGCCTTGGCTGAAAGATTTGTTTCGATATGATGTCTCATTGAATATCGAAAGTCTCGCCGACAACATGTGGGGTCATCAGTTCAGTGTGACTCTTGGCGAGCAGTGGTTTCAGGATAACTTGGAAGCCTCGGTAAGAAGTCTTGCTGAAGGTTGATTCTCTCGCCGACAATGGAACACATCAATATGACTTAAAGGCTTCGGTATGAAGTCTTGGCGAAAGCAGTAAGTCTGGACGACAAGATAGACTCAGAGTGACTTGGAACTTGTGGGGTGATGTCTTGGCGAAGGGTATTTCTCTTGCCGATAGGAATGCAATGGACGTCAAAAGTTTCGGTATGACCTTTGCCTAAGTCTTGCCGACAGTGACATCGATATAACATAAAGGGCTCAATATGATCTCTCAGCGAATGACTAAAGTCTTGGCGACTAAGGAACACTTTAGAATGACTTATGAGCTTGGTGTAATGTCTCATTGAATGGCGATTGTCTCACCGATGAGAATGTTGAGGTTGATGTGTCTTGAAGACTTCAGTGTAATGTCTGGGAAAAGAGTGATAGTCTTGTCAACTGATGAACTCTTTAGAATACCTTGTGATCTTCGGTGTGAGGTCTTGGAAACATGGTGAAGTCTTAGTGATGGCTCTCTAGACTCGATGTAACCTCTTTCTGATAGTGAAGTCTTGGTGGTATTGATTATAAGGACTTGTGGCATCGGGGAGACACGGTTAGTGTCTCACTGACATGTGACACAAGTTGATCATTTGTTGACTGTTTGGGTGACTATCCTACATGGTGTGACTTGGGCGTATTATCTTCCATGCAAGGAATTGGAAACATCTATGTTGATGAGCTGGATGATTTGATAGTTGTGATCCGACAATTGGAAATAAACCGTTTCATAGAGCCGAAGCGAAGAGAAGCAAATAAGAGCTAACAGTGTGAAGGTTGAGAGGTTGGTTGTATGGCCGAGGGCCTTGAGGCCTAAATAGAGGAGAAGAGAGAGCTCCTGATCAAGAAGCATGTTTCTAATTTCTCTTAAGTTGATCTGCACTGTATATGTGATGATATTGTAACAGTGCGAATGTTGTTTAATTTGAGAGGGTGATCAGAAACTGTACAAGGATATCTGTTGCTACTAGTTGTATCTAGAATGAACAAGATGTAATATCTAAAAAGGCTAAGAGCCTAAATTTGTATTGTAACCATTTTGTTGCTGAATAATACAATGGCTCAATCTTTGGAGTGTGGGGTTTTTTATCCGAAAGGATTTTCCCCACGTAAATCTTTGTGTTTAGGTTTTTTGTTTCATCTTTCATGTCTGTTGGTTCGTGTAGTAGAATTTGTTAATGCTTGTTGTTGAATTTACATGTGTTTCTCTCAGATGGATCAATGTGGGAAATAAATTGTGTCTATTTCCACATTAGGACATAGTTGTTCATGTCTTTGAGGTAACCTAATCTAATTAAAGTTACCGAAGGCACTACTATTTGGAGTTTTCTTTAGATGCTCTCCACTAGATTTCCTTACAATTGTGATATCAATGGCACATTTTGGCCTTGGCTCAATTGATTGGAGGGGTTCCCTTGATCATTTTGATGTTGGGGGTTCCCTTGTGTTTGATTTGGGGCCAAGGTGTTACCTTGGTTGATGGGATTCATGACCAATTGGTTTCCTTGATTTGGATTCGTGATAAGTGGGTTTGATGTGTTTTGTGGGTTGGTTTGTGTGGCTTGTGGAACCCATTGTTTTGATGTGTCAATGGGATGGGTTGATGAAGACAAACCTTGTTTCTTGGAGTTTTGACCTTGCATTATGGTATTGACTTGTCCTTGTTGACCCACTTAGGGTACTTGGCTCGCATGACTTTCTGTAATGGTAGGAGTACTCTAGGTATTTGTGGTGGCGGAAGAATATGGTTGGGCACTAAATGTTGGTTTCCAAGTTATGTTTTGTAGAAGGGTGGTGTCTTGGATACCCAAAAGTGTGTTGCCTCCTAAATTTAGAGTGAGACCAAGGTTGGTTGCAAGTCGTGTTGCAAGACTAGTAGTCAAAGGTTTACTTGGTGCATGTGATGAAGTTGGTTGATTTATAGATTGGGTCAAACCTTGTACCAAGTGTTGTGTGGTAGAAACTCGAGGAATTGAAGCCACATTTCCTAAGGGTTGTTCCCTAATTGTCTCAAAATTGAATGTTGAATGGATTTCAACCCCTACTTGCTAAAGCTATCAGGTATTGTGCAGGGTTCATTTTCATCGAAGATTTGATGATATGGCTTGTTTTAGGATCTTGTTGGTATTCAAGCAATTCCTCTGTGATGAGCTCAAGGGGTTTTTTCATGAAATCTTCTACCTCATACCCCATGTCTAGTGGATTTGGTGGTTGTTGTGATGGGGTAGAGTGGCTCCTAGGATTGAATTTTTTTGGGTTGAGATCACTTGTGATGGATGTAGGTTTTTTTTTTCCCATGTTTTTCTTGTGTTGTGATATTGTTGTTACCATAAATTGTGGATCAACTATGGGAGAGGTGTGCTGAGATTTGTATTGTTGGAACTCTCTAGTTGACTCAAATTTTGATAGAAGGGACCCTCTAAGTTGTTTTGGACCAATGTTGTGAGTGGATGATGAAAAGGGTGGGTTATATGGAGGATGAACTTTCTAAACTTTGGACAACTTTAGACTTAAAGGTTTGATGTTTTGATGTTTTAGATAAAAGGTGCTAATGAACTTGTAGATCTAACGGTAGAATTGTGACCTTTAAGATAGAATTATTCAAAAGGATGATGACTAACTCAACTAAGTGTATGGAAAAAGATTCACTTACACACATATAGCTAAGTTAGGGGATTGATTTGATGAGAACCTAAGTCTACAATGTTGATGTGTCTACAGTTTCAAAGTTGTTTGTGAAGTGGGATGTCAAAGGTGTTTTGAGATGGATGAGATTTTTGATCCTAATGTTTAGAGGGAGACTCTTTTTTACAAGACCAAGTTAGTAAAAAATATGCTTTACCCCTAAAGTGATAAACCTAAGAACTCAATGTTTGGTTGGTTCTAGAACTTTGATTCAATGTTTGGCAATACATTTCCTTGTCATCACTGTGTTGCTTGGAAGTTTGGATGGTTTGAAAATAAGCCCAATGTGTGGCGTGTTCAATTTTGAGTTAAGCTTTGTTTAGTGAGATTGATTCATTACCCATCAAGATGTCTTAATTAAGTTCAAACTAAAATGTCTATGACTAAGCAAATTTCATTCCATAGGGTCCAGTATGTGAAAATCAAGAGGCTCAAGCCATAGTCTCCTATGTTAACTTTGGAATGTGTGAATTGAGATACAAGTACAAATATTTAGAATCCTCTAAGGAAAAAATACTTAGGGAGAAGCAACAATATAGGGATTTGCAAAGGTATTCACACTAAGTCCAAAGAGTTTAAAATTTGAAGAACATATTGATGTTTGTTTAAATTGTTTTGAAACCAAGCAATGTGTTAATCTGACTCAACAAGAACATGCAATAGCAACCCTATAGATTAGGTACATACTTCTTGGTGTGCTTACCTCATCCCCTAAGGAATGATGTAATCTGTGAAGATGGAGTGGAAAAATAGGCTATGTCAAGGAAATGTACCATCTTGACACACCAAGCAAAAGAGTCCCTTACCTATTTGCTTTATTAACTCAACCAAAAATCAAACATGGTAAGTAACTTCTATGAGTGGTACATCTCCTATTCACTACTTCAAAGTACATTTCAAAAAATAAGGATAGGTTGCTAAGACAAAGTGCTTAATGACAACCATGAACACCAAGATGTATAAATCATCCATAAGCCACTAAAGGCTTTAGTCATTCCTACCCAACCCATATGTTTGGACAGGGATGAGGCACGATATGTTATTCCCACTGCAAATTGAAGCTACTGTCTTTAGATTTCACAACCTTTATATATCCCACCGATAGATGTGTTTTTTTAAGAGTCGCTTATATGAGTTCTTCATTGCGGGATGTGTCTTATTAGCAAGCCCTTATCTAAAAAAGATAAGAAAAATGTTATTTCTCTTCACCCAAGGTTGTGCGAAGTGCAATGGGAGAGGATACGTAGCAAGTTCTTGGGTGACCAAAAAAAATTGTACACTTGGAGTGTTTCTCTTCACCCAAGATCGCACAAAGTGCAAGGGGAGTGGATACACACTACAAGTTTACACAAGTAAAGCACTCACACAATACACTCATTCTTTTTAAATCCTCAAAGGCAATGATGAATTCATTTTAAATAGCACCAAACTAAAGCATGAAGTTGTATTTTTTCAATTTTAACCAACTTTGAAAGATTGTAGCATTGTAAATTTTAAACCCAATTGAAAGATAGTTGTCCTAAAACATAAAATAAAGTAGAATATGATGGTTATATCATCCCATAAGTGTTTAAATCACTTTTAAAATATAGATCAAGTGATAATATACTTCTTTAGTTTAATATTTTGCTCCTTTTCAAATATGCAAAATCAGTTAGCCTCACAAAAAAAAAACCATAAGTCAATAAATGATCAAATAGTGGATTGAATTGAAAAATCAAAGTAAGCATTAAAATCTAGCTCTCTATTTTACCTTGCAAAAGCATCGCTGGACCACAAAAGTGTCTCTTTATTAGACATCAAAAGCATCATTGTTCCACAAAAGCAACACTGTAATGCAAAAGCATCGCTTTGGTGAAATTGAAAAGCACCTCTCTACTAAAAACTAGGGAGGCCAAAAGCATTGCAATATCAAAAGCCCCTCTCTATCAAATAGAAAAAGCAAGGATATTTTGCAAAAGTGTGGCTATTTTTCAAAAGCATGGCTATTTCGCAAAAGCGTGGCTATTTTGCAAAAGTGTGGCTATGTCGATTCAATGTTGCTTTTGCAAAAGTGGCTCCTTGCCTGTAACTCCAAAACACGGGAAACTCAAGAGAAATTCATCAAATTTGGTTAGTTCTTCCCTCCTAGCACCAAAATGTGATTCTAATCATAACATGACCTAAATATACCAGATCCATACAAAATTAAGAAAGGTTTAGTTAGTTAAGCTATAATCCCAATGAAATTCTTGAAAGCTTCAAACCAAGAAACCATTAAACAAAACATGAAATAAACCATAAATGCATAGAGAAAACCTAATTTAAAACTCCAAACATCATCCCATTGGGGGATTGGTGTTGTATTGATATGGAATGACAGCCCTTTCCCAATCCCTTTGATAAAACAAACTTGGTTTTATATATTGATGAGTGATAATGGATGATTTGAACCACAATGGATGAAAAATGCTCAAATGAATGCTAATGGATGAAAGTATGGATGCATTTCAAGTGCATAAATTTTCTCAAATGATTGTGGATCCCTATTTCATAGAAGTGAGGTCTATTTATAGGTAAAATTATGAAACCAATGGTCAAGATTGACTATCTCAATCAAGGGATGAAAATCAATGAGAGGATTAGGCATGGATTAAGGGTTTTAATCCATGGTCAAGGTTGAAAGTTAACAAGGATCAATCAATTTAATCAATGGTCCTAATTTGCTCTCAACAAACACACTTCCTAAAAATTAGGAAGTTGTTAAAGATATTTTCAAATTTGGAGGAATGTACAAAGGAGGAATATTCTCTTTTGGAGGAATGTGCAAAGGAAGAATATTCCATGGGAATATTCCCTTGCAAGTGGGAGGGTGAGGAAAATTAGGAATTAGATAATTAAAACAAATTTTTAATTGTGCAAGTTAGAGGAAATTAGGATTATCATTAAATAATCAATTTATTTAATGAAAAGGGGTTAAGTGACATTTAATTCAATAATTTAGATTATTTAATTAAATGAGAGGACATAAGGGGTTTAATTTAAATAATTTGCACTATCGAATTAAACAAGATGAAAAGTTAGTGTGAAAGGGGATGAATTAACCTAATGAAATTAATTATCATATTAATAGATGAGAATGATGCATTTAATTAAATAACTAGGATTATTCAATTAAACAGTTGAAAAGAAGATGAATTTAGGATGAAACGGTGTTAGTAATCAAATTTAGATGTGCAATATTAGTCAGGACAATTTTAAGTGCCTACAAGTTCATTTCAGGCTGATTAAGAATGGATCCTTGATTCCTAGAGGAATGAAATTTTCTCTTTTTATTATAACTACTAAAGAGGGGCTAGACATGTTCCCAACAATGCTGCAAGCTTATGGGATGAAAGTGGACCCCACAAGGAATTTTGATCCTAAGGGGTACATCAATAAAATGAGGTTAGAGAGGGGTAGATCTCAATTCTACCACTAATTTCATGCATTTTTATGATGTTATCATAAACCTCAAGACTAATAATGAAGTAAAGGAGAGGAAGCAACAATGGATCTTCATGGTTAAGTCTGAAGAGAAAAGAATAAAAAATAATCCCTCCTATAAGATCCCCTTTGCAAATATTAAAAATCCCATTTAGAGGATGGAGAAGATGTTTGCCTTCTTTATTAGTGACACATACTTTAAAATGAACCTTGTTGACCAAGAGGCAAGGGAAATGGAGATTGAACAACCTGTTCAATAAGAAGCCCTACCAATAAAATCTTTAATGCAAGCTACCCGTAGCCATTCAACACCTATTCAACCATTGGTTGATTACTAAAAAAATCCAAAAGAAGGGTAGAGAAGGAAATATGAGTCTACAGAAAACATGCCAAGAGATGAAGTGGACCAACACTTCCCTTCCCCTCAAGTAAACTAGGGAGATGAACAGGTTCTTGATGATAGGATTGCTATTGAGTTTTCCGATGAAGAGTCACTCCCTGATGAAGTTAGAGTTTTTTATTGCTACAAATTTATGGATGATGATACCTTTGCTCTGGGTCTTCATCATTAAAGTCAAGTAAAATGAATTTAATGAAAGGTTAAGCCGGGAAAAGGAGGGAGTTGATCCTTCAAGGCATAAAGAGATCATTAAGCAAGTCCTTCAAGAAATGGACTTTGATGCCTCAAAGATCACACAAGAGGAAGGAAGGAGAATGGTAAAAGAAAGTGGAATCCTCTTGTTGCTAGAATGAGATCTCACATCAGTCATTTCTCTTGATACAATCAGGCATAAGGATGAAGGTGCATTTACTTTAGATGAGTACGTAGAGCAGTTATATTTTGGGTTAGGATTCAATCATAGTTTACAAACCCTAACTATATGGGAAATGGCCCCTGCTACAAATAAACCAAGAGTAGTTGACTCAATTAAAGAGATCACAAATAATGTGATCATTAACAGGACATTTGATACATTGGCACCACAAGAAGCATAATTGGTAGTGCATACAACCATGTTCAGTGTTGAGACTGCTAAGAGGCAGGAAGAAGAATATGAGAGATCATATGCTAAGCATGTAAAGTTGCAAGACCAATACAATAAGGTGGTGGCTCAACTACCACCACCCCAAGTTGTAGCTCCACCACCTCCTCCATCCACATTAGTTGAATTTTTAGCTCAAAGTAGAGAGACTTTGTCTCTTAGAATAAAGGAATTAAAGGATCAGCTGAAACAGAGCAAAGAAAGTAAAAAGAAGGTCAAGGAAGAGGCCAAAAATATAGCCACTAATATTATTGATGGCCTATTAGGTCATAGATTGTCATGTGTCTAACACAAGATTGAAGGAGCTTGGAGTGCACTTGATGGACTTCATAAGGCTTATGCTAAGCATAAGCAAATACAAAATAGCTTCTAATATGTGTTGAGTAGGTGGATCTTGAGGGACACCTCAATAAAAAAAATGATAAAAATGATATCATTTGATGGAAGCACCCCCAAGAATTTAGTGCAAATTAATGAGTAGATAGAATTACTAAGGGAAGTTTTCTTTTCAAACAAAGCTTGGTATGTAGTTCAAGTCACAATTGAAAATGTTTGAAAGCATGGAATAGGGAATTATGCTCAAAATTATGGATGATTTAGGTACAATCAAGTCTTTGGATGTGTGGAAGGTAGAATTTGTGGGCATAATTCCCTCATTGTCATCTTATATCTATAAGGATGACAAGCCAAAATTAGCACTCCTAAAAAACTGAATAGATGACTTGTTTAAATTGGAGACAAATCTGGATATTTTTGGGGAAACAAGAGCAATCAAAGATGCGATATATAATGCTCATAACAACAAAATATAGAAGCTTTTGGATTTTCAATGGCCATCAAAGGAAGAGTACAGTTCGTGGGTGGAGAAGTACATTGAATAGATATATCTCATTCTCCTCTTGTCATGGAAGGAAGAGTACAGTTCATGGGTGGAGAAGTACATTGAATAGATAGCTCTCATTCTCCTCTTGTCTTTTTGGAAGGGTGGGGCCTACTTTTTCCTATATGGCCTAGTCATCTTCTTCCTTATATGTTTTTTAATTTATAAAAGGTGATGGAAATTTACAACAATGTACTTGTACTTCCACCTTTCCTCTTTCATCATTTTTGGATCATCACAAATCATCTTTAGTGGCATATGCAACTATTTTGTCTTGTAGTAGAATATTTGTTTCTTCCCATGGGGTAGTTGTGACTTATTTTATTTGTTTCTTAAGGGACAAGATCGTCAAATGAAAATGTGGCATCTATCCATGGCTTGAAGCTTGTTTGCTCCCTTATTTCTATAAAAGTGAATTCAGGGCCATTTTGTTAGGATCTTAGAATTTTTTGTAAGCAGAGCATATGAATGTAGTTTGTACATGTTCGATCTAGGTCATCATATAGAGGGATGTTGATGTAACTGTTAATTTTGTATAACAATATTAGTTCCATACATGAATATACAGTGGAAAATTTGTAGCCAATTGTCTCCTAAAATGTATACCTCTTTTCATTTATGAATACAAATTGATCAAAGATCTTTTTTATTCATCTTTACAAATTTTATGTGATAGAATGTTTCTTTTATGGCTTCTATTCAAAGGATATATTAATATGCTATATAAGGAATATTGAATGTTTTGAATGTATAAAGGGATTGATAAGTAGAATTAGTTGTAAAATATAAAGAGTAGTAGTGTAAGCCATTGTTGTTGAGCTTTCATGGAACTAGGTTAAGTACTGTTGTGTAAATTTTCAATTGTATCTTTCTTGACTTCGTTGCTTAGGTCTAAGGCACCAATCAGTATGAAGTCTTTGGTTTTAATTACTTGGTCATCAATCTTAAAATAAAGTTTCTATTATATTTGTAAGTTATATAATATTATTGTCATGTTCGCTGGCATAAAATACATAATAACTCCAAGAATCTAGCCCTCTTAGTGTGTTCATTTGTAATTCTTGATCAATATAGAGAACATATCTCTTTGCAGTAGTATATGATATCAATTATGTGAAATCCAATTTTATATTGCATAGCATCACCCTCTTAGGTTTTATAGAGCTTGATGTGTAGAGGAGATATTTTTTCAATCATTCTCCTATTTTTTGGCCAACCCCTTAGAACAATTGAGTATAAGAATTGGCTATTCATTTAGATTGTTCTAGGAATCACTTGGAGCTTAAAGCACCAAAAAAACCAACAAGTTGTAAGAGTTAAATGAACCAATGAAAAATCACTCACCACATGTTCAAGGTCCCTAAAATGCTAGTTCTAGGTTCTACGTGGTATGCGCCTCATTCTTTACCAAGGATTATATTTATTTTTTTTAAGGAAAGCCTGAAGAAAGTGCTAAAAGTTCTTAAAATTATTCTAATTCCAAGGAATGAGAGTCTTATTCCAAATATCTTCATGAAAATATGTATCCATAGGCTGTAAAATTATGCAAATTTATTAGGGTTTCATGGCCTATCATTCTAGGTTTGATATGAACACGATGAGTTATGAAGACCATATCCAAGCCTCATTTGTGACAATGATAATGAAAATCCTATGTTCCATGTAACAAAGATATATTTTACAACTATAGATAATGATGATAGTGATCAAAGAGGACTGACTTAAGGAAAATATTATGATATCAAAGGAGATCACAGTCATGATGTATCTTGCAGTAACATGAAGAAGGAAAATAGTGGACAAGAAATAGATGATTGAAGCATAATAAAAATATGCTATTGAATAAATCAAGGTGATAATGAGAGTGTTGATTATGGGTAGATATTTTGATAAGGCAATGTGTATGTGGATATTAATGTGCATGAGGGGCAATATAAAGATAATAAAGTGAAAAATGATTCTAAGGGAAAATATGGTATCAAGTATGATAGTTTAGAGAGGATTCTAGTACTAGGGAAAGAGGATAGTGATAACACAATTATGGACCATTATCATGATAAGTATATATATGATAGTGGAATAGTTAGGTGACTACATGTAGTAATGATTAAATTTGAGTTCTATCAAGCTTAGGTAACAGTCACAAAGAGCGATGGAGAAGCAACATAAGGAAGACCATAGTGATTCAATGAACAATGTCTTTTAACACAGTCACAATGTAAGGGACAATCATGTAAAATACTTTGAAGCCCTAGATAAGACTCATGCATAGGGTACATAATACAATGAGTAGAAAATATAAGCTACAAGTTGAATGGTCTAGGTTCATATGCAGTCATAACAATAGGTATTTGAAAAATCACAAGTGACATCCCCAAGAAAGGCAATCAACTAGTGAATAATTCATAAATGAATGAATGATAAAGAGATGATAACCTATTGCATGTAGAAGTGTAATCAATCTATATAGGTGAGATAACATATGTAGACACGTAAAATATACTGATTGATTTCATGCACCTGATCCTAATTTACTAACACCAGTTCATCCTAAATCATCTCTTTTACTAATCATTTAATTAAATAATCTTTATTTGATTAAATTCATCACATTTCATCTCTAAATTAAATAAATCAATTTTATCTGATTAAGTCATTATCTCCTATTAATTAAATAAATCATTTTGTTTAATTAATCCTATAGTCCCTCTCTTAATTAAATAATTTATTTTATTTAATTAAGTCCTAAAGTCATCTCTTTTAAATTAAATAAATGTATTTTTATTTGATTTAAATCTAACAACATCCTTTTTAATTAAATAAATCAAACTTTAAAATCATTATTCATCTCATTTTGATTTATTTAAATCCTAAAATCTAAATCTAAATGTCAAATCAACTAATTTTCATTAAAATTAATCAAATCTTGATTAATACTAACACTAATCCCTCAAATCCTCTAAATTTTGCAACTTGTGCAAGTAAATCAATTTATTTGATTTATTAAAATCTTTATTTTCATTGAAAAAGACATCAAAGATAGAATATTCCTCAAATTTGAAAATCTCCCCCCAAAAGGACTTGTCCATCCAACAAGGCATTATAGGCCTCTGACATGTCCTTTTCTTGAGCCAAGTTGCATTTAATTCATCTTTCATCTCCCTCCAACATGTCACTTCTCCAATTTTAAATTTCCACCTAATAGCATTAATGTGCACATTCATCCAAATGTGCTCCACCTTTGTCCACTCACATGTTAACAAGTGGCACCGTGCTATTGGTTGGTGTTTGATCCCACATTCATCCATTTTTCCTATTCTTCCATAATTCTCTTCTATAAATAGAAGGCTCTATTACTAATTTTGGATCCACAATCATCCACAATCTTAGGCATTTGATACACAACTTCATGCAACATTATTATCTTCATACTTTAAGCAAAGTTCATCCATTGTCATCCATTTTCATAGTATTTCATCATTTCATAGCTAGGTTATGGAGAAATTTCATCAAAGAGCATCAAATCTTCACCATTGATCATCACCAAGCTTGCAAGGAATTGGGAAAGGGCTATTTTCCACATCAAAATAGCACTAATTCCCCCATGGGATTGAGAGTTTGTTTTAAGCAATATTAGATAGTTTTTATTTGTCTTCTTCGTGTTTTTCTTGTTCTTGATATTTCAAATGAATCTTATGGGAAATGATGATTTAACTTTCATAATGGACTAATATTGTGTTTGTTGTTTTTGTTTGTGTAGGTATAGGATGACCATTCACATTTTGGCACTAGAAGGAGGGTAGACTTGAAGAAATTAACATGTTTTCTCACCCAAATTTTGTTGCTTTTTGAATTTTTGTGTGTTTACAGGAAACTGCACTACTAACAGAGTCAAACTGCGTCACTATCACTCTAGTGGCACTATTTAGCAATGCTATCAAACTTCAAACTGTGACACTTGAAGCCATTTCCACTCAGCCCGACCAACTCAAACTCCAAACTGTGTTGCTTGGTAAAATAGCGCTACAATTGTGCTCATTGTTTTTTCACAAAGTGTCGTTGATCTCACCAGAGCATCGTTGAATCACTCCAAACTACACCTCTGTCGCAAACTGTGCCGTTGGAGTGGGGTAAAAGGCAGATTTCAATTTTTTTCAACATGTGCTCTTTTTTCATTTTGATCCATTTGAACTTCTAACTAGTTTTTTGGTCTTTGTTTTTGTAATTTTAACCCATTTTTGTAGGTTGGAGTGATTCAAAGGGAAGGAGGAAATGAAAGCGATAATTCTTATGGCATCCTCATCCTATTGTATCAAGTGTTTTTAAACACTTTGGGGAACAATTATAATCCCACTTCTAAGGACTTTGTCATCTTCAAGCTTTTTAGGACTCAATAATTTTCATTTAGGCTTAAAAAGAACAAAACAAAGGGATTAAAAAGAACCTTAGGAACTTACTAGAGTTTTTTTTGGGGTTTTAAAATTGAAAAAGAAAATTTCACATTTCAATCTTGGTGCTTAAAAAGGATCCATTCTTGCTTTGAAGGTTAAAATGAGCATGTGTACTTTGTGCTTTGTAATCTTCTCTACAAAGTAATATCATTTAAAAGGCATACATGCTTCTCTTGCACCTTACGACGATCTTGAGAATCAAAATTCTTTTGATGATATTAAGTTATATAAAATATTTCCTCCACACTTCAATTTGAATTCTTAAAATTGAACAAAATCTTGCTAGTGTGAGTGGAGTATATCGCATTTGTTCTCTTTTTGTTCACATAAACAAAGATCAATTGAACTACGGATGTGCTTGCTTGCTTTTTTTTACCCTTAGAAGGGTTTGCCTAAGAGACATATCTGAAAGGAGAACTTGAAGGTGAATCCAATTATTTTTTCACTCAAGCCCATATATAAAAAGATAAGACTAAATCATCAAGTCCAATGGTATGTAGGCCTTAGTTGTACAATGTCTTTCAAGACGGGGTACCACCTTACAAATTATAAGAGCCCCTAATAGGATTTAGTGGCTTGTTGGATGCTCACAAGGTGCCATATCCCTGATCACCCTAACTAAGAACCACTTTGTTTAGAAGCCTAAATCCTTATCTATTTTTTGGTGCAAAAATGGTCGTTCTGAAGCCACCCCACATTTTTTTCGATTCTTGGTAGAGATGAGAAGTATGCCATGGGAGTTTCATGGGTACTAAAGCTTGGCTAGCCCATAGAAGTGAGTGTCGTGGAGGGGAGCCAGTGTGGTCAAGCTTTTAATCATCTGCCAAGAGTAAGCACAACTGGATTTATCCAAGTGGGGATTCAACAAATATTGCCTCTTGACTATCCATAGGGTTGTTCATTTTCTTGGAATCAAAACACCTTGCTTGGATGTAGAACATTGGAAAACAAGCATTCAACCATGATCATCAAATTTCAAACCATTTAGAGGAAGAAAATACCCTTGAAAAAATCCAAGTGTTGTTGCTCGCCCTGGGATTCTATCCTTAGAGGCTTCTAAGTGTTTGGGTTTACATCTCAATTTGCTTTCACTAAAGTCAAACATTAGGGAACTATTGCCTTAATTTCCTTTATTTCCACATAATGGACTTTTTGGGATGAAAATAAATTGGGACATTAGACATTTAGTTTGAAAACCTAATAGAGAATTTGTTTGTGGTAAAAAGAACTCGTTAAGCAAAGATAAGAAACAATTGGAAAATTGGACCCCACACATGTGCTCTTCCAAATGATTTCCCAAAAGATCAAAATTCAAAAACCAAAATCCAAAGGTCTTAGTCAAAAAGCTCATAAGAAATGTTTGTCCATGCTTTACGAATTTAGAGAAAGATTGAAATTCAAATTTTATAAATGTGCATCAAGGAACAATCCAAATTTGTATTCATTTTACTAGTGTCAAAATCCAACACTTTTTCAAAGGTTTGAGTATCTCAAATAGGAAGTATTAGTATGTTCTTCGACACCTAGGTCTAGTAAAAAAAGTCTCTCTAAGTCTCTTAGGATCAAAATCAAACTCGCATCCATCTTTAAACAACAAAATCAAAATCCACCTCACAAACAACTCTTAGAAATCTTGAAAAAATCCTTTGTGCTAAACTTTGGGAAAAATCCTTTAAAATCAAAATCCAAATCATCTTATTTGACTAGGTGTGTGTAGATGAATCCTTCTTTACACACTTAGTCAAATTATCATCTTGTGGACAAGTTTACTATAGGACAACATCCAACCTCTTAGATTTTATGAGTTCATTATCCAAACCAAATCCAATCAAAATCAAATCAAACATCAATCCAAAAGTCCTAAAGTTTAGTATCCCCTTCAAATTTTCCTAAGAGTTCAATCATTTACCAATCATCCATCTCCCATTATCTCATCACCATCCTTTTGATCCTTAAATACCTTAGACTTTCTTTTTTGTACCTAGATTTTAGATCAATGCAAGGAATTAAGAGGTTCACCTCCCATTTTTTAAAATTGATCCTCATTTTATGGTCCAAACTAGATCTGAATACAAGAAGAATAGGGAAACAAACAAAGAAACATCCACTTCAAGTGACTTGAGTCAAACCGCTCCCAAAATGAATCCCATTGGGTCTTGCAATCCCATGCTCAATCTCCCTCCACTTCCACAAGATTATCAAGAGGAAGGTGGCCAAGTGGAGGACATCACCAACAATGTTCTAGGGATGACTCAAGATGAGATTATTAAAATGGTCCAAAATATCGAGACTCACAAAATTATTAATGCCATGATGAAACTTAATCCCTCATAATACATGCTAGAATTGGCCAAATAAGGGGCTGAACTCCCCTCTGATTTTGATGTAAGCACTATTTTTGAGAAGCCTCTCAAGATTATGCCCCCACTATCATCTACACTTCCATTCCAAAGCATCACTCAAACCATCCCACAAATCACATCATCCATTGCTCCAACTCAACCAATTGTCAACAATGGGAGCTCATTACTTCATGCTCTTCAAATGCATCCCCTTGTTAACAACCAAGACTTGGATGCAAACACCATCTTGGGTCAATCCGTTCCTCAAAATATTCTACACCCATATGTTCTGCTCGCCTTTCATAACCCCAATGACCCATCCTCTTTTCACGTAACGCCAACATATCCTCTTAACACACAAACCTTTCTCCCCGTGACTTCACAAGGAAAAGGTGGATTATTTGGACAAGGGGAAATCTTTGACCCCTCATCATCATGATCATTTCTCCAAGGGAACATGCCACCCCTCTTCCCACCATTTCCACCTCTACCATTAACATCCACACCACTCCTTGATTTAGGGCAACCCCCTTTATCAAACCTCAATCAACAGAATCAAAAGAACCCCCCAATCATAAAGAAAACCATCACACCAAATATTCCCATCATGCCATTGATATCGCAATAATAGGTGGCAACCATCCAAGCAACATAAGCAATTGTAACACCATCTATAAACATGGTCTCACAAATACCAAGCATATCAATTGCACCATCTACCACATAAACCTATAGCATCAATCCAACAACACCTCTCATCACAACAACTCATACCATTCTAAATATGCCACCACCACCACCACCAAGACCAAATATGGAAAACCCATATAGCATAACATTACAAGCAACACAACAGGCTTATCAAAAGGCACTTCAATAGTTCCAAGCTTAACAAGCACAAAACACGAAAGTTGCTCAACAAGCACAAGCAGCTCAAGCCGCACAACAAGCGCAACAATCACAACAAGCTACCTAAGCTCAAGCTTTGTTGCAACAACAACAAGCCACCCAAGTTGTGCAAGCAGCTCAAGTCGCACAAGTCACATAAGCTACACAGGTTGCCCAGGCTACACAAGCTACCCAACAAGCACAATACCAAGCTCAGCAAGTGCAAGCGCAAGCACAATATCAAGCTTCTTAGCAACAAGCATATTAGTAAGCCCTATAATAGTACCTAGCACAACAAGAAGTAGCCTAATTACTAGCCCAACAACAAATGCAGACATATCAACAAGCCTTGATTGCACAACAAAGCTTGCAACAAACTCCCACCAACATACCCGACACTCCACTCGTCACTCGAACAAATTTTCCACTTCAAAACACATTCACTCCACCCCTTGATTTGCAAAATGACGTAATGACACAAATCAAGTTGCTCTCGCAACAAGTGCTAGATCTTCAATCAGGGAAAACAACAAAAACACCAAGCAACTTGTGCCCCTATCCATTCAACAGGAGCCTTGCAATGGTACCATTCCTAAAGGGATTTGAAATCCCTAAATTCAACAAATATCATTGGACAGGAAACCTTGAAGATCACATCAGGGAATTCCAAGTACATTGCATGGAAGTCGCATATGATGATACTTATCTAATGTAGCTATTCCCTCGAAGTTTGGTTGGCCCCGTTATGGAATGGTTCTCTCACCTTCCTCTTGGAATCAAAAAATTCCAAGATATCATAGAAGCATTCATAAAAACTACGCATTTAATATAGGTATGGATGTCAGTCTAGAGGAACTATCTGCTCTTAAACAAGCTAAGGGGGATTCATTTGCTTCCTTCTTAAAAAGATGGTGATCCAAGGCCAATAGGAGCAAATAGGCCATGCCAAAAGAACAAGAAGTTTGCACCATCATTGTCAATCTTGAGAAAACCTTGGCATTCCATCTTAATATGAAATGTATCACCACATACGACCATTTGATCCCCATGGCACTCAACATCGAAAGAGCCCTTATTGCACAAGGGGGGACACCCATGTATCAAGAACATCAAGATAATTTCCCATCCACCAGCTATAATGAAAAATATCGCACGTGGGTGAAGAACAGAAATGTCACTAGTGATGGTGTGGTGAATGCCAAGGTCATAATCAATGCTCCAAAACAAAGCACGCAATCATACCAACAACCGCAAGGCAACAATCGAAACAACACGCAAGCTAACGCGGTATCGCAACAACCACCCAACAATCAAGTCAACAACTTGAACAATCAAGGAGGACCACCCCCATGAAACAAACAATATACCCCCAAGCGAAAATACACTACCCTTAGGGAATCAATTGAATCTGTCATGAAGAAGTTGGTAAATAATAATATCATCAAAATTCCCATTTATGAGAACTATTAGGAACCCCAAGTGAAACCACCATGGTACAATGAAAATCACCTTTGTGATTTTCACAAAATCAAGGGGCACACCACTGCTAGCTGCATGAGGTTGAAAAATCTAATCCAAGACCTCATCGATGACAAGATCATAAACATTGAACAACCAGCTGGAAATTAGGACCTAAAAATATACACGAATCTGATGTTGGATCATAACATAGGGAAAAACCATGGAAAGACTAAGTATGCCAATGTGAACCATGTGTACAATCATGTTGTTGCATCCACAAATAAAATGGTCACTGTTATTAATATCAAGGGAGCCAAAGTTGATTGTGGAGTCACCACACATGGCAGAAAAGTCACCATTTTTAGACCATCACAGCCACCTAGGGAATCTACCTCCAACCCAAAATCTATTCCCAATGGCTACAATGTCCTAGACCAGCTGAAAAGAACTCCTGCTCAGATCTCCATCATGGAGTTGCTGAAGATATCACCCGCACATGGAAAAATCCTAGAGGAAGCATTGGCTTCATCCATCATTTTTGCGGATCTAGATGTTGACCAGTTCCAAGCTATGGTCAAACATATCACCACCCTAAATCTCCTAATGTTCTCCGATCAATACTTTCCTACCCAATCATCTCATAATTGCATGCTCCATCTTGAAGTCTTGGTTCATAAAAACAAAGTCAAAAGGGTCTTGGTGGATGGGGGTGCAGGCCTAAATATCTATTCCCTAAAACTAATAAATAATCTAGGATTCTCAGAGGATGCCATTGAAAAAGGTAAAGGCATCACAATTAGAGTGTATGATGATCAAGAAAGAGTGTCTCATGGCACTATTCAACTCCCTATTCAAGTAGGGCCAGCCATTATGGAAACCACATGCCAGGTCTTTGACCTTGATTTTCCTTATAACATTCTCCTAAGGCGTCCATGGATCCATGGGATGCAAGTTGTCGCATCAACCTTCCATCAGTGCATCAAATTCCCATATCAAAACGAAGAGGTCAAGTCTATGGTGATCCCGAGCCCTTTGCTTACTGCAAGAATCTAGAAGTAAAATACTATAAAATCCCCCAAGTCCCAAAGAATGATGAAGGCCCTACAATTCCATATATAGACCTAGCTACCTTGTCCTCCACTTATGAGACAAAGACACCCACCATTCCAGATATATCCAAAATCAAGGTCATTATCCAAGACAATGGGTGTGGGGATTATAGAATGAAGAAAAGTTCTTTCATAATAGGAGAGTTACCTCAATCTCCTAGGTCTCACGGGAAACCCCAACTAGCTAAAACATCATCCCAAACCTTTAGAGCAAACCCTTCTAGATTCAGATGTTGGGGAGATCTAAGTCGGGAAGTGGTGGATGAAAAAGACATATCAAGCTTGTTGTACCAAGATGAAAGGTCCGCACCTGATCTTCCCATGGATGAGAGCAACAAAGGATTACAAATGATGATTGGTATGGGTTATAACAAAAACAAGAAACTTGGATAGAATGACAATGGTCTTCTGGTACCTCTCATTTTGAAGAAGCATATGAGAAATCTTGGCCTTGGATGTACCCCTCTGAAGGTAGCCATACTTGGCAAAGCGGCCCCAATTAAGAAGGTCAAAACTCCCCCTCAGCTATCAGCATCTACCCTTCAATTACCAATATCCATAGGTCGAGTCATAAATAACTTTACCTTTGACATAACCGATGTGTGTAGTGATGAAGATCCCATAACTGACGTGCCCATGCTATTCTAGGATTCCTCCCTCCTCATAATTAGTACCCTATCTTTTGAGTCAACCAATCAAACTCATGAAATAAACTTAATCTATCCCCAACTCATCAATTACAACCAATGAGGACCACCAATTTTGGACACATTCAAAAATGATGAGGCACTCTCGGAATTCATGGGATTGCGGGATATGATACTATACCGAGATCACAAGGTTGGGTTCAACATTATACTAGACACACATGCCTATTACGAGGAAATGATTGAATCCTTCAGTCACAAAAGTGAAAATATGAGAATAATCTCTAGGTCTTTGAGTGAAAGCCATACTGTGGCACTCTCTAACCCAAAAAATAGTAAAAATAAAGGACGTATCCAATGGTGAAAACCTCTTTGAGATGTCGGAGGATGAAGGACTCAATCTTCCTCTTAGTGCAATTCATCAGGAGAAGTCATTGGTCTTAGTAGAGAAGTGTAATCTAGTCAACCTAGGAACAAAGGAAATACCACACATAACATTCTATGCAGAGTCACTTCTCACAAAAGAACAGGAACTTTTAGCTGCATTCCTAAAAGAAAGAAAGAAAAACTTTGCATGGACTTATGCCGACATGCCAGGCCTTGATCCAGAAGTTGTGGTTCACCACTTAGCTATATATCCTGAAGCAAATCCAGTGAGACAAAAGCTAAGAAAAATGCATCCCTAGATAGCATTGTTGGTCAAAATGGAATTTCAAAAGCTACTAGATGCAAGATTAATACAACCCATTGATTATGCAGAATGGGTCTCAAATCTTGTACCTGTTTCAAATCCCACTGGGGGCATCCGCATATGCATGAACTTCAAAGACCTAAACAAGGCATGTCCTAAGGATGACTTTCCACACCAAAAAATTGACATGATTATGGATATGACGATAGGACATGAGATGCTATCATTAATGGATGGATTCTCAGGTTACAACCAAATCATGATAGAAAAAGATGACCAACACAAAATGGCTTTCACTTGTCCATGGGGGCATATTGTTGGAATATGATGTCATTTGGGTTAAAGAATATAGGAGCTACTTATCAAAGGGCCATGACGCTAATCTTTCATGATATGATTCAAAAAATTGTGGAAGATTATGTGGATGATATATTGGCTAAATCAAGGAAATGATGGGATCACATATCAACTTTGAGCTCCATCTTTGATAGGCTAGAAAAGTACAAGGTCTGATTAAATCCAAAAAAATGTGTCTTTGGGGTACAATTAGGCAAGCTCCTAGGGTACATTGTATCCATGAGAGGAATTGAGGTAGACCCTACCAAAGTCAAAGCAATCCTCGAGATGGAGGCACCGAAGACATTGAAACAATTAAGAGGCCTACAAGGAAGACTCTAGTTCATCTACCGATTCATAGCGCAACTAGTAGACAAGGCTATCCCATATTCTCATCTACTCCACAAGGGGGTAGCATACAAATGGGATGAGAAATGTGATCAAGCCTTTAACAAGATCAAGGAGTACTTACTCACACCGTCGGTTCTCATGTTGCCAATCCCAAGAAAACCTTTGATCTTGTATATATCAG
Organism: Sequoia sempervirens; assembly: GCA_007258455.2. Lineage (NCBI taxonomy): Eukaryota > Viridiplantae > Streptophyta > Pinopsida > Cupressales > Cupressaceae > Sequoia > Sequoia sempervirens. Next base: position 179,058,642 of record VDFB02000015.1, read on the forward strand.
CAACAACGACAACTCTTGGCACTCTTTTAGCATAGCATGATGAAAATGGGAAAGAGAGAGCTATCTATTATATCAACAGACCTATGGTGGGACATGAGCTGAACTATACATCCATTGAGAAAGCTTGTCTAGCAGTCGTGTTTGCAGTGCAAAAATTCAGACATTACATTCTAGCACATCAAATAAAGCTCATTGCAAAGATAGACCCACTCAAGTACCTGATTTCTAAAGCAACTCTCACAGGGCGGACAACTAAATGGGTCATGATCCTGACAGAGCATGACATTAAGTATGTGGAACACAAGGCTATTAAAGGACAAGCAATTGCAGATCAGTTGGCAGAAGCACCGATATATTCAGAGAACCCACTTGTATCAGAATTCCCTGACGAATCAACCTTCAACCTAAGTGTAGCTAATCACTAGAAAATGTACTTTGATGGATCCTACACACAACATGGGTCAGGAGCAAGGATCTTCTTCACCACTCCACAAGGGGATTGCATACCAAAATCATACAAGCTATCATTCCCTTGCACAAATAACATTGCATAATATCAAGCTCTTGTCATAGGGTTGAGAATTGCAGTGCAATGGTAGATCATGGCACTAAAGGTCTACGGGGATTCACAACTCATAATCAACCAAGTAAACAGTGAGTATCAAACAAAGAACAACAAGTTGACTCCATATAAGAAGCTGGTGGAAAGTCTCAAGGAGTTCTTCATTGATATCACATTTGAGCAGCTACCAAGAGCAAATAACAGAGCGGTGGATGCCATGGAAATAATTGGATCGTTATTGGATATCCCACGCAACGTCCCAAAGCAAGAATTCATCATAGAGCATCTTCTTGTACCAGCATTTGAGGTACCAAAGTCTAAATTTGTGTGTGGAATCTTTGGTCCCAGTGATCCCTGGTATCATGATAGATACACTTACTTGAGAATAGAAGTCCTCCCCGCTGACATAACCCTGAACCTCAAGAGAACCTTTGTCAAGAAGTCATCCCATTTTGTCATGTTAGGGGATACCCTATACTATAGAAGCATTGAAGGAACCCTTTTATGTTGCCTAAATGTTGAGGAAGCTTTGATCACTTTAACCAAGGTGCACAACAACATTTTTGGTTCACATTCGAGTGGTATGACCTTGGCTAAAAAATTGTTTAGGACTGGGTAATATTGGCCTACAATGGAGAGGGAAGCTCATGACTATTTCTAAAGGTGTTTACAATGTCAGCAGCATGGGTATCTCATCCATGCACTAGCTTAGGAGCTCCACCCAATTGTTACACCATGGCCCTTTTCACAGTGGGGGCTCGATCTTGTCGGAAAAATTACCCCCACCTCATCCAGCGGACATAAGTTCATCATCACTTCCACGGAATACTTCACAAAGTGGGTGGAAGCCATTCCCATGACCTATATCACAAGAAAGCAGATATCAAAATTCATCCTGAACTACCTAATTTTCCACTACGGTGTCCCTCAAGCCATTATCTCAGATAACGAGACACCTTTCAAAAACTAGGATGTTTGTGATCTATGCCATAAGTTCAATATCCAACATCACTTTTCAACTCCATACTACCCCCAAGGAAACGGCCAAGTTGAGGCTACAAATAAGACTATCTTAAAGATCCTCAAGAAAATATTCAATGATGCTAGTTGTCATTGGCACCTCCAACTAAATCCCGCCCTATGGGCCTACCGAACAAGTATCTGCACACTAATAGATGCCAACCCTTTCTCACTGGTCTATGGATTAGAATCCATACTCCCTATTGAGATCAAGCTCTCACCCTTAAGATTATCATTGTAGAATCTCATCACAGATGAAGAATATCGGGTATCATAACTGAATGAGCTAGAATTACTAGATGAGCGGGGCAAGGATGCCTTAAACCATTTGCAAGTCTACCAAAACTGCCTCAAGTGGAGTTACAACAAGAAGATTAGGAGTCAAACTTTCCAATATGAGGAGCTTGTGCTAAAGGAGAATTAGAAGAATGTTCCCAATCCAGATAGCAAGGGAAAGTTTGAACCCAATTGGTTGGGACCCTTTATCATCCCAACGAGCTATAAGTCAGGGGCATATCAGTTATCAACACCAAAAGGTGAACCTCTACAGAAGCCCATCAATATTTCCCATCTCAAAAAATTTTATGCCTAATCTTCCAAGGTATGAATCCAAAAATACAAAAAAATCAAAAAATACAAAAAATCCAAAAAAATAAAACAAAAGGATTTAAAAACAATAAAGAGAAAAATCGTCCTCTAGTGAAAACCACTTCGGTGGTGCTTTGGGCAAGTACCTTGGTGAAAACCTGGCAAACAAGTGCCTTGTGTAAATAAGCACTCCCCAACAAGATCTCCACAACTTGTTCTGCACCATCCATCCATCATGCTTCCATCTATCTCCATCCATCATCCATGCACATACGCATCATAGCTTGGTCATGTGTTCGCGTCATGATCCCTCCTAGTACTACTCAACCCATTCTTAAGGTCAGTTTGTCTTGCCTATATTAGAGTAGTCTATTGCATCACGTTGGGGGCATGTTCTCATCAGATTAGATTCGTGTATATTCTTGAAGTCTTCCCAAAATCAGAAAATCCAAAAAACATCAAAAAACTAGAAAAATCCAAAAACATTCAAAACATATCAAAATCCAAAAATAGGTCAAAAATGTCAAAAAGTCAAAAACAAATTCGTCTTGTCAAACTATGTTGTCTTTGAGCTTTGAACATAGGCAAGGTTGATCTTGGATCATCCCTCGAGACACTTAGTCCAGTCCTTTAGGAGTCCTTCATAATAAACTGACAATCCACATGTTCATATCTCATTAATAATTAAGTCTATGTCAATCGAACTACGTGATCTTTGTGTATATAACGTACACAATGAGTTATCAAGACCATATCCAAGCCTCATTTGTGAAAATGATTATAAAAATCCTATGTTCCATGTAACAAATATAAATTTTACAACCATAGGTAATGATGATAGTGATCAAAGAGGACTGACTTAAGGAAAATATTATGATATCAAAGGAGATCACGGTCATGATGTATCTCACAGTAACATGAAGAAGGAAAATAGTGGACAAGAAATAGATGATTGAAGCATAATAAAAATATACTATTGAATAAATCAAGGTGATAATGAGAGTGTTGGTTATGGCTAGAGATTGTGATAAGGCAATGGGTCTATGGATATTAATGTGCATGAGGGGCAATATAAAATATAGTAAAGTGAAAAATGATTCTAAGAGAAAATATGGTATCAAGTATGATAGTTCATAGAGGATTCTAGTACTAGGGAAAGAGGATAGTGATAAGACAATTATGGACCATTATCATGATAAGTATATATATGATAGTGGAATAGTTAGGTGACTACATGTAGTAATGATTAAATTTGAGTTCTATCAAGCTCAGGTAACAGTCACAAAGAGCGATGGAGAAGCAATAGAAGGAAGACCTGTTATGCCTTGCATAACCACCCCATTTTATTCTGGAACAAAATGGGTCCCCCTTTTCTTTTGTTTTCTTCCCCTTTCATTGTTGGTTTGGTCTTAGGAGTTCTTTTGTTTTCCTCCTAAGTCTATCTTTTGTTCTGTCAAATTTCGGTTCTGCTTTAGCCTGGGTTGGGTTTCTTTTTGTTAAAATTGAATCAAATGATGAAAAATGATATATTTTATATGCTTTGAGGACTAATGGAGGCATTTGTGTTACAGGACTAAATCATACCCCTGATGCATTTCTCAAGGAACTCAGTTGGAAAGCCTGCCTCAATCAGATTTGGCATAAAATTCCTGAAGAAGAAAGTCGTTGAGACCCTCCTGTTGTCTTGCCGACTAGAAGTTGGTTTTGTTCACTTGAAATATACCAGTCAACCAGACATTTTAATCGATGTGGTTTTTATATGTCTCCCCGACTGCTGAGGTCTCGCCGACCATTACACACAAGGCTAGCGTCGCCGTAATATTTGGGTTCGGGGAGAAGTCTTCCCGATGAATGGAAGTCTCGATGACAAGGGGTAGCGTCGGCATGAAGTCTTGCCGACCAAGCGAAGTCTAGCCGAAATGTTTAAGTTCAGCATAAGGGCGTGACTTCGGGGTAAAGTCTCACCGACAAGGTGGACTCTTGCCGAAATGAAGTGGCGTAGGGGAGAGTGGTTTGAGTTCGACATGAAGTCCTAGCGACCAAATGATGTCTCACCGAAAGGATGGTGCTTTCAGTATAAGGTTGTGGTTTCGGGGAGATGTCCTACCGACACGGGGAGTCTCACCGAAAGATTTAAGTTTGGCATAAGGTCTTACCAAAGAGGTGAGGTCTCGCCGAGAGAGATTGCCTTCGGCATAACGTCTTGCCAACTGGGGAAAGTCCTGCCGACTGATGAAGGGTCTCGGCGAAAGTTTTAAGCTCAGGGAAAGGTCTCGCCGACCAAGCAAATTCTCCCCGAAATGAAATAAGCTCTCACCGAAACAAGGTGGCTTAGATGAGAAGTCTTGTCGACCCGATAGGGTCTTGTCGACCCGATAGGGTCTTGCCAACACGAAGTGGTGGTCACAAATGGAGGTCTTGGTGAAAGGTTATGCCTTTGGCATAAGGTCTTGCCGAAGAGGTGAGGTCTCGCCGAGAGAGATTGCCTTCAGCATAACATCTTGCCAATTGGGGAAAGTCTTGCCGATCAATGAAGGGTCTCGGTGAAAAGTTTGAATTCGCCATAATGTCTGGCCAACAGGGTAAAGTCTTCCCGACTGATGTGAGTTCTAGCCAAAACATAATGAGCTCAGGGAGAATGGAAGAGCTCGACATGATATCTCGTTGACTGGTAGTATTCTCGCCGACATGTTTTGTGCCTTCGATGTAACATGTTGGGCTCGATATGAGGACCTGTCGAGAGAATAGGGTCCCGCCGATAGATATGTGACTACAGTAGGACTCATTGCTAAGAGTTTGCATTCGACAAGAAGTCTTGTCGACAATGGGGAGTCTTGCCGATAGCGATGGATTTGCCAATAGAAAAGGGATATTGGTGTGACCGATGGGAACTCACTATGACCTTTGACCGACAGCTATTGTCTTGATGACCACTATGGATATCGATATGACTCTGGTCGCTCGCTATGAAGTCTTGTCGACCATCGTATGTTAGGCTAATAGCTGCTATGAGGTATAATCGCATTGGGGAGACACGATTAGTGTCTCACCGACATGTGATTCTATGTGAACAACCTTTGACCGCCCAAGAATCTTACGTGGAATGTGTTCACCCAATTAGAGGGAGCTAAAGGTGAACCATTGGCAGTTTGACTGATTGACTGCCCCTGTGAAGGAAATCAACATAATGTAAATGACATGGACTTACTTTGGGATCAAAAGCAATGGAGCAATTCGGTAAACAATGGTGTGGGGATCTAATGGGAAAATATGATGCTGCTTCTAGAGGAGGTCAACATGCAAAAAGATCTAGAACAGGAAGAAGGCCAAAAGGAGGAAGAGGCCACGAATCTCAGGGACAGCTGTGGTGTCTACTGGCAAAGGTAGATAGACATTAATGATAGTGCTTCAGGGCATTCAAAGCAGCTCGACATGGAAGTTCGAAGGTGGACATGGAGGCCAGAAGTTAATGCAAGTATTCCATAAGATCTGAAGGCTTCTCCTGAGGGCGATCTATCACCAACATGGACACGGGGATGCGCATTGAATGCAGTATTGACTTCATTCCAAAAGATCTGAGGGCCGACCCTTCTGAAACTGGTTGATATTTTGTAAAACCCTAAAGAGGGGCCAACACATTCTTTTTGGCACGTTTTCTATATGTGGCATTTTTGCCTCTTTTAGGAGGAGGAAGAGTTTTAGAAAAGATAAAGAGAGATTTTTCAGAAATCAGTAGCAGTAGAGAAACTTAAGAGTAGTAGTAGAATAGGAGTTAGATTCGGCAGAAGGCAGTGATGTATCTTTCAAGTTTTCTTAGTATAAATGGAAACAGTCTGAAGATATAGGTTTTATGTACACTAGTGATTGTGCCAGATTTGTAAATGTTACTTATCTATTTCACTAACAGTAGAAGCAACCAGATTTAAATCTACTTCATATTGTGTTCCTGAATGGTATTCATCTTCAGTTAATCATTTGATTTGAAAATCTTTCAAGGAATGAAGTCTTATTTTATGTTTTGTTTAAATAGTGATTTTCAATCTGATGTTGAAATTAACACTGTGAATGAATGAAACTGTGTGTTAATCACAAGTTAATTTTGTTTTTCAGTTTTAGTTATCAATTCCTTGAAAGGTAACAAGTCTAGTTAAGTTGGATGAATTATTATTCTCTTCAGTTCCAAAGCTTTGATCTACCTTTTTTCTGTTTCTTTAAAAACCCTGGTTAAAGTAGGTTTAAATTTATGTTTGATTTTAGAACAACCCAGAAGCTCAACACCAGCAAGCCCCTTGAACATTATAGTTCACATCAACCATTGAGTGAAAACAGCACAGTCGAGAATCGATTACAAAGACCTTGGGAGTTAGATATCCATGTGTTATTCTTTCTCTTTCAGGAGAGCAGAATAGTAATATTTTGTTTACTATTGCTGTACTCATTTGACCCATCAACAAGACCATAGTGATCCAATGAACAATGTCTTTTGACACAGTCACAATGTAAGGGACAATCATGTAAAATACTTTGAAGCCCTAAATAAGACTCATGCACAGGGTACATAATACAATGAGTAGAAAATATAAGCTACAAGTTGAATGGTCTAGGTTCATATGCAGTCATAACAATAGGTATTTAAAAAATCACAAGTGACATCCCCAAGAAAGGCAATCAACTAGTGAATAATTCATAAATGAATGAATGATAAAGAGATGATAACCTATTACATGTAGAAGTGCAATCAATCTATATAGGTGAGATAACATATATAGACACGTAAAATATACTGATTGATTTCATGCACCTGATCCTGATTTACTAACACCAGTTCATCCTGAATCATCTCCTTTACTAATCATTTAATTAAATAATCTTTATTTGATTAAATTCATCACATTTCATCTCTAAATTAAATAAATCAATTTTATCCGATTAAGTCATTATCTCATATTAATTAAATAAATCAATTTGTTTAATTAATCTTGTAGTCCCTCTCTTAATTAAATAAATTTATTTTTATTTGATTTAAATCTAACAACATCATTTTTAATTAAATAAATCAAAATTTATTTAATTAAGTCTAAAATCATTATTCATCTCATTTTGATTTATTTAAATCCTAAAATCTAAATCTAAATGTCAAATCATCTAATTTCCATTAAAATTAATCAAATCCTCTAGATTTTGAAACTTGTGCAAGTAAATCAATTTATTTGAATTATTAAAATCTCTATTTTCATTCAAAAAGGCATCAAAGATGGAATATTCCTCAAATTTGAAAATCTCCCCCCCAAAAGGACTTGTCCATCCAACAAGGCATTAAAGGCCTCTTACATGTCCTTTTCTTGAGCCAAGTGGCATTTAATTCATCTTTCATCTCCCTCCAACATGTCACTTCTCCAATTTTGAATTTCCACCTAATAGCATTAATGTGCACATTCATCCAAATGTGCTCCACCTTTGCCCACTCACATGTTGACAAGTAGCATTGTGCTATTGGTTGGTGTTTGATCCCACATTCATCCATTTTGCCTATGCTTCCATAATTCTCTTCTATAAATAGAAGGCTCTATTACTAAATTTGGATCCACAATCATCCAAAATCTTAGGCATTTGATACACAACTTCATGCAACATTCTTATCTTCATACTTTGAGCAAATTTCATCTATTGTCATCCATTTTCATAGTTTTTCATCATTTCATAGCTAGGTTATGGAGAAATTTCATCAAGGAGCATCAAATCTTCACCATTGATCATCACCAAGCTTGAAAAGAATTGGGAAAGGATTATTTTCCACATCAAAATAGCACCAATTCCCCCATGGGATTGAGAGTGTGTTTGTTTTGAGCAAGATTAGATAGCTTTTATTTGGGTTCTTCGTGTTATTTCTTGTTTTTGATATTTCAAATGAATCTTATGGGGAATGATGATTTAACTTGCATAATGGACTAATAGCGTGTTTGTGCAGGTATAGGATCACCATTTACAACATATATGTGACTATCACAAAACGGTATAACACTAGTATACCTATATGTGTGTGTGTGTTTGTGTTCAAGTATGTGTGTGTATATATGTTTATGTTTATATATATATATATATGTGTGTGTGTGTGTGTGTGTGTGTGTGTATGTACACATATATACATATAAATATGCATGCACACACACACACATATATATGTACACATGTGTGTGTGTATATGTATGTATGTATGTATAAAAACATACACATGTATACATGTATAATACATTATATTTATATTTGTACTTCTTGATATTTTTATACACCTTGGTTTGGTTGTTTAGGAAGTCTTTAAGAGTTTTCCAAAGTTATTATCTTGTTTACGGATCTTTAAAGAGTCTTAGCTCATGTTTTAAAAGCTTTAACCAAGAAGGAAAAGGTATTGGGGGCCAATAAACAAAAAATAATCGACCTCTCATTAAGGCCCATGTCGAAAGAGATAAATTTTGATCTTATCTTCTTTTGAAAGTTTCAAGTGTACTCACATTGCATGAGGAATGCTAGGGTTTTGTTTTTTTTTCATTGAAAGAGTTCTCATGTTTGGTGTGGAGGTTTCCTCCTTACCTTCCCGAACTCCATCCACATTGAAGAGAAGGAGGAGTAATGGCACGTTGTAGGGAACTTGAGAAGAGAGGTTGTAAGAGCTAAATGAAGCAATGATAGATCATTCACCACACATTCAAGGTCCCTAAAATGTTAGTTCTAGGTTTTACATGGTATGTGGCGCATTCTTTACCAAGGACTATATTTGTTTTTTTTAAGGAAAGCTTGCAAAAAGTGTTAAAAGTTTATCAAAGGTATTCCAAGTCCAAGGAATGAGAGTCTTATTCCAAATATCTTCATGAAAATATGCATTTGTAAAATTATGCAAGTTTATTAGGGTTTTGTGGCCTATCATTCTAGGTTTTCTACCATCACAATGAGTTCTCAAGACCATATCCAAGCCTCATTTGTGATAATGATAATGAAAAGCCTATTTTCCATGAAAAAAATAAAAATTTACACCTATAGGTAATGATGATAGTGATCAAAGAGGACAAAATTAAGGAAAATGTTGTGGCATCAAAGGAGATCACAATCATGATGTAGACCACAATGACATGAAGAAGGATAACAGTGGACAAGCAATACATGATTGAAGCACAATAACAATACACTAAGTTGAATGAATCAAGGTGATAATGAGAGTGTTGATTATGGCTAGAGATTGTGGGAAGGTAGTGTGTTTGTGGATATTAGTGTGCATGAGGGGAAATGTAAAAGATGTTCAAGTTGAATATGATTTCTAAGGGAAACTATGGTATCAAGTATGATAGTTTAGAGAGGATTCTAGTACCTAAGAAAGAGGATAGTGGTAAGACAATCATGGACTATTATCATGATAAGCATATATATGATCTATGGAATATTTAGGTGACTAAATGATAGTAATGATGAAATTTGAGTTCCATCAAGCTCCTAACAGTCACAAAGATCGATGGAGAAGCAGCAGAAGGAATACCATAGTCATCCAATGAACAATGTCTTTTGACATAGTCATAATACAAGGGACAATCTTGCAAAATACTTTGAAGTCATAAATAAGACGCATGCACAAAGTACATAATATAATGAGTAAAAAATATAGGCTATAAGTTGAATGGTATAGGTTCATATACAATATAACAATGGGTCTTTGAAAAATCACGTGAAAACCCTGAGAAAGGTAGTCAACTAGTGAACAATTCATAAATGAATGAATGATAAAGAGACGATAACCTATTACATGTAGAAGTGCAATCAATATATATACCCGGAGGTGGTAGTATCGAAGAGTACAAAGGACAGTGTCGAAAGAAATGCTAGCTATAAGGTCATGATAGTACAGTCATTATGGCAAGGACAATTCAAGAGAACAATAGAGTCATGTGAAAATGAGATCTTGATAAAAATAGGTGACAATAATAGTGGCATGGTATGCCTCTAAGACCCATGAACATAGCATAAGATAAGCTAGAAATGACAATGATAGGGTCAAATACATCATGTCATCCTAAACATCCACAAATGGCAATGATGATTGTGAACATACATGGTAGTGACAAGAGACATGAAGTTTAAGTAGCTTACATGACAAATAGATAGTGGGAATCTAATGTGTCAAGACTATATGATGATATTAACTATGCAAAGCAAAATGAAAATGTTGCAAGGTAAAATATTGTCTATACATGTATGACATTTTCAAGAAACTTAACATGTATGATAGACCTAAAGGACAACCTAAGGCAACAAGTTAGTGTTTAATGTTAACAAATTTTTCTTACCTTTCCCAAGAACATGCATACAATTTTTTTTAAGCGACCTCCCAAACCTTGTTTGAATCCACTTGTTATCAAATAAGAATGATATGATAGGCTTGTGATCGAAGAGTCTATTGTAAATGGTAGAAGATAGTCATATGGCTTCTAAATAGATACTATAAAGGCCTTGTGTATATCTAGAACATATATAATACAATGAAAAATGGTAGTCAAAAGATAGTCACAAGGAATAGTTGCATGTTAGTCTACAAAATAATGTGTATAACAGGAGCCCTGGCATAGGTTGTAGACAAAGGAAAAGTGTTCCTAATCAACATAATAGTTACTCAAAAAATAGCAACCTATGGACCTTGTAACTAGGTAACCAAGTATAAATAGCAATCTATAAGTATATGGTTGATGAGAATAAATAGTGTGTGACTAAGGTTTTGGTTGAGGCAAAAAAATAAGGGTGCAACAAGAAGGAATTTGAGACTTATAACCCTAGAAAAATGAAGACAATCTACAAGTTAAAATATAGTGCCATGGAGCAAGATTACTCCTACAAGCCTAATCAAGCATGCTCAGAGTATCAAAGTGGAGATTAGTATAGTCCATAGATTTATATTGCTCAAGAGTACAAAATAATGTCATAATAGGGAGCCTTTCATGGACTTTGTAACATATGACAGCGAATAAATGGTGTTCATTGTTGGTTTGAAAATCTTGGCATATGTGAAAACTATTAACAACCATTAGAGGCAAGTAACAATCATAGACATAACCTACAAGTGAATGGTGAACATGGCCTACTAATCATATAAGTACTTCAAGATTCTAATTATGAACAAGGATTGTCAAATGATTGTTTTATCAAATAATTATGACTGTTTCACAATGTTATGATAGTATTCATAGTAAATAAATAACAACGATAGAAATACATTGTCTAATGGGTCAAGATATGTATGAAATTCCATAAGGAGATGAACTTTAGTGAGAGGATAGTGTTGATTGGATGCACATATGCTCCATAATAATGTTTACAAATGACACTTTACAAACAAGGAAAAACTAATTAGCCATGAATACCTATTTCAATGTCTTAAAAAGTATGAAATGTTTTCTTTAGGTATCCAATATGGAGCAAGTAGTCCTACACCATAGTGAACCCTACTCATGACTGGTTAAGGCTAATAAAAAGATTTATGAAAATACATTGGAGGAGTCCTCATATTATGCCTCCTAGGAGTTAGGATAGTTGTAGCAAATTTGAAACATGTCCTATTATCATGAAAGTGGTATTCAAGGGAGTAAGAGTTGGTTGGAGAAGATTAAGGGGAAATTGGAAGAATTTATGACAATAGTTGTAGGTATCTAGGAGGTTGGGAGTAGATTCAAGAGTGCTTTCAGTTGAAAAATCCTAAGATCAATAATATTATCTTTCTTCAACACCACCTTGTAATCTTTGAAGGAGTCCAAAAAGGAGTTTTTTTCCAATGCCTAAATGAAGATCAAACCTCTAGGTCCAAGCAAGTAATGTCATTTATGGTCTTAAGCATGACCTATATTCTCTCCTATGTTGGGATTGAGAAAAAGGAGATGAATTGAGGCTAGTATTTGGTAGTTCTTTCTAGTTTTCTCTAAGTATTGTAACTCAAACAAAAGAAACATATTGTAGTATTTTGAAGAAATACAAGAAATTTCCAAACTTGTATTGCAATTGTAAGCATCTTTTATCAATAAAAATCAAGCTTTTTTGGCCTTTTTAAATATGTATGTTATTTGTAATCATGAATGATTGATGTAGTTTAGTGATAATACATGTTATGTCTCATTCTCAAATACCTACATACATATCTTATGTGGGTTATAGGTTATGTTACTAGTTCAAACAATTATCAGTTGTGAAACATTTAATTTTCCTTCTAAAACTATAGAACATTCCAACTTTCCTATGAAATATTGATGCATAAGTATGTAAAAATTCGAGTTGTGCATGAATTATCTTGGTTAATGAACAAATTGTGTGTTTTAAACAAGAGTATAAGCCACAAAACATTTGGTGTATCACCTCCTTTAGGTTGTAGATTTCATTTTGAGGTCATTTTCTTCTCCTTTTCCTAGTAAGTAACAGTAGTATAGATGTGTTTAGGTGATAAACCAAGGGAAATAGCCCTCTTTAGAGATTCACTCCAATTTATGGGCAACCCATAGGGCCTAGAGTGTTTCCATAGTATTAATCGAAGAGACAATTAATATTTGACTCTCTCAAGGGTGTATTTAGCAATTTGATAACAAAATACAATATGTTTATATATACATGTATATATTATATATCAATATATGCATATGTGTATGTGTACAGATACAATATGTGTATATATATACATGCATATATTATATATCATATCTATACATAGATATATATACATATATTATATATATCATATATATACTTACATATACATGCATATATTATATATATCATATATATACAATACATACATATATTATATATCATATGTATATATGTTACACCCCATTGTCTAATTACCTATTTATTGTTACATTGATGAGTTAAAACGCTTTAATACATGAATATGCTTTGTATATATTTTGATGGAAAAATATGATGAATGAATGTGTAATTCAATGTCAATGTTTTTTTCAATTCTTTATTATGCACATGAATACAATGTTATCGGCTAACTACTATTGTGTTGCACTAAGTTGGATGCAGGAAATGAATCAAGCCTTCAGAAGAGATGGGGAATATCACTCAGGAGAAGAACTTGTGGTAACCATTAATATGCCTATTTGAGCTATCACACACTTTAATGCAGGAGCATCTAGGGGTACTAGCAATCTTGCATCACCAAAACTATTGCTATTTTATTTTTTTCATTTTCAATAAGGGCTTAGGGGCTAGGTGAATAAATATTTTGATTTGCAACTTTGTAATTTTCCTTGGGATGAAATTGTAATTGTAATTTTGGTGGGAAATATTCTTTTATGAATATTTTTTAAGGAAAATTTGGAAAAATACCCCTCTTAGGCATCCAAATTCCTAGTTTAGGGTGCATGTTCTTGCATGTTCAATTACATGCCTTACATGTAATTGAATGTTTGTGCCACAATCTTTGCATGTTGTTGCATGACCATATTTGGAGCCGTCAAGGCCACCGAGAGTCAAAGAAGGTGTCTTGATTGACCAATGGTGTGTGTGTTTGATTCTAGATTTATTAGTGCTTTTATTTTCGTATCCCTCCTCAAGTTGGGCGTGGGATTTATTAGTGGTTTGTGGAGGTTATTTTGAGAAACCAATGGTGGTTTCTTCTCACACAAATTTCTATATATTGATGCTTGCTCATTTGGAGAGAGGGGGCCGTTTGGAGAAGTTGTGGTTGCATACCCAGATCCTATCAAAATGATGCTAGAATGTTGAAGACATTATGTGGCAGATTTTTGTATTTATGAAGCCCAAATTGTAAGGAAGCCCGTGAGCTTCAATTTGATGTAATCATTTTATGATTTAAGTAATGAGAATGCTGCTATTTTTTATTTCTTTAAATCTAAAATTTAATGGAATATTGTGGCCATCTTGCAATTATCTTTGTGTTTGTTTGATTCTATATTTGTAAGGGGAGTCCCCTTCATCAATGGTATCAAAGTTGGACTCCCTAAGTGTGCAAGAAGAAGCGTCGATGTTAGGAATTTTGCACCAGGACCTATGGTGGTCTATGTGTGGTGTGTAGATAGATCGTTGAATGTGAGGTAGTATATACCTTAAAGGTTAAAGATTGAGAGTGTGTGACAAGTGTTTGAAAAAATGCCAAATAGGAAAGGCAATTTTTTTGTCATAGTTGTGTATGCAAGTGAACAAGTAGGAGAAAATATTGGAGAAGTATGCTTTGAGGAAGGGATAGAGAAAGAAAGTGAGAAGGAAGAGAAAAGTGAAAAAGATATTAAAGAGGTTGCAACAACAACAAAAGAGTTGAGAGAAAAGGAGGACATTGAAGAATATGAAAACCAAGTTGCATTAGTTAAAGAAAAGGTAAAACTTGCATTTAGTGAACTTTCATTGATGATTTTGGTTTGCATGTGAATGATATGAATGAGATGGATAGATATGAGGAGGCTGAAAATTTTGTTGCAATAGTAAGGAAGAGAGGAATATCATATTTTGATGAGGTTAGAACCAAATCTAATTTGTGTTTGAATGATATGGTGAGTTATAGTGAAGAAAGAATTGTAGTGGTGAAATTTGTAGCAGAAGGCAATGAGGTAAAATCATATTTTAATGTGTGTTTTGATGAGGATAAGAATGTAGAAATAGATAAATTTGTTGCAACAATGAATCAATTTAAGAATGTTAAAATTGAGAAGTCGGAGGTGAAGGTAAAAGAGGAGTTTGATAGAAAGATTTGTAAGAATGGTAATTTATTGTAGGATAGAAAGGATGAATATTTTGATTGTATTACTGACATTGAAATGGATATAGAGGAGGAAGATGGAAAGGTTGAATATCTTTATTGTGTTACTGACATTGAATTTACAACATTGGTTATAGGACAAGGAAGTGATACAATTGCATATATTGTAGAAGGCATGAAAGAAGAAAACAAAGTTGAAGATGCAATAGATGATGAAAAGTTAATTCAAATTTCAGTGAATTTGAGAATAATTATTTTCATGTTGAGATGGATGGGTTATTGAACGTAGATGAGATGGTTTAGTTAGATTTTGTTAGAGATGATTGGTATGCAGAGAAGGATTTGTATGGTGTTGCAGAGTTAAGTGCAAGTGCAAATTGGTGGAGGTGGACAGACTATGGTGGGTTGAATCCTACAATATCGGAGAATAATGTGAGATACATTTGGAGGAGGTGGTTGGGTTATGGTGGAGTTTATTCCACATTGAAGAAAAGGAGTAAAGAGAAAAGTTGTCAGAGGAGGAGGTTGCTTGTTTCTGTTAAGTGTTGGAAGAGGAGAAAGAAGAAACAATTGCAAGTACTAGATTTGGTGATGGAGTTTGTTGAGGATTTCTTGAAATCTGGAAGGGTGGTACTACCACTCAACTCCATTTTGTGAATCCATATTAAAAAAAAATCCCTACCCCGGGTGTGTAATGCAGGAACATCGAGGGGTACTAGCAATCTTGCATCACCAAAAATATTGTTATTTTATTTTGTTCATTTTCAATAAGGGATTAGGGGCTAGGTGAATAAATATTTTGATTTGCAACTTTGTAATTTCCATTGGGATGAAATTGTAATTGAAATTTTGGTGGGAAACATGCATTTATGAATATTTTATAAGACATAATTGGGAAAATACCCCTCTTGGGCATCCAAATTCTTGGTGGGGACCATTTGGGGTGTGTGTTCTTGCATGTGCAATTGCATACCTTGCATTTAATTACATGTTTGTGCCACAATATTTGCATGTTGTTGCATGACTATATTTGGAGTCGTCAAGGCCACAAGAGTCAAAGAAGGTGCCTAATTGACCAAGATGATTGGCCAAAAGTTAGGTGCCCATGTGAAGGTGGTGAAGGCAATGAATTATTTTATATTTTATTTTCTTATCTCTCCTCAAGTTGGGTGTGGGATTGCTTGGTGGCTTGTGGAGGTTTTTTTGAGAAACCAATGGTGGTTTCTTCTCACACAATTTCTTTATATTGATGCTTGCTCATTTGGAGAGAGGGGGGATTTTGGAGAAGTTGTGGTTGCATACCCAGATGTTGTCAGAATGATGCCATAACGTTGAAGACGTTATGTTGTAGATTTTTGTATGTATGAAGCCCAAATTGCAAGGAATCCCATGAGCTTCAGTTTGATGTAATCATTTTATGATTTAAGCAAATAAGAATGTTGTTGATTTTTCTTTCTTTAAATATGAAATTTAATGGAATTCTGTAGCCATCTTGCAAGTCTCTCTTTGTGTGTTTGATTTCATATTTGTAAGAGGAGTCCCCTTCATCACACTCACATCCTAGTTTGGTCAAGTAGAGTCAAGTTAGTCAGGAAATGGTAAGTAACCTTTAGTCATTGAATGGGAACGTTTTGCTTTGGTTTTGGTTTTATTCTTTGATTATTCTTGATTTGGAATTTGTGATTAAGTCTTTGTGCTGAGTGTAAGTTCTTCTTCATATGTTCATATTTATATATAAATCGATAAGTATATATACATAGAATGTATATATGTATATATGTACATGTTTACGATAACTCATACATATGAATATATACGTGCATGCATAAACATAGGTGGACATAATTACACATACTCATGTAAGGATGTATCATGTGCATAAGAATATCGATTGGACATATATGACATGTGTATATATATATATATATATATATATATATATATATATATATATATATATATATATATATATATATATATATATATCGATCAATGAATATGTGAATATATGTGTTTTATATGGGTATTAAGATAACGATATGTGTGTATATACATAATCATTAATATATATGTGTGTGTGTGATTGGAAAATAATAATTTAAGAGCTTTGCATACTTAAAAGCCAACAAAGTAATATCCATGTGGAGCACTTATATAATGTGCATATATGCATGAGTAAAGGTAGTGCATAAGTTGTTATAACAATGTAAAGTGAAAACAAATAGGAGAAGATTTAAAGCGCATAAGGCAGCACCATAGTTGGTAATGAAACATGTTTCAAGTACTACAAACAAAACATGCACATCATGATCATGTGGAAGAATGCAATGCCATAATATGTAGGATAAACCAAATAGAAGTCAAATGCTGGAAAGACCAACGCATAGCTGAAAATAAGTATGTAGACTTTGTCAAATCCAAAGTTGGTTGAAGCTCATGATGGTAGTCAACTTGCATAAAAATTCTAGGATACCTATACATATTCATTGTTGTTTTTTGACTTAGTAAAAGAGTCATTGCTTTCACTTGAAAGAGGGTGACTCATCCATTTTAAGAAGTTGGAAACATTTGGACTATTTATGTGTTCCAACTTTTGAGTTTAGAGAAGCCATATTTCATTCTAGATGGTTGAGTCGATGCATTTTAGAGGAGGAATTAGTCTTTATGTTGAGTGGTGGTAGAAAGGAGAGAAAAGGTGGTAGTTTTAGTAGCCTGTTTGTAGCATTGTGTTTCTCATATTTTAGTATATATAGAGGCAGCTTCTCTACCCTTTGTTACATTCACTCATTCATTTTGATTTCTTCTTATTCATAACTTTGGAGTTTTATGAGAGAGAGAGAGAGAGTTGGTAAGAGTTTAGTGAGGAAAGAGAGTTGGTTCTAGCATATTTTGCATATTGTTGAGAGCTTTGTGAGAGGCCAAGTTTGGAGATAGGTTGATTCTAGAAGGATCAACAAACGTGGTTGTGGGAGTGAGCTTGGGAAGCAATATCTTCGTTGAGAGATTGATGTAGTGGGGGAGGTACTGTAAAACACTCAACACAATTTCAATCAATAAAAACACATGTTAGATCATCAAACCAACAATCTCACACTATCTCATCAATAACACTCTATTCCTTATAGCAGTGCAAACTAGCTAAATCGGGTGAATCTTCCCAATGACATCCAATCAAACCAAAAAATGAGCCATTTCAGGGACCCATTTTAGTGCTCAACAACATATCAACACAACTTCATAGGTTTCTTTGTAATAGTTCCTTCAAACCTTGAAATTTCACGCTTTTTAGGCCTCAAATAGGCCACTTTTCCAAAGGACCTTGCTTTTAATCTTCTCACCAGACTTCAAAATCACTAGGAAAGTAGTCAAAAGGTTCAAAAACTTCATATTCCACAACTAGTTTGTATAAAAACTCACTTTAAAGGGCCAAAACAAAAAACCCTCACTCTAGGCCTAGAAACCCTAGGGCCTATTGGAAATGACACTTCCCAAACTTAAAAAACCTCAAAACCACCCAAAAAAAGTCTAAATTGGCTTTCTCAAGCTTAATCTAGCATAAAATTATGATTCCCTAACTCAAAACTCAATTTGACATCTCAAAACCTCTCAAATTCATTGGAAACACTATTTTTTTAGCCTAGGGCTTCATGCCCAGCATCTTTTTGGACCTCCCCTATAGAAAATTACCACTCCCACACCTTGTTATTGGTGATTCAAACCCATTCCTCAAGTCACAGAGGCTATAGAAAGAGGAATGGGTCAAAAAGCCATTTTATTGATTCAAAATCCTCTAATTTACAAGTTCAGGCCGGTTTAAGTAATTTGTTGATAAAATGCTCAAAACATAGTGAAAAACCTTCTAATAGGATTAAAAAGAAAGATAATTCACCCTACTACTCAAAGAGAAACAAATTTGTAGCAAATACTAGATGTACAGGCCGTACAATCTACTACTACAACAGAAAATAATAAAAAAATTATAAAAATTGAACTTTTATTGAATGCTTCAATCAACATATATGCTTCAACAACCTATAAACAAGTTTCTAATGGTTTTTAGGAGTGCACAATGCTTTCATGCAAGGAATTAGCGGAGGCAGCTAGGGTTTCGCCCGAGCCAAACACCCTGCGAGAGGATTTACAGGGGGCGTCCGGGGTCTCTTTTTCTGTTGGAGGCAACAGAGCAAGGATCTCGCTAGGGAATCATTGTGGTTTCTCAGCTGCAGACAATGGTGGAAAGGCGAAACCGTTCCAGAGTGCAGCTGCTTGTAATGATCCTGGTGCAAATGGGGTTTTAAAAAAGTTGCGGCTTGAACATAGATCTGGGCACAAAAAGGGAGTAAATCAGTCATGCAAACGCACTGTTGTGGAGAAAGGTGAGAACCTTGCAACGCTCCAGGTTGCAGATGAAATCACTTTGGAGCTAGACGGTGATCTGGAGAGAGAAGTTGTTTACAATGAAAATGTTTTTGCTGGGCTGGGTCTGATTGGGAGGTTCAGGGGCTTCTGGCCAAGCTTACCTAATCTTCACCAGTGGATCTCCAAAAATTGGTTGCCCTTGTTGGACGGGTATGTTCAGATTTACCCTATGGCCAAGGGTTTCTTTATTGTTGTGTTTGAAAATGAACAGGATAGAAATAGGATCTTCTTCAAGTATCACTGGGATTGGGAAGAGAAGCATGTCCTGATGCTAAAGCCATGGCATCCGGCTTTCAACCCAGCTTCTGAAGTTTTTGAAATGGTTCCCCTTTGGGTGAGGCTTCCTAACCTCCCTCTTCAGTTCTGGTTTGATTCTTGTCTGAAGGCCATAGGAAACTCATTAGGAACCTTCATAATGGTGGATGAAGCTTCGTCTAATCTAATGCATTCCACTTATGCTCGCACCTTGGTAGAAATGGAAATTTCAAAGGTGCCCCCGAAGGTGATTCGCTTAAAATCCTCACAAGGTTGTTGGGTACAGACCTTGGATTATGAAGGAGTTCCTTTTAGATGCAGAAAATGCCATCAAACAGGGCATTTGGCGGCTGAGTGTATCAAACGAAGTAGAAACAAGCTTTCCTCTTGGTGGAAAGATGCATCCACCCAGCATTACATAGTGGAGAAACAAGAGGCGAAGCAAGGAAGCTCTCAGAGGATAGGCTCCTTGGAGAAGAGAAGGGCTTCAGAGGAGCCGCATCAGGGGGAGCGTCAGTTGCTGCAGGAGGAGGGTTGTATGGAGCAGCAACATTTTGAGTCGGCCTCTACTCAGGAAGGACTATTAGCAGCAAACAAAACAAATGGGGCTTTTGGTGGTGGAGTCAAGGAGTTGTGCACCAAAAATGGATCTGCAACCCCAGATTGTAAGGAAAAGAAAGTTTGTGTGAGACCCCAGATGAAAGAAGCAGGAAAACGAAAGGTTGTTGAACAGCACCAGATAGGCAGCAGTGGAGATGGTGCTTGTAGGAGCCTCCGGGATTTACCTTCTCAGAAGAAGGATGAGAAAAGGCAGATTGATCTTGTTCAGCATCTTCAAAATAGAAGTGGAAATGACACTTGGAAGAATTCACAGGTTTTATCTTTGGATTGGCAGAAGGAGGCAGCAAGGATCGAGGACGGCTGGCAACCAGTCTTGGGAAAGAAAGAGAAGAAGGAGAAGAAGAAATCCTTTAACATGGTGCTTCGATCTCAGACAAAAGGCCTTTCAATTTATCGTTAATTTTTCCATATATATGAGTGTTGCTGTATGTTGTCTCTAGGTTTGGCAGTTGGGTTTAAGTGGAGTTTGTTTGGGTTTGTTCTGGAAGCTTTTAAGCTTTGCTTTGTAACTTGTTTTTTTATATTTTAATAATATAAATCTTTGTACCGACCAAAAAAAAAAGTTTCTAATGGTTTTTAAACTATTTACCACCAAAATAAAACTAATTCAACTTCCATAATTTCCCTTTGAACTGACTGGACTCTTCATATTCCCTTTACAATGCAAATTTTACAATTTTACAACTTTTTAAGTTTGCAAATTTTGCACAATTTTGCAATTTTTTAACATTTTGCACTTTTTGAACAATCCAACCTCATAAAAACCTAAAAATGACTCAAAATTGAATATTTACATCATGAAATGGTCTTGAGACCTTATTTTAGACAAAATTCTTCAAAAATCTATAACCTAGACCTTAACAATTTGAATTGACAATTTTGCACCAATGGTGCTCCTGCACCATACACCCCGGCTTTGAGCTTTTCCAAGTCCCTTGGAAAGATGAATGTCACATGTAATTCTTTGTATTCTTCATGACTTTGACTTCCTTGCTTTTCTTCAACTGGTCCATTGTGTTCTCCCTACTCACTGTCTTTATCTTCTTTGATCTTGCCTTTATTTTCATACTATTAGAATCCAAGATCAGACATGCAAACCATAAAATACCTTCCACAAGAGAAACACAAAAGAATCCATAGCAATTTGCATGAAGATGCGCAAATGAATAATATTCAAGAATTGAGAAAATACAAGAGATTAATTGCTTTATAAAAGCAATGTATGCATAACCCTAAAAGGAAACCCTAGTGTGCACACTTAATAATTAATTATTAACATACCTAAGTTTAGCTTAATTAAAACTAAAGTGATAAGTGACTTAATTAATTAACCAATATGATTAGATTAATTAAGTGAAATAACTTATTACTCTAACACCCCCCTTAAGATGAACTTAGGAAGTAGCTAAAACACTAAGGAAAAGATGCATGAAAGCAAAGATGGGTCCCGACAATAAGGCCTAATCAGATACCCATGTACAAATGCAATGAATGGGAAAGAGGAGAAAACCCAGTGGGACAAAACCCCCCCTCAATGAGATGAATTGCTGCAAAGAAGCACTAGAAGAACATTGGTGGAGTAACACTAGAATCTTGAATTTGGCAAGCAAGGAAAGATACCTCTGTTTACAAGAAACCATATGAGAGTCACTGAAGGACTCAGGAAAAATCATGATAATGCAACAACAGACCCGATGCCAAGGAACACTGGAAAACTCACAAACTGGAACAACCCTAGAATCTATAAAGCAACAGTAGATGAATAAATGATGCCCCCCATAAGAGGGAATGATTTGATGAAAGAATCTGGAAGCTATGTGTATCTCGATGTTGATGCCAAACTGTGACTAAATGTTACACCCCGATTGTATAGCTACTACTGCATAGGAAGTACATTGTAAATGTTTGAATCTTTCAGTTGAATAAAATAAATTGTTCTTGTGATCAATTGAATGTGTCCTAATGATTGTCTCATTATCTGATACTTCTATTTGATGTAATTCTTGAATGAAATTAGCATATTGAGTTATGGAATAATGTTGTTCTAACTTTCTACGATGCTTTATGTACATTGCTTTGGTTTTGAGCAAATGACTTTCGTTGTCATGTCATGATGTGCAGGAAACAAGTTCGTACCTCCAGACAGAGGAGAGATATCACTCGGGGAAGAACTTGGTTGGGTAAACAGTAATGGATACCAATTGGACATACACACACAAACCATAGAACTGAGTAAGCTAAGTCATTGTTCTGGTTAAAGGTAAGTCATCCGTAGGCTTGTCTAGTATCATTGGGAGTCGTGTCTTCTTCTGAATGTGTAAATAAGTGATGCTTGCCAGTATAATCTTATGAGTAATATTTCTTGTTAGAGGTGGATATGTGTATTTGTATATATACATATGAATACGATATGTACAAGTACCCATAAGTACATTCATGTCGATACAACGTATTGAGTAGATGGATATGCCATACGTGTGCGTCGATATAAGTGTATTTATGAATACTTATACGTAAACTATATATATAAATATATATATATACAAGTATATGTACCCACAACTAACTGGTCAAATGAATATATATATGATAACGGTATATTGCCTTGGAATTTATACATACACATATATATACATATACACGGTTACATATAGTATTGACTGGCTCACAATATATGGACAGATAATGTAGATGTATATACATGTATAGGTATAAAGATAAAAATATTATATTAAAATATAAATAGAATATAGTTTTTACAAATGTATACGATATTTGGAGTACTCTTCAAAAGGGTGCGTAGCTCATTAAGGAGGGTTTATTTTGGATCTATCGTTAGGGTTCGAAAGCTCTCTTTTGGTTTGACTCTTGGGATGGTTTCCCTCTGCTTATCTCTCAGTTTACTCACCTGATTCCGTTGAGCCAAAGTTTTCTTGCGGTTGGTTGGTCTCGGGTGAGTGACTTCAAGTCATTTTCTTCTTATGGGTGGTTGGAGAAGGCTTGTTGGAAGGATCCCACCCTATGGCCGGATGTGGGTGAGGAGGAAGGCAAGGCCGAGCTTAACGCGATTCTTTGTAGTAGGCGTTGTAGTTCTCTATAGGAAGAGGATATTATTGCTTGGGCTCATAATCCCAAAGGGAGTTATTCTGTTGCTTGGGGCTATCAGGTGTTGCTAGATCAAAAGTTGGCTAGGGCTGAGGTTCAGTGGAGGAAGAGGGTGTGGAGTAAGCTATCATGGCCTAAATGTAATTGTTTTGTTTGGACTTTAGCGTGGAATAGATGCTTGACCTGGGATAACATCCGTAAGCGAGGTTTCCAGGGGCCTTCAGTTTGTGTTCTCTGTGGAAAGGTGGAAGAGGAATCCTCACACTTGTTCTTTCGATGTCCCTTTATTGTTCAACTTTGGCATTGGTGGTGGGAGGTTTGGAAGAAACCGTGTGTTCATGCTTCTTCTTTGGTGGAGTTCTGGGATAGTATGGGAAGACCCCCCTCGTCGACTTCCTTTTTGCAGGATGTCTAGTATGCGGGCCCTACTTTTCTTCTTTGGCAGACCTGGTTGGAGCGGAATCGTAGAGTTTTTTGTGGTGTTAATTTGGTGGTTCAGTAGGTGTGGATTCGTATATTAGGTATGATACAAGAGTCGGTTGTGGCCAAGTGCGAAGTGTCTTTCCCCCTGGGGAAAGAGGATGCTGAGCTGGTTGATAGATTGGGACTTTAGGGGAGACATTCTTCTTTTGGGGGTTCTAGGAGATGCAGACTTGGGGCCAAGAGAGTGCAACGGCTGGGTAGATGGCTTCCTCCTCCAGCTAGAGTCTTGAAGATCAATTCAGATGGATCTTCTAGAGGTAACCCTAGGCCTACTAGGATTGGTGGGGTTGGCAGAGATTCAGGGGGTTCAGTGATTTTTATTTTCTCTATTCATGAGGGGGAGAAGACGGTTAATCTCATGGAGGGCTTGGCGATTCTTTATGCTATGGAACGGGCCCTTGCTTTGGGATGGCAGAAGGTCATTTGTGAGGCTGATTCACAAATCTTGATTAATCTGTTGAATGAGAGAAAGATGTCTGATATTAATTGGCAGTTGGCTTTAGTTGTTCAAAGTATTCTTCAGGTTTGCTCCAGGATGGAGACGGTTTCTTTTGTTCATATCCCGAGGGAGTGGAATCGGGTTGCTGACTGCTTGGCTAAATGGGCTTCTGAGCATGATACTGGCTGGAGGATTGAGGATTGGAGGTAGGTCTCCCCTGAGTTACGTCAGGACTTAGATAGAGTCCTTGAAGAGGATAAAAAGATATTGGAAGATAGTTGATCGTGTTTTTGTTCCTGCTTTGGTGTTCCTTTGGTTTTCTGGGGCTAGCCCCTTGGTTTTGGTGTAATTATCTCTTTTGATTTTCAATAAAGTTTTTACCCCTTTTTATAAAAATAAAAATAAAAATGTATACGATATTATTTAAATTACTAATTTAAATAATTATACATGTAAAATAAAACTATATTATATAAATATTTTAATAAAATAAAATATATAAAGGTATATTTAGATAAAGATTTGAAAATCAAAAAATGAAATGTAAATTATCATTTTATTAAAAATATTTCTTAGAGAAATGAGACAAAATCGAAAAAGAGAATATAAACGTTAATCTAAAATAACGATTTTCTCTAATGAGGAATACTTCATTAGATTGAATTATTTGGCTTCAATTTTAAACCATTGCCAAATGCATCATAGTATTATTTTGAACTTTATTAAAATATTAATGAGTAAAAATTTGAAATTAAAGTTGAGCTGTGAAAATGGCGAAAGGAAGGAAAAACGCGCAGAAAAAATGCGTGATTAGGGCCAGATGTCTGAAAATAGCCCACTGAACTCATGCTTGGCAAATAAAATGAGATGTGGACGCCATTGGAACTGAGAAAAAGTCTCAGATTAAACTTGTCATTTAACCTAGCAGTAAAAACGCGCCTGAATCAAGAGCTGTCACGATTTTAAGAACTAAGCAATTTCGAATTTGATTAAAACGTCATTGCTGTCAGATTAAGCAGAACGAAACCTTGCCATTATGCAACATGTTTTTACTTTGAATCATTCCAAGTCTTGTTGGCAGTACTGGCGCCATAGAAAGAGGAAACAGTTCAAATGACAACCCTATAAATACCTGCAAATGTCATTCATAATTTACACGAATTCACAATCAAGATTTTGAAATATTTTCTAGAGCATTTTGCAGCTGAGAGAGAATTCGCCATTAGAAAGGAAGTTGTTAGTTTTATTTCTTGTTAAGAAAACTATTGAGTTGAGTTGAAAGAAACAATCTCTGAGTTGAGAACAACTATATAGAATTGTCAAATTGTTGTGCTGAGAACTCGTTATAGAGTTAGCTGAAAGTATTTGGTGAAGGCAAGAGAAGGAGTTACTCTTTCAAACATCTGGAAAGCTTAATCAGGCATGCTAATTCTAGCTTTTACATGCTTTCTATTATTCTTGTATTTTGGATATAATTCAAAATCATGTTCTTGACTGGAAAAAAATGTGTCTGAAAACTGGTTGCTTTGGAATGAATAAGAAAGAAGAAAAGACTGTTAGCATGAGTTAAATAGAATGTTTAATGCATATAATCTTTTATTAGTTTATGTTTTCATTAGTGTATGGTTTACACTTGTCAAAGGATTGGAAACTACATAAATTGATTTGATTTCATATACGGAGTATATACTTGTAATTAGTTACTAAAATAGGAACGTATCGTGAGCATTATATGAACTACAAGTTACAACTAGATACTAAATAACTTAGTCAAGTTATTGTATCCCTACGATGAGAATATCCTGAATAAAGGCGTTAGTTGTAGAATCTTGTTAAAATGTTCATCATTCCAGTAGTTAGATTGTTGTAGGAAGTCTAGGGTACGGACTACCCCGATAGACCAACCTACGCGTAAAATAAGATAGCCTCAAGTCAAGTTGAACCTGGCTAGTGAATGTGGCATATGACCTATGTTCTTCATTGAACGTAAACACTTTGGCCAAAGTAGTGTAAGGAACCATTTAGATGTAGTACTACACTGTCAGTTCACCGTGATCCCGAATTACATCCTAGTTTGAGAATTGTCAGTTGCACGAAAGCTAGCTATGTAGGATCACAACACTATGTCTAGTTGGTAGTCATTAAAGGTTACCCAACCAATCTCTTCTTCGAAGGGAGGGTCGTTCATTGCAAAATGATCATGCGGGGGACCGCATTATAAGTCTGTGGTTGGCGGAAAAGCGCCCGAGTGATGTTTCTCCTCCTCAACACCCGACTGATGATCCAAGACTTGACAGGACGAACTCCTAGACCTTCTTACTTCTATTGGTGCCAAAAGCCTATGGGCTATGTATGTATATTACTCTTCTTACTTTGTAATTTCATTTGGAATGAAATAGTTAAAAGTTGCAAAAGATGTATCTTGTTTATGTTATTGAAAGGA
Source organism: Sequoia sempervirens (assembly GCA_007258455.2). NCBI lineage: Eukaryota > Viridiplantae > Streptophyta > Pinopsida > Cupressales > Cupressaceae > Sequoia > Sequoia sempervirens. Next base: position 179,085,319 of record VDFB02000015.1, read on the forward strand.
AAAAATTTATCATTATGATATTGCTCTTACTTTTGTGACTGAATTTTAAGGTTTTAAATTTATCGTACAAGTGTGTTCGTTACACTAAAACTGATCCATAGGAGCAAGTACCATGAAGATTTTGGAACTTAACCATAAAATGAATGGACCTCAAATTGAGATGTGACCTAATGTGAATCTAATGCGATTCAAGATCATTAACCATAGGCTCTCAATCTGAGATGTGAACCGATGCAAACCAAAATGTGTCAAGCTATGAGCAAGATGTGGCCAAAAGAAACTATAGAATCTAGATACAACTCATATGAGTTGTCATCAATATGAAGATGAGATCAAAGTGCATGCAATGCAACTACACTCTAATCAAATTATTATGCAAGAATCCCCCCTAATGGAACTTTATATAAGTTTATTTATTACAATACCCCATGATTGTAAAAGGAGAACATGCAAAACATACATAAATTAAAGAGAAAATGCAAATCTAGTGCATGAAAAAAAGAAAGAATGCATGCACAAACCAATGTTCACATCTTCCTCCATGATTAAAAATGACTTCAAATCTATGTAGAGGACTGAATCAGCTTTCTGGTGCACTTGAATTGCGAAAAATGGATAACCAAGGCAAAAGATATGCCCTCCGAAGTGAAAACTGCTTCATCTGACTTCAGAGGCCTACAAAATAAAATTGGAGAAAAATATAAAAAATCCTCTTAGACCACTAGATCGGTGTCAAAATCATCTTTCCAACGGTATCTCATTTGTGAAAAAACAACACCATATGCAAAAGTTATGCCCGATTTAGTGAACATTGCTCCAAAACGGCCAATAAGGCCTACAGGCAACCTAAGGGGCTAAAAGAAATCGGCCTCTGGTCCTGTGCGTGACCAGGGGCTTGCAGGAAAGGGGCTGAGGCGGAGCCCCTGGTCACCCATGTGACTAGTGCTAGAGCTAAGGGTGGCTGGAGGCTGGGCACAAAGTGCTTAGTCCCCCATATGACCGCTATTGGTTTGGAGGAGCTTGCGAGGGCTGTCCAGGGCCAGTGGCAGATTGGTGGGGCATCGCCGGGTGGTGCGGCAATGGCGTGAGCCATTAAAATTGGCAACACTTTTTATTAAGCATTTTTTTCAATTTTTTTTAAAATGCCTCGTAAAGCGTGTTGGGGAGGCCATACACCCCCCAACAATTTTTTTTGCCTCCTAGATCAACTACACCAAAATCAACCAAACAACAGGTGTTTCTAGGGTTTTTGGCCACTGCGAACACGGTGGTGACCTCTGTTTGTGCCTAATGTGCCCCAAAAAACCAGTTACAAAAAATTACCAGACTTAAAACCCTTGCAGATCTGGCAAATGATGATGAAAATCAATGAAACAAAAGCCAATCCTAACTTTTTCTAGCGCTTTGAATCCAATGGAGATGCTCGATCTGATCCAAAATGCTTCATAAATAAGCTCAAGGCATGAAACTTGTGAATAAATATTCAACGAGCTCCCTTCAGGTGTATTTTACTCTAGGTATCAGCCCGCACATCGCAGGAAATCCACTTGGCCTTTTATCAAGGTGTGCTTCCCCCTCCACATGTCTACTCTACGCACCCCAAGGGTTTCCCTTCCTTTGCATCTCGGGAATCCTGCTATACTTCCACGTGCCGTAGCTGTGTGCCATTCTTTTATCATTCCTTTTTGCTTCCTCATCGGGCTCCACTCGAGTGCCATGAAGCTCTCATTCCCAAAGAAATTTGGCAAGCCCCACAATTGTTGTCTATGATGCATTCTTGCTACGTGTCTACTCTTCGTAAATCTTTCAGCAAGAGGATGAAATAACTACCGCGGGCAGCGAAATGCTGCCACGCGTCTCTTTTGCGCCCAGCTGATGATCGTTTCCTCCACTTTTGGATAGAGCTCTACCCACTCAACATGTGTAGCCTTGGCACAAGTCTTCAGCGATGAGGGATAAAGGTTCACACTGATAGCGAAATGTTTCCATGTGCCTATTTGGCGAATCTTGTATTCGGGCGATGAATCAGGCGAACCAAATGTTGCGATTGGCCACTGCATGTCATAATCATTTGCACGGGATGGTGACACTTGTCTGTTTAACCTTGTTGGGACCACCACCATCATTTGTAGGAGATGCACCTGAGCCTGGAATGACCAGATGCTTGGTTTCAAATCTTTTTTATTGCAACAACTTGGGGAATATTCTTATTTTTGCATCATTGCTAGGGATCACGAAATCTTTTCTATTGCTGCTATCCGAAGTGGTGGGAATTTTTTGCTATATATACTTTTCTCTATTGTGAGAAAAGGGTCTGAAATTTTGAAGGAACACTGGTTTTAGGAAAAGACGCCAGGCCTTTATTATTGTTTTATTTTATTGCAAAAGACTTTTAGACTATGCTAATTGTTTGGCCTTTCTGTTATTTCATGCTATTTGATTGAACTGTAAAATGTGTTGCTATTTTTTGGATATTTCATTTGAGAACTTCTATATATATTGAATGCAAGTTTGTTGATCTAGATCATGTCTAGTGACTCTTCTTGGTAGTAGGAATGTATGCAATGTTATTTTATGTCAATGAATGGATTCTTTGTGCTTTAATTTCCAGTTTATGTTTTTTTAGAACATTACAAATACCAATCAGGCCCTTAGATCTATGATTTATCATGCCTATCATTAAGTCTTGGCGCATCACCTTAGGTTAAACTTATTTTATTATATATGTTTCATTTTCTCTTTCCAAAACCCCATTATAGAAGAAGCCGAATTCTCTAAAAACTTGAAGGTCACTCAGTTTAGCGCAAAAGGTCCCCTATAAACTGAGTTTCCCATAAGACATTGTTACCTTGTCAAATTTTGGCATCAACAAAACCCTTGAGAAACCCCGAACGTGCTCTATAATGAATTTCTCTAGAAATTTGAAAAGGGGTTGCAAATCAAGGCTTTGATACCATGTTAGAATCCAAGATCAGACATGCAAACCAAAAAATACCTTCCACAAGAGAAAAATAGAAAAATCTAGAGCAGTTTACATGAAGATGTGCAAATGAATAATATTCAGGAATTGAGAAAATACAAGAGATGAATTGCTTTATAAAAGTAATGTATGCATAACCCTAAAAGGAAACCCTAGTGTGCACACTTAATAATTAATAAATAATTAATTATTAATGTGTCTAAGTTTAGCTTAAGTAAAACTAAAGTGATAAGTGACTTAATTAATTAACCAATGTGATTAGATTAATTAAGCGAAATAACTTATTACTCTAACGCATACCTTTCACTATCCTATTGCACTATGGGGTGTTGTTTTACTCCTTCACCATCAAATACTATTGTCAAATTTTCCTTTTCACTTGTACTCATTCTCTCATCAACTGTTCTTACTTGTTTCTCAACTTTTTCCTCGTTCCACTGCCCTTTAACCTTTTGATTTGCAACTTTTTCACTGTCCACTGTCCTTTTACATTTACCAATTCTTGTCAGACCTACACTCACTTTGTTTACTGTCCTAGCATCATCAACCATTTTTATCTCTATGTCCTCTATTTTTCCAATCCCATATACCTTTGTACTAACATCCTTTGATTGCCCTTTTTCTGTACCAACAACCTTGCACTTTACTGTCACATCATCATCACGATTCCTTGTCTTCTTATTCACTATCACATCTTGGTAACACACTGTACCTTTACCCACTGTCTTACCAACATCATCAACCTCTGTTATATCATTTCTTACCTGTCTTTTCACTCTTTTCCCTGTTATAGGGCACATAATCATTCCAACCATGATACTTTCACTCTTGTCTTGCCTTTCCAAAGGCTCTTCACACTCACTCTGCTCTTTACCAATCTAAAAATCTTTACCAACAACTTTCTTTTGCCACACAAAAACATTCTTCCTCATAACTGATTGAAAATAACCAATACTCTTTCTTTCAATTGTCTACAAATCAGATTCCCTTCTTGTTTCTACTGTCCCACCTTTATCAAGCATTGCATTAGCTTCTAAGCTCTTATTCTCTTTTTCCTCTATATTCACACACTCTTTTCTCCCAAGCATAATAATCTCACCTTGGTCTTTTTCTTTCTCAATAAATGAGGTCAAAATGAACTCTTTTCCATCCTTTTCAATGAGGTATGTGTTTTGTATACCATCATACAGGGCTGATTTGTCAAATTGCCATGGCCTCCCTAATAACATATGGTAACAATTCATGGGAATTATGTCACAAATAACTTCATCTTTATATTTCTCAATCTAAAACTCAACTTTTGCTTGCTCTCTCACCACCAAGGATTGACTATCACTAACCCATGACACCCTATATGGCCTTTCTCTAGGTAATCTTTGTAAATGCAACTTTTCTACCATCTCATTTGACACAATATTATTTATACAACCAGAATCAACAATGACTTTCCATACCTTGTTCTTACATCTGCAGGCTATCCTGAATAATGCTCTCCTTTGAAGCAGCTCTTCCTCCTTTGTGGTCTTTAAAACTTGCTTCTTCATCATCAACATTTCACCAATCTTAGGAGTAGCAACCAATCTATTGGAACTTGAACTACTTTCAGCTTCATCTTCATGAACAATTTGAGCTCTTCTATCTGGTTTTATTTCTCCTCCACTTGTTGATGAACTAGCCTTCTCAAGGCACTTCTAAGCAGGACGTCCATACTCTTGACAATGATAACATCTACTTGCAAAAGTGTTGGAATTTATTCCACCTCCAAATCTTCCCCTTGTACCTCGGTATCCTCCTCTAAAATCTACAACTTGTTCGTCCCTTTTGTTTGGTTCTTCTTGTGGATTTTCCGTTGCTTGCCTTGGAGTAGAGAAAGTTCCTCTTCCTCTCATGGTGCCGCCTCTTCCTCTTACTATTTTCTCTTGTCTTCTCTTTACCTTCTCTTTAGCCTTCAATGCCATTTTGTAACATTCTTCTACATTTCTGGGATTAGTCAAAGCCAACTCATCCTATATATTCATCCTTAAACCACCCAAGTACCTAGCTATTTTCTCATCTTCATTTTCATTGTGATTAGACCTCATACTCAATCTATAAAATTCTTCAATGCATGCCTTTACATCCATTTCCTTTTGTCTCAAATTTTGCAACTTCTTAAACATTTGAACTTGATAATCTAAAGGGAGAAACTTACCTTTTAACTTAGCCACCATCTTGTCCCAATCCAAAATCTTGGACTTGCCTCATTTTCTTCTTTTTGACTGTAGATAATCCCACCTTACAAGTGCATGACCCTTAAGCTTTGTTTTGGCAATCTTCACTCTTTGTTCTTCAGGAATCTCTTCACATTCAAAATAGTTATCCAAAAAAGCTATCCAATCTAACAATTCCTCTTCATTCAAATTACCATCAAAATTTTGCACGTTTATTTTTACCTTGTATTTGTCACCTCTTACAACCTTTATCAACTTGACCATTCTCTGGTCTTTTGGATCAAGCTCTTCTTCAACATCTTCTTCTTCTGATTCACTGCTCTTAACTACTTCTTTTCTCTTGTTGGTTTCTAAGGCTGTCAATCTCTCTTCCAGTTCTCTAATCTCTTTAATGTACTAGTTTCTTAATTCATTCATCTCCTTTGTTGTACTCTTTCCTTTTGGAGGCATCTTTGCAAACTTGCCTCTTCACCTTCCAATTTTTCTTTCATAATCTTCAACTTTTCTTCCACAAGAATCTAGTACCTTGCTCTGATACCACTTTGATGCAGTGGGAGAGGACTTGTAAACACACTCGACATAATTTCAATCAATAACAACACCTGTTAGATCATCAAACCCGTAATCTCACACTATCTCATCAATAACACTTTATTCCTTGTAGTAGTGCAAACTGGCTAAATTGGGTGAATCTTCCCAATGACATCCAACCAGACCAAAAACTAAGCCATTTCAGGGACCCATTTTAGTGCTCAACAACATATCAACACAGCTCCATAGGTTGCTTTGTAACAGTTCCTTCAAAACTTGAAATTTCACGCTTTTTAAGCCTCAAATAGGCCACTTTTCCAAAGGAATTTGCTTTTAATCTTTTTACCAGACTTCAAAATCACTAGGGAAGTAGTCAACATGTTCAAAAACTTTAGATTCCATAACTAGTTTGTAGAAAAACTCGCTTTAAAGGGCCAAAACAAAAAACCCTCACTTTGGCCTAAAAACCCTAGGGCCTATTGGAAATGACACTTCCCAATATTACCAAACCTCAACACCACCCCAAAAAAGTCTAATTTGGCCTTCTCAAGCTTAATCCAGCATAAAATTATGCTTCCCTAACTCGAAACTCAAATTGACACCTCAAAACCTATCAAATTCATTGGAAACACTATTTTTTTTAGCCTAGGGCTTCATGTCCAACATCTTTTTGGACCTCCCCTGCAGGAACTTACCACTCCCACACCTTATTATTGGTTATGAAGACCCATTCCTCAAGTCACAAAGGCTACAAAAAGAGGAATGGGTCAAAAATCCATTTTATTGATTCAAAATCCTCTAATTTACAAGTTTAGGCCGATTTGAGTAATTTGTTGATAAAATGCTCAAAACATAATGAAAAACCTTCTAATGGGATTCAAAAGAAAGATAATTCACCATAATACTCAAAGAACAACAATATTGAAGCAAATACTAGATGTACAGGCCGTACAATCTGCTGCTACAACAAAAAATACAAAAAATTGATGAAATTGAACTTTTATTGAATGCTTCAATCAACATATATGCTTCAACAACCTACAAACGAGTTTCTAATGGTTTTTAAACTATTTCCCACCAAAATAAAACTGATTCAACTTCCACAACTTCCCTTTGAACTGACTGGACTCTTCATATTCCCTTTACAATGCAAATTTTGCAATTTTACAACTTTTTAAGTTTGCAAATTTTGCACAATTTTGCAATTTTTTAACATGTTGCACTTTTTGAACAATCCAACCTCCTAAACACCTAAACATGACTCAAAATTGAATATTTACATCACGAAACAATCTTGAGACCTTATTTTAGACAAAAATCTTCAAAAATCTATAACCTAGACCTTAACAGTTTGAATTGACAATTTTGCACCAATGGTGCTCCTGCACCAGAGCTATAAATTCTAGGCATGTTGGTTTTACTTATCTATTCCTTTTATATTGAAAATTACATTTTAATGAAAATGCTTGAGAAAATATTGTATTATTTGTTGTGATGAACTTGTTTGTTCAATCTTTTGATTATCCTTGTTTTGAAAGAGCTTGTATGATCTTTGGGCGATTTATTATGAAACTTTAATGGTTGATACTATATATATAGTTATTCTTTATGACTGGATTTTGTGGGGATATAAAAGATAATATTAGTGTATTAGCTCAACACCTAAATTGTCATAGACTATATTTATGTTTTATGGGGTGTGAATATGGGAATTAATATTACCTTGATGTACTATGTTGATTTTATCATTTATAAACCTATATGTTCAAGTGTGATTAATTTGGTTATTCCTAGTGTTAGGATAATCCATAGAAGGAAGTAACCTATTGGTCATTTAGTACTTTAGATGAACATCTCTTTTAGGATAAGGGTACATTATGATTGGAAAGAGTATGAATAGTCAAATACCGAATCGAGATAAGGGGTGGGTGAACGTACGACTTTGCTTACAAGAAATTGATTATATTAGAAACTTTGGCCAAATTATTGTAAGTAGCCATTGTTTGCACTATCATTTCACTGTGAGCCAGGTTTACATAACTAGGTTGGGAATGTCATACATGTAGGTTGTAGCCAATGCATAATAGCACTAGATTATGTAGGACACAACACCATGCTTAGGAGGGCTAGTATCATGAGGTTACCAACCCAATCTCTTCGTTGAAGGGAGGACCATCTTACCAGTTCTAGGTAGATGTGCAGGGGACTGCAATAAGTTTGTGGTTGGTGGAAAAGCTCGAGTGATACTCTCCCTCATCAATTGGCAACTAAAATTTGAGGATGTATGCTTGCAAGGACATCTAGACCATTTGTATCTCTATTTCATTAAGCTCATGGTAGCTAAGTATGTAACATGTAACTCTATCTTTATGTAAAATCGTAAATGGAAAAATGTTATCATTACATGGGATTATGTAATATGAAATCGTTAATTGGATTATGTATTGTTTCTTTATAAATGTAATGGGAGTTTGGAACGGGATTATTTCAAATGTGCATCTTATTATTGAATTAGAAAAGAAAAAAATTATAGCTATATGTTGGTAAATGTAAATTGTTCGCATGTGGGTTAAAACATAGTTAAATTCATTTGGGTAAAACTTTGGAATTGTTACACATGGTATCAAAGCCACTATGTTCAGCTTTGGAACCTTTGTGCTCGCTATGCTTTCATCCAAAAATATATGAGTCTAATATTTGGAATTCTTGTGCCAGGATGGTGTGTCTCAAGATGATCACAAGGAAGTCAATAATCGGTAATGAGCGCTACCTCAAGGCTAAGAAAGAAAGGGAAGCCATTGTTAGGACCATAGAGGGGACCAATTATGACAACACAATATGGTTGAGTGACAATGAGACCATTATTCATGCCCTATCACGTGTCAGTCAAAAAAGAAAGAGGATGCGTGAGGTTGTTAACTTCATAGCTCCTATCTCTCCTACAAAGTCAGATTCTCTACTGCTTTCCAAGAATATGCCCTCAGAATGGAGTGTTAGTCCTACCATGATCTTTAGGGACCCTCGTGTACTTTCGCTGTCAGAAGTTATTGAAATCGCCTCAAGTGGTGAATCGGAGGGATATGTTCCCCAGAACTATGTATCTAAGAGTAGGTCTAAAGGTTATGCACCATTCGATAATGAATGTGAACAACAATCAGAGGGATATGTCCCACTTAGCTGTACATTAAAAATTGAATTTGAGGGATATTCTCCCCTAGACTACTTGAATAGTCACTCTATGTAAATTTAAGGATATTTGAAATCCTTTTTATATTAATAAAATTTGATTTGGCAAAAAAATTGTGCAAAGAACACTTCTTTCAACCTCTTTATGTATGAATGTATATTTTTGGAAATATTTATTTTAAATGCTAAGTAAGCCATCATAGGATATAATTGAAATAAAACCTCCAAGTGAATCATTATTTATGAAAATGGTAAGAACAAGGACCAGCCTTAGGGATAGTCAAGAGGTAGGCCAAGGATCAAAAAACTTTGAGGCTAAAATGGATCATATTTTGGCCATGATGAATGAGACTAGAGAAAGAATTAGGAACCTCGAGAAAGAGGTAAAGGGAAAAGAGAGGAAAGAACAAGAAGTTCCTAATGGAGAAGAAGTGGAAAATTCTCATAATCATACTCAGTCAAGTGAACATGAGGATGATGAATTACAATATAGGTCTAAAGGAGGCAAGAGGAAATGACTTGCGAATGAGTTATCTTGAGATATGAGAAAGGCTACCCCTCCTAAGTTTGAGGGAACCACTAATGGAGATGAAACTGAGGCATGGATCATAGAAATGGAGAAGTATTTTGAGATTAGGAATTACTCTGAGGTAACTAAGGCCGTACGAGGAGCTTTTTAGTTGGGAGGAGAAGCATCCAATTGGTGGATGAATAAAAATATGGAGCTTGGGTTAAGTTCCTCGAGTCTTACTTGGAGTGAATTTGTGGACATTTTCCGAAAATGTTTGCTACCTCAATTGTATTATGACTAGAATCTTACTAATTTCTAAAACTTGAAGCAAGGAGATTCCTCTATAATTGAGTATTAGGAGAAATTCACTCATCTCCTAAAATATGTACCAATGTACCAAAAGGATGAGCGGTTTCACATAAGGAAATTCATCTTGGGTTTCAATGCCCAAATTGGAGGAGAGGTAGACATTCACGATCCTGCTACTATGGACCTAGTGTATGATAAATCCATTAAGCAAGAGTAAAGGCTTAAAGCTATCTCAAACTACTGTGAGAAGAATTAGAAAAAGTTTAATTGGTCACAAGCCAATCAAACTCCAAAGAAGCCAAGTGATGGACAAGATTTTTAAAGGAAAGGGGACAAGGGATTCTATAATAATTAGAAGGAATTTAGAAGGGACTATAGGGGGGAACAACACCAACAACAATAGCAATTATGGTAGGAATGAAGGTAGTTTTGGAAATCTTATGTCCAGGAGTGGGCCTTTGAGAGGATGTTTCACATGTGGAGGGGATCACTATGCGAGTCAGTGTACCAAGAAACCATCAGGGGCACAACCACATGGGAACCCTCTCCCCCCTCAACAAGATGATGTCATATTAGGGGTGAATTGGTTGTGGACGCATAGAGCCAAGGTAGATTATCATGCAAAACTTGTAGAATGCTTAGATGATCTTGGGAACTAGGTGTTTTTGCAAGGAATGCCTAGAGAAGTTAAGTTGCAAAAAAATTATGTCATACAAATGCATAAAGCAAAGAAGAAAGGTTGTCAACTTTTTGCTATGAAGATGGAGAAACTCGAGGAGTGCAATGAGTTCATCTCATAGGATGATGTAGTGTGCTATGGACCCCAAAATCTCTAAGAAGCTGAAGATGGTGAGATGGTGGAATCAAGAAAATCGAATATGGAGAAATATCCTATCCTTAAGGACTTTGTGGATGTATTTCCAAATGAATTACCTAGATTACCTCCCAAAAGAGAGTTCGATTTATCCATCAACATTATTCCAGGGTCAGAACCTCTATCAAAAGTTTCGTATAGAATGACCACAACAAAGTTAATGGAGCTAAAAGCTCAATTGGAAGAATTGTTGTTCGAGTTGATTCGACCCAATGTTTCACCCTGGGGAGTGCCAGTAATCTTTACAAAGAAGGACGATACACTACACTTGTGTATAGATTATCGCTTGCTTAACAAAGCAATGATAAAGAACAAGTATCTATTACCATGTATCGATGATCTCTTTGATCAGATGTGAGGGGTGACGGTGTTTTCAAAGATTGATCTACAGTCAGGTTATCATCAACCGAGGATCAAAGATGAAGACATATTCAAAACAACCTTCAAGACTAGGTATGGTCATTATGAGTTCACAGTCCTACACTTTGGACTAACAAATGCACCTACAACATTCATGAACTTGATGGATAATGTATTTAGGGACTACTTAGATAAGTTTGTGTTGGTCTCCTTGGACGATATTCTCATCTACTCCAAGAACAAAGAGGAACATCTCCAACATCTTGGGATTGTTCTCCAATGATTAAGAGAACATAAACTGTATGCAAAACTCTCTAAGTGTACCTTCTTTCAGAAGAAAGTGCACTATCTGGGTCATGCAATTTTAGCTAATGGGATTGCAGTTGATCCAACAAAAATAAAAGCAAACTTGAATGGCTAGTGCTAAAAAATGTGCCAAAAGTTTGAAGCTTTATGGGTTTGGCTAGTTATTATTGAAAGTTTGTAGCAAAAATTTCCATAATAGATTTTCCCATTACTTCATTGTAGAGAAAAGGGAAGAAGTTTGATTAGTTAGAGAAATTTCAAGTAGAGTTTGACTGACTCAAGGAGAAGTTGACCACAACTTTGATATTGAAAGTACTAGATTCAGATGGTGATTTTATTGTCATCGTGGATGCTTCAGGAGAATTTTTGGGTGGAGTATTGATGCAGGATGGGCGAGTCATAGCCTATGAGTCAAGGAAATTGAAGCCTTACGAGAAAAAATATGCTTCACATGATTTAGAATTGACAATAGTTGTCCATGCATTACAGATGTGGAGACACTATCTATTGGGGAAACCTTTTCAATTGAAGACCGATCATCACGGTCTAAAGTATTTGCTTACTCAACCTAATTTGAATGCACGAAAAAGGAGATGGTTGGAATTGATATTTGATTATGATCTTAACATCAACTGTATCAAGGGAAAGGAAAATCGAGTAGTATATGCCCTGAGTCGTAGGAGGAATATATCCTAGATGATATCAATTCAAATTGATTTCAAGGGTCAAGTTTTGTAGCAATCCAAGGGTGATGAGTACTATGAGCAATTCAAGCAAGAACTCTCAGATAATCCACAAGACCCAAGGTATGAAGGATTTCACTTTGAATTGTATAGTTTATTAAGGTTTAAGGGGAGAATTTATGTACCTAACTTTGAGGATTTAAGGAATTTAGTGTGGAAAGAAGTTCATACCGCACCTTATCCTGGACATCCCAAAGTAACTAAGTTGTTTGTCAATGTTAATCCATTGTATTTATGGAAAAGGATGAAAAGGGATGTTGCAAGATTTGTAGCAAGTTGCTTGGAATGTCAAAGGGTTAAGCCAGAGCATCATCACCCTACGGGACTTTTGTATCCTCGTGAAATTCCAGAAATAAAGTGGTAAGTCATTAGCATGGATTTTGTGCAAGGTCTTCCTATGTCGAGAAATAAGCATAATGCCATTTTGGTAGTGATGGATAAGCTTGCAAAAGTAGCTCATTTTATTCAAGGGAATCTAACAGATAGAGCTCTTGTTATAGCTCAAAAGCTTATTCAAGAGGTATTTAGGTTACATGGAATTCTTAAAAAGATTATTTCTAATAGGGATGCTCGTGTGACATCTAGGTTTTGGAAAACTTTATTTTCTTCACTTGGGACACAGTTGAACATAAATTCAATAAATCATTCAAAAACTGATGGTCAATCTGAAAGGGTGAACCAAGTGTTAGAGGATCTACTGAGAATGTATTGCTTGGATCAACAATACAAGTGGGAAGATTGCCTACCTTTGGTAGAATTTGCATATAATAACTCTTATCATTTTGCAATTAAGATGGTTTCGTTTGAATCATTATAGGTAGGAAGTGCTAAAAAGCTGGGATAAGTTAGAGGATAGGATAAGACTTGGGCCATAAATGCTATTAGAAATGGAGGAGCAAGTTGGTATAATTAAACAAAGCTTAGCGGAAGCTAATGATAGATAAAAGAGTTATGCAGATTCCAAGTGGGTGTCTGGGCATTTCTTAGTAGGAGAGAAAGTTTTGTTAAGAGTTAAACCTCACAAGAGTTCTATAAAGTTTGGGAAGTCATCCAAACTAGCTCTACACTGTGTAGGTCCTTATGATATTCTCGAGGAAGTAAACCCTATTGCATATCAATTTGCTTTTCCACTAGCTCTTGCCAGGATGCACAATGTATTTCATGTGTCGTACCTTAAGAAATACATGTCAAGGGATAATCATGTTATTGGTTGGAATGCTTTACAGGTACAAGACCTAAGAGTGGTAACAATCGAGCCTCTTAGAGTACTCGAAATACGTAAGATTCACTTATGTAATAGAGAGGTTCTGCAATGCAAGGTCTAGTGGGATCAGTATGCAGAAGATTCTATCACTTGGGGGGACTATGCTAAGATGAAGAAAAAATTCCCTCATGTTTTGCTAGACTTTGAAAGTTCCTAAAAAACAATGTTTTTATGTTTTATGGATATGTTCCATGTTTGATACTTAAAATCATCAGGGACGATGATTCATAAGGGGGGAATATGTTACACCCCATTGTGTTATTACCTATTTACTGTTACATTGATGAGTTAAAATGCTTAAATACATCAATATGCTTTGTATATATTTTGATGGGAAATATGATGAATGAATGTGTAATTCAATGTGAATGTTTTTTCAATGCTTTATGATGTATATGAATGCAATGTTATCGGCTAACTACTATTGTGATGCACTAAGTTGGATGCAGGAAATGAATCGAGTCTCCAGAAGAGAGGGGGAGTATCACCCAGGAGAATAAGTTGGTTTGGTAACCTTTAATATGCCTATTTGAGCTATCACACACTCGTGTCCTAGTTTGGTCAAGTTGAGTCAAGTCAATTAGGAAATGGTAAGTAACCTTTGGTCATTGAATGGGAATGTTTTGCTTTGGTTTTGGTTTTAGTCTTTGATTATTCTTGATTTAGAATTTGTGATTAAGTCTTTGTGTTGAGTGTAAGTTCTTCTTCATGTGTTCATATTTATATATAAATCAATGAGTATATATACATAGAATGTATATATCTATATATGTACATGTTTACAATAACTCATACATATGAATATATATGTGCATGTGTATACATAGGTAGACGTACTTACACATACTCATGTGACGTACCATGTGCATGAGAATATCATTTGGACATATACAACAAATACACATATATATACATATTATGTATATATATACCGATCAATGAATATGTGAATATATGTGTTTTCTATGGGTATTAAGATAATGATATATGTATATTATATATTTATATATATTAATACATATGTTTGAGAGTACATCGAATACATACATATTAATATATGTATATACATATATATAATCATTAATACACACACACACACACACACATATATATATATATATATATATATATATATATATATATATATATATATATATATATATATTTGAAATTATTTTGACATGTTTTAATATGAACTTGGGCGTATGAATAGTGAAAACCATATTAAAGAGCTTGACATACTTAAAAGCCAACAAAGTAATATCCATGTGGAGCACTTACATAATGTGCATATATGCATGTGAGTAAAGGTAGCGCATAAGCTGTTAAAACAATGTAAAGTGAAAACAAATAGGAGAAGATTTAAAGCGCATAAGGTAGCACTATAGTTGGCAATGAAATATGTTTAAATTGTTGCAAACAAAACACGTACATCATGATTATGTGGAAGAATGCAATGCCATAATAGGTAGGATAAAACAAATAAAAGTCAAATACTGGAAAGACCAACACACAACTAAAAATAAGTATGTAGACTTTGTCAAAGCCAAAGTTGGTTGAAGCTCATGAAGGTAGTTGACTTGCATAACAATTAGGAAACCTATAGATATGCATTGTTGTGTTTTGACTTAGTAAAAGAGTCATTGTTTTCACTTGAAAGAAGATGACTCATCAATTTTAAGAATCAGGAAACATTTGGACTACTTATGTGTTGCAAATTTTGAGTTTAGAACAGCCACATTTCATTCTAGACAGTCGAGTCGATGAATTTTAGAGGAGTTAGTCTTTCTATTGAGTGGTGGTAGAAAGCAGAGAAAAGGTGGCGAATTTAGTAGCTTGTTTATAGCATTGAGTTTCCCATATTTTAGTATATATAGAGGCAACTTCTCTACCCTTTGTTACATTCACTCATTCATTCAAATTTCTTCTTATTTGTAATTTTGGAGTTTTTGTTGTAGTTCTTTGTGAGAGAGAGTTGCTAAGAGTTTATTGAGGAAAGAGAGTTGGTTTTAGCATATTTTGCATATTGTTGAGAGCTTTGTGAGAGGCTAGGTTTGGAGATAGGTTGATTCTAGAAGGAGAAGAAAACACGGTTGTGGGAGTGAGCTTGGGAAGTGATATCTTCGTTGAGAGCTATAAATTCCAGGCATGCTAGTTTAACTTATTTATTCCTTTTATGTTGAAAATTACATTTGAATGCAAGTGCTTGAGAAAAGATTGTATTATTTGTTGTGATGATCTTATTTGTTCAATCTTTTGATTATTCTTGTTTTGAAATAGGATGCATGATCTTTGGGTGATTTATTGTGAAAATTTAATGGTTGATACTATATATATAGTTATTCTTTATGATTGAATTTTGTGGGGATATAGAAGATAATCTTAGTGTATTAGCTCCATACCTAAATTGTCATAGACTATATTTATGTTTCATATGTTGTGAATATGGGAATTAATATTACCTTGATGTACTACGTTGAGTTTATCATTTATAAACCTATATGTTCAAGTGTGATTATTTTGGTTATTCCTAGGGTTAGGATAATCCATAGAAGGAAGTAACCTATTGGTCAGTTAGTACTTTAGATGAACATCTCTTTTAGGATAAGGATACATTATGATCGGAAAGATTATGAATGGTCAAATACCAAATCGAGTTAAGGGGTGGGTGAATGTACGACTTTGCTTATGAGCGACTGATGATATTACAAACTTTGGCTAAAGTAGTGTAAGTAGCCACTATTTGCACTGTCGGTTCATTGTGAGCCAGGTTTGCATAACTAGGTTGGGAATGCTATATATGTAGGTTGTAGCCAGTGTATGATAGAACTAGATTATGTGGGACACAACACCATGCTCAGGAAGGCTAGTATTGTGAGGTTACCAACCCAATCTCTTCATCGAAGGGGGGGGCATCTTACCAGTTAAGTAGATGTGTGGGGGACCTCAATCAGTCCATGGTTGGTGGAAAAGCACTTGAGTGATACCCTCCCTCATTAGTTGGTGGCCGAAATTTGAGGATGTATGCCAACAAGGAGATCTGGACCATTTGTATCCCGGTTTCATTAAGCTCGTGGTAGCTAAGTATGTAACATGTAACTCTATCTTTATGTAAAATTGTAAATAGAAAAATGTTAGCATTGCATGGGATTATGTAATGTGAAATCATTACTTGGATTATGTAACGTTTCTTTATAAATGCAATGGGAGTTTGGAATGGGATTATTTCAAATGTGCATCTTATTATTGAATTAAAAAATATTTTTTTTATAGCTATATGTCGGCAAATGTAAATTGTTCACATGTGGGTTAAACATAGTTAAATTCATTTGGGTAAAATATTGGGCTAGCTACAATATATAGATACACATGTATTTATATCAAACACCTCCCCGATCTATTGAGGTTTCTTCCTCAAAAACTAAGAAATAATGGATAATGATTTCACACCGCAAATGTCAATTTTGGTGACTCCCAAGCTAAAGTCCAACTCACTTTGGGTTAACAAACTACTAAGGGGGTGATCCTAGGATAGTGTGTCCCATTTTTTGGCTAAATTAGGACATTGAAATCAACATTTTTCACCAAATTTTCACTTTTTGACACCTATAGCAACCAAACTATACAAAAATTGAAGATGATGTGAACGAGTGATTTTTGAGATTTCATTTGTAGATTATAAATATATTTTAAAAAAAAGTTTAGAAATAATTTGTTTTTTTTTACATAACTTTTAATAACTTATTTTTATAGTTAACAATATTTTTAAAAAGTGATGTTTATTCTATATAACATAATTTTATTTGTAAGAAGGATAAAATTATAAAATTTTAAACATATATTCATAACACAAATATCCAGGGCATGGATATTTTTCCATAATTTTATGTTGTATAATTTATTTGTTATCTTTTGAAGTAAGATTAACTATAATTCAAACATAGGTTCATTTGATATCACATATTTTTTTAGTATTTGTCTAAATTATTATTTTTTATTGAAATAAGAACATAAATATATAGAGGATTATTATTTTAAAAAAATTAAGTTATTTTACTATTTTTTCATGTGTGTGGAATAATGGCATTCACAATTGTTGAAAAACATGTCTTCATTAGAACATATAAAATAAATATAATAATCAATTTAAATATATTTGATATTATAATAGTTGGAAAGCATACTTCAAGTGCTATGATCCTACAAACTATCTTTTCATATTCATTCTATTTGTTGGTCCAACCTAAGGTTGGAAACAACAAATTTTAAGAAAAGTTTGAGGCCTAGGTGGAAAGGTCACTTTTAGGGCCATCATTCAAAGGTATTTGAGGACCTTCATTCGAAGGTGTGTCATTTCCAAAATAAAAAGAAAAACTTACGAATAAAGATAATTTCCAAAAATGAAGAAAAATGGACTTTCATTGAAGGGTCCTTTTTATGCCTTTTTATGGTAATTTCCAAAAAAGGTCCTTCGACTGAAGGTCCTTTTTTTCCATGTGTGGAAATTACTTTTGTTTGAAGATTTTTTTAAAATTTTAATCTTTGAACAGAGGTACCTTCATTCAAAGAAATACCTTCGAGTGAAGGTGTTTTTAACTTTTCACCTCCATCTGAGTTAAAAAATGTGATGTCCCACAAGTGAGACTCACTATTATGGGTTCACCCAAGGCATAACTAACAAATAATTCAAGCCCCTTCAAGAAGGGGAACGAGGTTATCCCATGTAGTGGCAAGCTTTCCTCCAAGGCATAACTAACAAATAATTCAAGCCCCTTCAAGAAGGGGAACGGGGTTATCCCATGTAGTGGCAAGCCTTCCTCCAAGCCAATATTTTCTTAGACACCCCAACTAGTGTCAACTTTATCTGCTCAATTGGAAGTTCTCATTCACTTTCCTCTCTCTCCTAAATATCTGTGACGTTCTCGCAACCCGTCTAGGTGACCAGAGGAGGAAGAGTATGTTGCATAAAATAATGTCAATTACTAATATTTAGTTGGTTAATTTCTCTTCAAAAGGATTTTTATAAAATCTCCATTATTCTCTATAGGAGTTAGATAATGATGAAATGCCTCCCAATTCTTTTCAATTATTTTTCTCTCTTGGAATGTCCGAGGTCTTATTGAACTACCTAAGAAATATTAAATGTGGGATGTTTGTTCTAGAAGTAGTCAGCTTTAGATGTTCTCTATTTATGAGAAGTCAAGATTATTGTTTTTTTTCCTTTTATTACTTATTGTGTTATTTGACCAACCAACTCTATGTTTTGCAGCAATCACAACACTAGTTGTAGAGGGGTAGTCACTTATAGACATATAAATATTTCCCTAGTGTACCTAGTTCTAATCGACCAAACCCATCACCTAAACCAGTCTCTTTAACCTAATGTCTCACATTTAACTAAATAATCTTATTATTTAATTAACCCCCCTTTCCATCTTATCTCACATAAACTAAATAAATAATTACTTTTTACACCTACTTTCCACATCATAATGCCTAAAATAATTAACTATTTTTATTATTTAATTATGTATATATTCCCTCAATCTATCCCATTAATAAAGGACACCTAAGAACACTTGTCCTTATGGTTTTGATATTCTCTCCACCAAACCTAGGAATATAGGCCTCCTAAGTTTAGATGTCCCTTATACCCCTCATGGTTACAACCACTTACCAAATATATAAAGTGCATCCTAGCCCTTCACATTCCAACAACCTCTATCTCAACCCTCCATTCTCTCCTTGATCCTAGGGAAATCCTCCCAAGCATCCTCCACCATTGCTCTCACCATTAGATCTCAACCATCCATTGCCTCTTCCAAAATTCTATAAATGGAGGCACTCTTTCATCCATTTGAAATCCATCAACTTTGAGGTACAAATATGCCATTAAAATTGGTAACTTGAAGCAAAGGAGCATCCACATGTATCAACAATCACTTGGAGCAAATCATTCAACGATGAGGTTTATGGTAACATAAATGAGTTGGTTTTTTATGTTATTATCTTTTTTTGAACTCTTTTATTGAGCTCCACCTAAAGGTTTGTAGAAGTTTGTAGAATAGGAATCTTGTGTTTTGCATTAGTTTCCTTGTTCAATTATGTATTATTGCTCACATCACCTTTCTCTCTCCTAGATGGTTTTAGCATGTTGCCAACCGTGATTTTAAACCCACTAATGGTATGATTTGGGTCCTCTTAAATATCAACAATCATTCTTTTGGTAATATAAATATTTAGCTTCTAATGGTGTTGTTAAGAGATCAAGCTTTTGTGGTGATGAGTTGTTGATTCATTGCTTGCTACCACTTAGATTATGTGTAGGGGCTTTCATATGGTGGAGATGGTCTATGAGAAGATGTGACATTTTCTTTACACTAGAAAGTTGACAAAAAGAGAGTCATAGTATTATATGTGTAATAAATTGGGCCTTTTTTATTCCAATATCGGTTGCCACCATAATAATTCCCATTAATATATGTTGAATAATTTTTGGGGTTGGTTCTGATAGAGTATTTAAATGCTTGGATCATGCGATAATTTATGTAGTCCTTTTTCCTTTGCTAGATACCACTTTGTTAGGCTACACTTCCATTAGGTTCAAAATTCAATGACAAGTAGGAATACCTCAAAGTTGTAAAATTATTTTTCTTAAAGACTTCCTTGTCGAGTTATCAATCGTCGCTGGCCCACATCAGGCATGTGGGGAACTTAGAAAATCAACTCATTCATCCAATGGGTTGGATTGTTTGGTGGAATAAAGCCATTATACGTACTTCTTGCTTCCTTTACATTTATGCACTTTAGCTGGCCATCTTTTGACATTGTACATACAAGGCCATAACCTCAAAGCTTTATAGGGCTACTAGAACTCTTGAAGTTGACTCCTTTTCCCTTGCTTTACAAGTTAGGGCTTCATCATCACAAGCAAATTACTGATAACCATTTGATTAGAGGCACTTAAATCAAAACTAGACGACACTAGTGTAAGATAGGGGATACGTGAATTGGCATGATGAAATTGAAAAATAGGTGGCATGTGTTAGTTTTAGGATCATAAATGAATAAGCAGAAAACACAAAATCATGAACAACACATGAACAATAGAACACAAAATTTATCCTGGGAAAACCCTCCTTCACGAGGGAGAAAAACCCAACCAAAATTATCTCTCTTATATATTAGAATTGAGCAACAATAAACTTTACAATATGGCCAAACACAAGGCTAATATGATGTAATAACAATGGCACCACACATGATGCAAATACACAACCAATGAAGGATATCAAACTTCTTCTCATGTTGATCTCCTGGACAATATATCAATCTGCTATATGAATTGAGCTCCTACTGATATGTGAACACCCTTGAATAATAATTAATCAATGAATAAGAAGGAGCAACACCTCTTATATATACAAATCGATGAGAAGGTCTGCAATAAACACGTCCCTTCAAGATACAAAGTCGACCTCAAATTAAGGGGTGTTACTTAACAAAAGATGGCAATCTTTAGATGATGTCCGACTTGACAAACTTTCATGCTTGTACCGTTGGATGATTGTGAGAGAGGTGTGGTAGCGTGATATACTGCCATATCGCAAGAGACTTCTTAATGCTTGGCGATAGTGTGGTGTATCGCCATACCGTGAGAGCCTTGTGATTAACGAGCGGTAGTGTGGTCTACTGCCATACCGCGAGAGCCTTGTGACTGACTGGCGGTAAAGCGGTATACCACCATGTAAATAAAATTGACTCCAATAAAAAATGAATAGCCAACGACTATATGAATTTATTGCTTATCGCCGCTAGAAGTATGAGGCTCACGACTACACATCAATAACATGACAAGATGATAAGAATAACTTGACTACATAATTAATTGTATATACTCACACAAATGTATTTATGTATTTATAAGTACATGGATATATTTTTGTAATTTATGTATATGTGTGTGTATATACAAATATTTAAATGTATATTATATATACATGCATATAATATAAAAATTTATGTGTGTATATATATATTATATACATATATGTACATATATACATTTATGTACTTATACGTAGATAGATACATTTATATAAATTATGTATTTGTGTATGTATATACATATTTATGTATATTATATACAAATGCATATATAATATAAAAATATTTGTATATATACACATATATGCCATATGTCATGCCCACATCTTACACATGGACATGAAACACAACTAAATACAATAAATTTATTTATACACACACATGCCATACATATATATCATATATGTCATGCCAACATCTTACATGTGGACATGAAACACAACTAAATACAATGAAACTATTATCATCACATCCAATTTCACCTAATAAATTCAACACAATAAATTTGTTATCTCCATGAGCAATTTTCAACCAAAAGATTCAACAAAATAAAGTTTATCCACAAAAATAAAAACAAATGTAGAATGGGTTAAAAGGGCTTATCTCACTATGTTAGTTGTAGAGGAAGCCTCCACCCTTGTCCATGCCATATTCATCTCATACACCACTTTTCTCGCAACCCCTTCCATCTTCTTCTATTCTCAAACCTTTAAGTCCCTCTCCTTACAAACCAAACACAAATTGCAAAAATATCCCCTTCATATTTTCACAAAGTAATAAATAAAAAACAAATCTCCAAAATAAAAAAATATGTACTTTGATTGTGTGAGAATTTTTGCATCAACGTTTTGGATCACACTCCGTGATCCATCATGAGGATGAGAGAAGAGCTAAAGGAGAAAAATTCTTTAGCTCTGCTCTCATTCTGATGATGGATCATAGAGTGTGATCCGAAACGTTGATGCAAAAATTCTCACACAATCAAAGCTAAAAATCATTACAAAGAACATTATGGATTGTGGCAACTTGATATCATTAAAAAAATATATACTTAAAAAATAAAACATATTCACACCACAACATTTAACTCTCACTAGAACATGTATATGTAAAATCATATATACATAGACACATGTGCATACATATATAATCTCACAAACATACACATATATATAATCTAAAATATTATGTATATATTTTACTTACATAAATATTTAAAATTAATTAAATAAATAACATATTTTATTTAAAAAATAATAATTTAAATAAATAAACTCAAATTAATAATCAAAACAAAATAAATATTCAAATTAATAAATAATTTAATGAGACCGGAAGGTGGATGATACCTAAAGAGGAGTGGGCAGACAGAAGGTGTAGATATTGCACTCAAGGAGTGGTTGAGACAGAATGGCACTACATCAGGGAATGTTCAGCTTACAAGGACATTCGGATCAATTATACTGAGACATTAAAAGGGAACAATTTGGGTGATCTGTTTGAAGAAGAGAAGATAATAGGGTTTGCAGATTTTCTGATCAAGATACACAGCAGAAGATCCAAGATGCAGAAAGAAAAAGAAACTTAGGTTTTTTGCATTTTCTGGGGTTCACGTCTCTTCGCTTGCTATCTTTGGGTCCCATAGGCTGCTTGGCCTCGTGGACGTGATTAAAAACATTCATTCATTCATACAAATGTGATCGTCTAACTTAGAGATCTACTCTGCAATGAATTTTTATTAATATTAATAATAATAATAATAATAATATTAATAATAATAATATTATTAATATTTAAATTTGTTACAACCAATTATATTTCCTTATTTGGTATTTGAGTTTAAGGGCAAAACCTCGTATCCTGGGCAGCGACGTTAGAGCCCTCCCTCCCAATCAAATTCTTTACCTCTAGTCAAATTTAACCCCAAATGTAACCCGAGTTACACCTCCCACCGCTTAAAAAAAAATCGGTCTACTTTTGATTTGGTTTTTTGCCCGAAAAGACACTCCCATATTTTTTACTAATAGGTACGAAAAAGTTCATCCCGCTTTCTTCTTCACCGAGCATGTACCATGCGATTCCAGCAAAGGAGAAACAATAAAAAAGCCAAAAAAAAAACCTACACTTAGCGTGATCGGCACGCAATTTTACTTCTAAAATCCTGCGCGGACGACGTTTCCACCTTCACGGAAATCAGGAGGCCTACAATTTGAGCTCTCAATCGCTCCAATCTATTCAGGACATCTCCCTCAAACAGGTTGGTGCCCCCTCTTTTCTTAAAACCCTTCCGGCACGTCAAACTTACTGCCGGATTTTGTTTTTGCGCAATCGAAACCAAAAAAACTCGCGATTTTGCCATCTGGGTGCTATTGTTTTAGGGTTTTAAGGGTTTGCCAATGGCGGACCAGCCGGTTTCGAATATCTACGAGCCTTCTTCTCAGGGTCATGGCGACGCGTACACTTTTCTGGAGTTCAATACGCAGGGAGATGATTTCGATTACCCAGAATTTACAGAACTCAGCCAGCCCATCAGACCGCCCGTTTGGGCCGACGGGTCGCAACCCACCGACGGAAATGATTTAATGGGTGTTGTCAATTCTGGAATTAATCTCGGCACTGATGTTTCGAACGATGGTAAACCGAGGAACAACCTTAACCAGGTGGGTATAGGAGCCGATGCCCTTGTGGATAATATGCGAGGTCTTAATTTCGAGGATGCAGGGTGCGAGGATGATGGCAATGATTATTCTAAGAGGGATACTCCCGAACACGCCTGTAAATATTGCGGGATTCATAACCCGGCATGCATTGTTCGCTGTAATGTACCGTCATGCAGGAAGTGGTTCTGCAACTCCAGGGGGAATACTTCAGGTTCTCACATTGTCAGTCACCTGGTAAGCAATTATTTTTTTTTAAAACTTATTTTCCTTTTGCTAAAGCAATCCGCATCTTGCTTATTTTACCCGTGCCGAGCAATTATATTCTCTCCTTTTGGGCTAACTCATACCCATGGTTTGGAAACTCAAGATTTGAACTTTGCCCTCCCACTGTGGGTTAACTTGCATCCCCTTACTAACCAAACTCTGTTTATACTAATTTTTACCCCTGCTAACCAATTCTGTTTTTGCTTAATTTCCCCTTACTAAGCAATTCCTTAAAAAAAACCCCGCTTTCCCCCTACAAAGTAAATCTGATTAATCTATTTATTCATTAGTCATTACTAAACAAATTTGTTTCTACTTACTTCTCCTTACTAAGGTACTCTGTTTTTGCTTATTTTCCCAATCAAACGATTATGCTTTTACATATTTTCCCCGTGCCAAGCAATTCTTTTTTAATCTAGTTCTCCCTTACCGATAACTTCCATTACTAGTCGTTTCCCCCCTACTAATCAATACTTTTTTTTAAGAAAATGGTATAAAGTAACTAACTGGTGTTTCTCGTGCCAAGCCCTTCAATTCTATTTTTAGTATTTACCTCTTTCTCTCCTACTAAGCCCTTCAATTTTTATCTGTTTTCCTTATAGCAAACAGCTCCCTTTTTTTTAAAAAGAAAAAGGTAATGAAATGAAATAAAATGAAATGAAAGAGTTTTAATAACATTTACGAGGCCAAAGCAGCCTATGGAACCAAGAACAACACAACTCCCCAGCACAAAAGCCTTAACTGGTTTGTAAACCCCTCTCGAGATCAGATCTTCTGCAGTGAGTTTGATCAGGAAGTTAGCAATTTTGCCCAGCCTTGTCTCCTCAAACTAGGTGCTTAAATTGACAATTTTCAAGGTGTCTTCATAGCTGGAATGTAAGTCGCTGTACGCTGAGCACTCCATGATGAAGTACCATTTTGTCTCCACCTACCCCCTTTTGCAAAATCGACATATTCTTTTTTCCCACTCCTCTTTAGGTAGCATCCATCTGCTAGTCTCCCATCTAACTGCTAACATGATGTGAACTAGTCTTCAATTGGGCTATCAACATTTTTTCTTTCCACTTAATATTTGCTCCTATGTAGGCTTTTTCCTCATGGTCCAATGTAGGGTTAAACTCTTTGATATAGTAAGTTTTTTTTCACCCTATTTGTCTTGTCTGTATGATGTACCAAATTTTTTCTCACATACTTTTTTATTTCCTCAGTATTTGGACATTCCTGCATATTAACATCCCACTTTTTCATCCATTTGTCATTTTGTTTCATCCATGTGCTCTTTCTTCTAGCTAGCTCTCCCTCCATAATTAGCCTAGGCCAATGATGGTACTCCATACTTTGAATCTTCTTTAGGTAACTTAGCAACCGAACCATCGTGGATGCTTTCAAAGGGAAAGTACGAGTCTCAGCCAATAAAATCTCATACTGAGCTGCAGTTTTAATTTTGAGACTGCTTTTGATTAGATGCTTTTGGATTCTTTCTACCTGCCTCCATTTCTGCTCTGACATGCTGCTGCCCCAAATTTCACACATGTATAGAATCACCAGAGTAGCAAGCAAGCCAAAAAGCATTCTTTTGGTTTTCCAATCCCATAGCTCCATGTTTAGTCATCTATTTTGCAAGGAGTGTAATGCTTTCCAACCTCCTTGAATTCTTTTTGCTCTGCATGTTTCCCAAGTGAGCTTGTTGTGGAAATCAACCCAAGATTTTTGTACTCCTCCACTACTTCCAACGGGCCTCCTTCAAAGAGAGTTAATTTGTTTCTTTTTTTTTGCAAAGAGAAGATCATTATTTTGGTTTTGCTAGTGTTCACCTACATCCCAACCTTTTGACAGAAGGTTTCAAGCGCCCTCAAGTGTTTTCTCAGACTATGAGCTATTTTAGTAATTAATATGAGATCATCTGCATATAAGAGTAACTTTATTATGTACTTAGCCACCTGAAATTCTTCCCCACCGACTTTGTTAATCCACTCTTCTAACTTATCAATGTATAGCCCAAACAAAGTTGGGGAAAGTGGGAAACCTCGTTTGATGCCAACATTGCTGCCAAAGCACTCTGACATTCCCTCGTTGGTTCTGATTTTAGCCTTGACCTGTTCATAGAGCCTATGGAGAGCAGCTCTAAACTCATCTGGAACCCCTAGTTCCTCCATCTTATTCCATAGTATGCCCCAGGGTACTGTGTCAAAGGCTTTTTTAAAGCCTACAAATCAGCAAAAAGCCTTATTACCTTGGATGTCCCATATTTGTTTAATCAAGAACCTAAGGGTAACACCATGATCAATAGTAGAATGTTTTGGTCTAAAACCAGCCTGTCCTTTAGCTCTTTTTCCCTCTTTTTCTGCCCATCTCCTAATTCTGTGTTCCATCATGCTTCCAAAAAGTTTTGCAAGGTAGTTTTGTGGGTTTCTGGTAAGCGAGATATCAATTTGCCGTGTGAGACTGTTCTTGTTCTTGTATGGTAATCTTTTGCGTACTCTTCCTTAACATCAGATCATAAGCCCTTCCATTTTTTCCCGACCTCGTAGTAAGTAAATGTCTTTTTTCAAAAGCAAAAGGTAAAGGTAGTTTTGTGGGTTGCAGCCAAGTAAGATACCAGTTTGCTGCATGAGACTATTCTTATTTTGTTGGGAATTCTTTTGTATGCTCTTCCTTGACATCAGACCATAATTTTTGATACCCAATTTAAATTCCTTCCTCAGTATGGTTTATACCCATCGGGAATTCCTTTTATACACCTCAGTAGACTGAAATTTCCTCTCTAGTATATTGTGTTTCCCTCTAAATGTAACGTTTCATGAATTTTACAAACTATAAGGTTCCATCTAAGTTACCGGTTCGGGTTCGGGGATGGGTGTGGGTACGAGAACCCGGTACGTGGGTATGTGAATTTTTAGGGGTTTGGGTACGTATGGGTATGTGTGTGTATATATATATATATACAAAAAAAAAAGAGAAATATACAGAATTGTAAAACTAAATCAATTTATAGTATGATACTTGATAATTGATCAATGCCAAATGACAAAGATAAATATTAAATGCCAATTGATAGTTGAAAAATATTCAAATAAGCCATATCAATGATATCATATACATCTATGTTCACCCAGCAAGTACCCACATGTACCCGCAGATGAACCCGAACCGGGTTCAGGGCCTGCGGGTACGAACCCTACAACAGAGCGGGTTCCATTTGAGGAAACCCAAGATATAGATGGGGTCACCACTTGTACATAACCTGGCTCCTTTGGTCACCCCATCTAGCTCTCTTTCTGTCCTTGCTCTACCCCCATGCCCCAATCCGCCCCAGTTATATTTGTAGGGGCACTATAACTCTTCTCAGCATCATATCATAAGTATGGGGAAGCCATTGGTTACATAGAATTGAGCAATTTCAGTGGGAGTTTGCTTTGTACTAGCTTTTATTGAAATTCTGTTTGGTCTGAGATCATTGCAAATTTTGACACAGTTTTGACAGAGATATGAAGTAAATAACTCAGACTTTGTCCCATTTTGTTACTACATTTTGTTGGAAGTGTACAAGATGTTAAGGCTGAACTATTGAATCCAGTGTTGATATGTTTTAATCATCTTTAAATGCTAACTACTTTACTTCAGGACTTTTTGTTTTGTTAAAAAAAAGTTCTATCAATCTTGCCAGTTTACTCCTCTGTCAACAAAATGCTTTAAGACGTACAGTAGCATAGTTATTTTCTTTTTGTATGCTTCTTTCTTAGCAGTCGATTAAACGAAATGCTTCTTATGGCCATAAAAGTGTAATCTAGATGATGATATAATTAGGAATTTAATTTTTAATACCAGACAAAATTGATTATTTTATCGATGCATTAGTTGTGGTCTTGGGGACCACTTCCATTATAAGCATCAGTTTATGCATCAACCCTTCTACTGCCAATTATAAAAATCATAAATGACCACAGCACCTATTAACCTGCTGTTGCTTCTGCTGCTTCACCCATTATATTGCTCCAGTTGACACCTCCAGCATCTTCAATGTTAGTGATTATGAAAGGTTGTTTGAAGTGATCTCCAAAGCCTTCCCATGCGCTAGGTATATTTTCAAGGATTAAATCTTCCTCATGATTGACTGCATGTGTTGCAAGAAAATCCACTTCTTGATTAACCTCTCTGTGGCAATGTTGAATTGTGAAAAACACTAGGGTGTATAATAATGACTGTACATTTTGTAAGATGTTAGCCACCTTCCAATTCTGTGAGTGCCTCTTTATGAGAGCATTGACTGTTATTCCGGGGTCTCCTTCCAATAGAATTGATGAGAATGCAAGATTTGCACATACCTACAAACACAAAAGAAGAGCCTGTTCTTCTGCTTCACTGTTAGTTGCTTCCTTCAATTTCTTCGATGATGCACAAGCCAAAAATCATGCTGCATTCCAGGGTGTGGGTTTCCTCATGGGGCTCTGTCAAAAGTTAATTTGAGGCTGCATGATTGAGGTGGAGACCAACTTATTCCCACCTGGGGATTTAAAGTAGACTTCACTTCACGAGCCCATAAACAGGGGCACAAATTTTTATTGTTAATGCCAGAGTTGTTTTTCATTTCCTTCTTTAGGATGCTGCTCATTTTTACCGCCTTTTGTCTCCAAGGAGTAAGAGAATGTAAATCTAAATATTTGAATAAGTATTTTTAAATAAGATCTTTTAATGTGTTGTTTTTAAATCTTCATTTATGATGTTTTTCTCTGGGAAGTAGGAAAATTTAAGTAGAAAGATTTGAAAAGGTAATTTTGAATATTAAACAATTAGAACTCTGTAACTTGTTGTGCCAAATGTGTGATCATTTGGAATGGTCATTCATCTGGATAAATCATCTCTTTTAGGTGGATGTGGTTGCTGATAGTACAAAATTGTTGAATGTTCTTGGCAGGTTCGAGCAAAACACAAGGAAGTTTGCCTTCATAAAGACAGTCCCTTAGGGGACACTATTCTGGAGTGCTATAATTGTGGTTGCCGAAATGTGTTCTTGTTGGGATTTATCTCTGCTAAGACAGAGAGTGTTGTAGTTCTATTATGCAGGGAACCTTGCTTGAGTGTCAATGCTTTAAAGGACATGAACTGGGATCTCAGCCAGTGGCTACCATTGATTGATGATAGATGCTTCCTACAGTGGCTTGTCAAGGTCTTATTTGCTTCGCAGACATTTCAAGTTTTGGGTTACCTCTTCATAAAAAATTGTACTTTTCATTGTGATAGTAAGAGCTTCTGGAAAACTGTGTAGGTTTTGCTTACATAAAAAATGCTTTCATACTGCTTGTATTTCTATTTTGCTTAAACAAAACTGAGACAGTTTTTTTCAGAAGCTCTTACTATCATTGTATGGACTGTGAAAACCTAACATAGACCTTTCATTATGTTTGGTTGCACTCTATTTCAAAAATTTTATATTGGAAGTTGCAACAGCAATCCTCAAAAGCGTCTTTGTGCTATTTGCAGGTCCCTTCAGAGCAGGAACAACTGAGAGCACGCCATGTTACTGCTCAACAAATTAACAAACTAGAAGAACTTTGGAAAACAAGCCCTGAAGCTACTCTTGAAGACCTTGAGAAGCCTGGAGTAGACGATGAGCCTCAGTCAGTTGCATTAAAGTATGAAGATGCATATCAGGTATAGTAGTGGTCTCGGTATTAATTGCAATTTCCTGTGTTATACATGTTTCCTCTTGTGGTGATTGTT
Source organism: Sequoia sempervirens (assembly GCA_007258455.2). Lineage (NCBI taxonomy): Eukaryota > Viridiplantae > Streptophyta > Pinopsida > Cupressales > Cupressaceae > Sequoia > Sequoia sempervirens. Next base: position 179,115,125 of record VDFB02000015.1, read on the forward strand.
AGATTTAATTCCTTTGGATGGCATATTCACAAAATGTCCTTTCTCTGGTTGCAGTACCAAAATGTTTTTGCACCTTTGGTGAAACTTGAGGCAGACTACGACAAGGTACAGTGATTCAATATTCCACAACTGATGACGATCTTATTGCTTAGAGGTGTTAATAAAAATTGGTTCTGGTCATTAGCATATTTTTTTACTTGGGATATGGGATGTTATTTAAGGATCACAGTTTCTTTACTATGTAATCTTATCACTTTTGCATTTAGAAGATGTAGGAAGCCTTTGTTAGGGCATGGAGTGCTAAATAATGCCAGAGAAAAGCTATCTATATTTGCTGGAAAATGAGCATAATCATTTACTGAAATATGTGTTATAAAGAGAGACAGACAGTCTATGTAGGTTAGCTTTCATTGTGTGGGAAAAGTAAGAATTCAAGAAAGATAATACATATATGTTGTTTTCTTTGAGATTGGCCCCTGTATCCTTGGTTGGACATACCTTGCATGCCCCTTCTTCAGTGCCCACTGTCCACCTTGCTCTGTCGCCCAAGAGATTCCACTGTGCCAAATATCCAAGTTTTCAAATATTGTTGAAGTTTGAACAACCAATTTACCCTTTTAAAATCTGTAATTACACCACTTGATTTTTAATCAAAGAAAAAATGTTGTTTTGTTTAACGATTTTTTACTCCATTTAAAAAAACGAAAGAAATTTTAATCCTTTGGCTAAAAAGTTCTATAATAAACGCTGTCAGAATTATAGACATATTAGGAGCATTGAAATTACATGTAATAGGAAAACCTATTATATTTGAACTTAGATCAACGAACATGGTCACAGTTACAGACAAATTAGGAAATTTGGAATTACAAACATGATATTAATATTGTCCCAAGGACTTCCATATATTTGGAACAATAAGGACAAAATGTGTTGACCCCTTGTAATGCAGTTGTGGAGTTTCTCTTTCATATCCTGACATGATTTTACAGCCTGACAATGAGATCTAGGGAGCAAAGACTAATAAACAGTGGGCATACCTACAAGAGAAATAGCTAGGAAGTAAATTTCCTGCTAGCATTTTCAGACAACTGAAGGTCTGATAAGCAGGGGTTAATGACAAACACCGATGGGGACACATGGTCTTTCTACTTGAACTGCGAATAACTCAACATGCATATGCCAATAAATCATATTGCATATTGTAAATGTGTCATGAAAATTTTTCAAACATCATAATGATCAAGTCATAGACAATTGATGAAAAGGATAGATTAAATCTTGATTTAGAGTTTTGGATATAAATGCCTTAATGAAAACTATTCTAAAATAGTGCAATAGAAAAGTAGCAGTTTTGCTTGGATTACTTCAATTATTGGTACTGTTCGAGAATGAAGTTTTTATTAACATGACATTATTTTCAGATGATGAAAGAATCTCAGAGTAAAGACAACATAACTGTTCGCTGGGATATTGGTCTCAATAAGAAGCGTATAGCATATTTTGTATTTCCAAAGGTAAGTTACAATAGACATGAATTAAAATTTCTATTTGTTAGCTAATAAAATAAGTTTTCATTCTACATTGGAAAGCATTTGACTCTAATGATTTTTTTCTATCACAGGAGGATAATGAACTACGTCTGGTACCCGGTGATGAGTTGCGCCTGCGCTATTCTGGGGATGCAAATCACCCTGCCTGGCAGTCTGTTGGACATGTGGTACTCTATATTTATTTCCTTCATTCTAACAGGAGATATTAATGGCTTGGTAGAATCAGTTAATGGAGGAAGAGATAAATTTAGTTTTAATGGAACAGATAGATGGTTCTTTTTGTTAGTTGAATTCTATTGAAGCTAACTCACTTTATAAAAATTCTATTTTTTGTGTTGTATTTGCAGATTAAGTTGACTGCACAAGAGGAGGTTGCACTTGAGCTGCGGGCCAGTCAGGTGAAGTCATTTATTGCAGAAGATTTCACTCTGTATCTCTTTGAGGGCATCTCTATGCAATTTCATTAATTGTATCTTTACTTTGTACGTGACTTACAGGTCTTTGGTTCATCTTTACAGGGTGTTCCTATTGACGTCATCCATAATTATAGCGTAGATTTTGTGTGGAAAAGTACAAGCTTTGATCGTATGCAAACAGCAATGAAAACATTTGCTGTAGATGAGACTAGTGTTAGTGGGTACGATCTGAACACCCTGTGCTTTTTTTGAAATTAACTATTAATGTTTAATATACTTTGGCAAAACAGAAATGATACAAACATCAATTTTTGAAGTTTATCATTGTTTTAGCCCGCTGAAATATGCTCTATAAAATATGATGTATTATCAATGCAAATTTTCTGCGTTTCCTTTAAGTATTTCATTGATGAATAAATTTAATGCTTTTATATGGAGTGGGGATTTTAAGTGAGTGTGTTCTGGAGGATGATTATTTTTCATGCACATTTAATGATACCTAATAAAATGTCACAGTTCTCATCTCCATTAGAATGATGATTAATTAAATGACAAATTTAACTTTTTTTAAAGTGACTTCTCTGGAGTGATGGCACAAATTTTGTAACATATTTTATATTTTTTTTTCTCAGTTATATATATCACCGCTTGCTAGGACATGAAGTTGAGGATCCTATGGTTCGAAATACTTTACCACGTCGCTTTGGGGCCCCTGGCTTGCCTGAACTAAATGCATCTCAGGTGCATTGCCACTTATATCAATATTACATTTTTATTCCTTGGGAGATTAATGATTAAATTAACAGTTTTGGTGGAGCTAATTGATATTTTATGTGAGTGCATTACATCTTTTGTACGTTTCTTTATTCATCACTATTGGCACAATGGTATAGTATGTTTTATTTCGTATTGACTGTAGTTAATAATCTTTGTATATTTTAGTGTTAATGCTTTATTATGTTTTCTTTTGTTATAGTCAATATTCCTATGGTATATTTTACTTTTAACTTTATTGTTTTAAAGTTTAAACCTTGATGATAATTGTAAATGCAATTGATTTTACCATAGTTGCCAGGAGACAGGTTCCAATATTGGTACAGGAAACAGTTATGGGTACCGGTATACCATTTTTTGAAAAACAAGATTAGTACTTGGAGATGGCAAGATAAATTAATATTTAATTACATATTAAAATTTAGAAAAATAATTAAAATAGTAATTTAATCAAATGTGTAAAATTAGGTAGTTGCCACTGGTCACTTTAGGGCACTCAAGTCTCAACCATTTACTCTTTATTCACCCCCGATCTGGTCTGGTTTTGAAGGCTGTATTCAGTCTTTACGTTTTAATGTTTTCTTTTTTACTATGAGCTGAAAGGGCAATGTTGAATAGACAGCAGGAATTTGGAAAAAAAGGAATTTGCAATGAGAGTCAATTTTCAGGCTGTAATAATTAATCAGAATGTCATAGTTTGGAGTCATTAGCAACGAACAATTGAAATCAAGTAGTTGTTGCTGGTTACTATTGGGCACTTAATCAATTGCTCTTCTTTACCACTGGGTGTTCTGGATTTGAAGGCTGTATTTGATGTTTTCTTATTCTCAATGATCTGTAAGGGCAATGTTGAATTGACAGCAGGAATTTGGTTATATACATGGCTATTGCCCACAGCATAGCTATGAACATCAAAGTTTGCAGGATGTACCAATGAATCAGAATGTCAGAGTTTGCAGGCATTAACAATGAGCTGTTTGCAGGCAGACTGAGATTTATCTCGGAATTTACATGTGAAAATGCAAGCAGCAAAAGTTAATAACTTAAAAACCCTAAACAAACAGTATTTGATGTGTGAGAGCACAAAAATGAAGTTCGAAACAGAAAGCAAAATGCAAAGTTGAATCCTAATGCTCACCTCACGATAAAGCAGAAAATGAAGTTAAAACAATAAGACTAAACAAATATGTTATCAAACACAAACAAATTCCATTCTTGCAAGTGGATTTGCTCAAAGGGTTCAGGATATGGTTGCTTAAACATTTGCTCTAAAATTTCTGCTCCGTATACCTATTAGGGATGGATAATGATTTTGTTTGAATTTGCACCTCCATTTATAATTTTTTGGGAGGGAGAATGAACAGTGGGGATTTGTCTTGAAGATTGATGGTGGAGAATGGATGAAAGGAATTTCCTTGGATCAAGGAAAAGATGAAGGGTGCAGATGTAGTTTGTTCAGGATGAAGGGGTGAGAATAAACCAGTTAAAATAGAAAAAGTCATAAATAATTACTTGCAACCAAATATGGGAGGGAAAAACAATTAGTTGGTCATTTATTTCTAGAATTGGTGTAGAGAATATAGGTTAATTAAATAATAAAATATTATTTAATTTAATTATTTAGGTGAGGTGGAAATTGAAGTGATTAAATATTAGTTAATTAGATTGGAGGTGGAAATTGAGGTAATTAAATAATAAGATTATTTAATTAAATGTGATTGGGTTAAATTAATTAAATAGTGTTTATTTAATTAAATAATATAATTATTGAATTAATTAGCAGTGGATTAGATAATTAAATACTATAATTATTTAATTAATTGATGATGATGGAAAACACTAGTATGGAATGATTTTAGGATGGTTCTATGTGTCTGCAACAATATGTTTTAGTTAAAACACATCAAATATTATTTTAAACTTTTAGGGATGTAGTTGCTTTTGTAAGAAAATGTCTCTCCCACCCCTTTATATTTTATAATAGTTGATAGTAGGGGCTCCCACCTGATTGGCGTATTCATGTGCAGGTGGAAGGACTCATTGTACTCATTAGCTGGGGTTTTTAGAGGTTGGTTGTCAATTGGTGCATCCTCTCCATATAGTCATTTTATTATTGAACTTCTTTATCTTCCGGTTGGAAGGGGTTATGTATGGAGGGATTGGAGGTCACCACACTTGCTTAACCACATTCAATCAATCCCCCCTACCCTTTTCCTATACTTAATTGTCTAGGGCATCCCAACCATCGCATGCCAATTTGCTTGCATCTTTTGTCCACTTCTTCACCTTCCAATTTGGTAACAAGGGATCTTCCTAAAGTTCCAATAAGAGGAAAAATCTTTGATTCGAAGTGCTTATGCTTAGGTGGGCAACTAGTTCCTTCCCCTATTGGGTGGGGTGATGGTGGGGGGTTGTTAGATCTCTTATGTTATGTATTTTGGTGTCTTTGGTTGCTGGAATTCGGAATATTCCTACAAATGGGGAATTGAGACCCACCCATTGTGCTTCTAGTTCGTTAGGACCTATTATGATAGGTGGTGCACCTCCTCACCTTTGGTTTCATGTCAAAGAGGACCTTTTCTTTTGATCCAACATTGGTAAGCCACTATTGAAGATAGGTGATTCCATTATTTTATTTCATGGCTTGACTAATGATAGTGACATGATTGAGGAATTGGTCATTGAACCATAATCATTTCTTTTTGAAGTTCATCTTTATACATTCAAATATAGATATTGTACTGTTTCTTGTTAACATGCTGAAGCATTTCCACAAGATATTTGGTTTTGAAGTAGGTCAACATTTTTATTTAGTGTACTTATAACTTCCTGGATTCAAAGGACTGTCTTATTAGATTCAGCTACTCTAGCTGTCCAAGACCCACCTAGTTAAATTAATAAATTACCTCATTGACAAGATGTATCCAATGAGTCCATAAATGAGTACAAAAGTGTTTTTTATTAAATTTGATTCATTTGAATACAAATTGAGTACAAAATTGCACCATCATGCAAAATATTGATACAATAGTTACCTAACAACTATCATGAATTTATGATGATTGTTTTTGAAAATCATCATCGTAATTCACTAATTGCATATTACAACATTTGACATCTTCCTCTATCCTATTCTAGTGAAAACTTGGGGAGAGGCTCTAATCCTTGCACACCGTTGTAGTCTAGTGAAAACTTGGGGAGAATTAATGATATTATGATAGTGATAAAGATAATTGTCTAAGTTGTCGATTCTAGTCTCCACTCCCAAATCCTCTCATTGTAATCAAATTTCTTATATGAGAAGAGATCCCAATAACTAGTGGGGTTTTGGGGGCAACAACCACAATGGGATTGAGGGGCAGGGCCCTTGGGATTCCTTGTTGCGATACAAGGCGGGGTTGAGGGGTAGTGCCCCTGCCACCAAGCTTGAATTAAGGCATTTGAAACCACATAAAACTTCTTGTCGCACACCATTTCACAATTTTATCACTTAAGGGAGAAATTAGGTATTTGGCACATTTTTATGAAGAATATCTGCTCTCCAAGTGCTATGCGAGGAAGTGTGAGGGGCATTCATGCATTTATAGGGTCATGGGTTTTTTGACTATTTTTTTCGTTTTTTTTTTTTTAAAATAAATTTTGCGGTTTTTTCATGTTTTGCATTTTTGATGTATCTAGAGAGTTTTTTTTGTCAAACTTGCCAAGTTTTTGACAAGTACTGGCTGATTCTGGCAAGTACTTGCCAGCTTGTCAAAAACTTGGCAAGTCCGAGTGGTGAGTAAACCTTGGGAAAACTCTCCGGCCATTTGGCTCAGTGAGTACTTGGCGACTGCCAAATTTTCGGCGAGTCTGCCATCTATGTTCCTAGGATTAATTATAAGTCTTACTCAAGCTTTTATCTTTGTAACTCTAGCCGCAGTTTGTATAGGTGAACCCATGTTGAGTCATCATTAATTCAATTAATTGGACCCAAACTTTTCCAACTTTCTAATGCATATGTAATTTGATATGTATGAAACGTGAAATGTTCTTTCCATTTTGATTATCTGTTGTATAATCATGAATGGAAATACATAATCTCTAAGTTCTGAGTAGAAAGATTTAGGATTGGTAATTTTGTCAGTAAAATTTATCTGATACAATAGATCATATTTGTAGATTCATATCGACATAATAAAATGAACAGATTTACTAATGGGAGTTAATTGAGTAAATAATGAATTTTCCGACATTGAAGGAGTACATACATTATTTAGAAATATCTATCAAATTTAGAAATACCCATAGAAATAGGCTATTATGCAGAATAACGGTTTTTACTTGGGAGATGCCTATGACAAGTGTAGATGGGCATTGGGAGACATGGATAGGTGTTTCCAGGCACGGGAGACATTTCTGTACTCGTCTCCTGTACTGGAAATGCATCTCTGTGTAACTGTGGATTTTACTAGCATCCATGAGATGAAGGCAGTATATGGATTAAAAAAAAGTAACATTACATGTGTCTACCGACCATTTACGGTGGAAATGATACAATCATAATGCAAGATAAATATAGCACTCTACTGTATTAGAAGTTGCTGACATAAAAGTCACTTATGAGGTGCCAAAATACAGTCCATTTTAAAAACGCATCAAATACTGTTTTAAACTTTTAGGGTTTTTAATCTTTTTGGAAAGACTCTTGGGAGATGACTCTTACAAGTGGAGGACATTGGGAGATGTGATGGGCATCTCTGGGTGTGGGAGATGTTCATCTCCCTGCAACTATGGATTTTACTTGTGTCCACAAAACCAGAGCAGCCTATTGGGTCATAAAAAATAGCATCACATGTGTACCCACCAATCACTATAGAAATGATAAAATACTATAACAAGATTAGTTGAGTTCTCTACTGAATCATTAGAAGTTGCTGACTTATAACTCACTTATCAGATGCCAAAATACAGTACAATCCAAGATTTTTCTTTTTTAGTTTTCTCAATTAATACAGTTTATTCCAAGTTTTCTCTTTAGTGTACTCAATTATTCCCTTTATGATTAAATCCGTGCCAGAGAGCTTCTACGACAATCCCTATAAATGTCAGATGTCAACAATCATATTAGGATTTTTAAAAAATTCGCAGACAGTTTTATCTAAAAGCTCTCTTAACTCATAACAAATCATATTAGGATTAACTCAAGATGGAAGCTTGTATTTGGAACATGCACAAGTGATGTTGAGAGGTAATTAATAGCTACAGCCCAAAAATTGGGCCATTCTATAATACATAGAGATCAACACTATTGACTGCAAAAGGTCACCATTAACAAGGTGTAGTACTTTTGATTGTTGTGAATTGCAGCTTATCTTTTGTTGTTGTGTACAGGTCAGTGCTGTCAAGAGTGTTTTACAAAAACCCGTGAGCTTGATTCAAGGCCCCCCTGGAACAGGAAAAACTGTTACATCTGCAGCTATTGTATATCATTTAGCAAAGCAGGGGCAAGGCCAGGTAAGAAGGCATGCATTTTGGATGGTTTTTGATTCGTGGTTGCTTGTTTACCATTTTCATTTAATGGTTCAAATACTTTTGATGTATGTGGCACAGGTCTTGGTATGTGCCCCTAGTAATGTTGCTGTTGACCAACTTGCTGAGAAAATTAGTGCGACAGGTTTAAAGGTATGTTTGATATATGTTTTTCAATTTAATTTGTTCAATGTTGTTGAGAAAATCTTCTTATACCAGTCTTTATTTCAAAAGTTGTGTTTGGTAACTTGTTACATGAATTAAAAGTTTCCTTTCTGTATTAGGGGGTATGTTGATACCTTATATTAGTACCTGTATTATCTTTGTTTAATTTTTTAGAAATGCATTGCACCCAAAGATGTATAAAAAGGTGAATCTAATTTCCCTTTTTGTATATTTTTTAATCCAAGAGCCTCTTGGTATAAATAGGTGGTCTTTTCATAATTTAGGAAAGATATATTCATTTAGGGGCAGGTAATAATGTGGATTAAGTTAAATTTCTGTATATGAGTTTTAATTTGCTTCATATTGTATGTTGGTCTTAGGGCAATTAACATTATGAAGTTAAATAGCTGTGTAGGGGTAAGCTGTGGTCTCTTTGCCAATGGCGAAATTGGGGAATGCATTTTCCATTCTTGTCCCTTAAAGGCGCGTTCTTTGCTAAGTGGGTTCTATGGCTTTGTGGTTATAGCCAACATAAATGAAGTAAAATGTTATTAGTGAAATTACTACTTAGTCATATTGAGATGACTTAAATCTACATGGGTTGAATTCTGCAAAGATTAAAAATCCAATTAAAACTACACAGGTCAAATTCAAAGAATAAAAATGTAATTAAAACTACACAGGTCAAGTTCCAAAAATTAAAATGTAATTAAAACTATACAGGTCAAATTTTGGTCTTACATTAGTTTGTATCCTGTTGAACGTGTTTGTGCATCCCAAGCTTCTATTCTAAATTCTAGGAGAATTTTTATGTATACATACCAGTCATTGATAACTTATTACTATCAGCTGTTATCTCCAATGGCATATTAATATTCACCACATGATAAATTACTCTAGTAAAAAAAGTAAGTGGTTTTACTAGTGTTAATAAATTATTGGAAGATTAGAGATGATTATTCCAAAGAAAAATCACTATGCTTTCAATAGATATAAATCATAGGTATTGATTTTTCAATCTGGAACAATTGAATCTGCAAAGAACTGGATAAAATATCTTCCTTAGCAAAATCCCTGTATGTGAGTTGATTTTTGCACTTTTAAGGTTACTCAATAGATTCTAATTTAAACCATATTATGGGATTCAGTTGTTCATATGCACCATTGGCCCATTTGCATTCACATTTGTTTCTTTCATATGGCTAACCATTTTCAAATTTGAAAGGTTTCAGCTCAGATGGTATAGATTTGCCATTTTGGGCTTATTGATGTCAAAGTGCCTTGTTTTTTGAAAATATATTTTGCTGTGCTTATATGCACCAGCAACTAGGATGTATAAGACCTAAAGTTGAGATAGTTACTCAAACTTACTATGATATATTCATTTATTTTGGTTTTGTAGGTTGTCAGGCTATGTGCCAAATCAAGGGAAGCAGTGAGTTCTCCAGTTGAACACCTAACTCTGCATTATCAGGTCTGTTTATATTGGTGAACATGGTTTTTAGTTTGTTTTCACTGAATTATCCGCTTGCATTCCATGCTTGTTGTGTCATATTGTTTCACTTGTCCTCTTATGCAGGTTAGGCACCTGGATACTTCAGACAAGAGTGAATTGCATAAACTTCAGCAATTGAAAGACGAGCAAGGTACACAGTTAAAAAATAACTTTATTTACAAGCATTTTGCAAGCCTATTTTTGATATCGTTTGATGGAGATTATATCCGGATCCTGTTATACACAAAGATTGAAAGTACCTTTCGTGCAGAATCTCTTGTAATTTTTATGCATTTTGTATACACTTGGTTAAATAGTTTGGAATAAATGTAACAGTCAGTTCCACAAAGTCTTGGGTAAGTCTGCAAGTGTCTCCCAAAACTTTGGGAGATGGCTCAGGGTACAGGAGAAAGTTCTCCTATGCAAAAAATGCAAATAGAAAAGAATAGGAAACGTTTCAAGGTTGGCTTGACAAAATAGGTGATCTGTATTGAATTTGCAATCAGTGGACATCATATTAAATGATTAATGTTAGGGAAGAAATGAAATTGATGCAGATAATACAAGAAGGGGAACAGTATTCTAATTTAAATAAAGTTTAACTGATGTAAGATAGCTATTTTAATGATAACAATAGTTATTCAGAAGTTTCTTTCTACAAAACACTGAGATTTACACATGTTTTATTGATTGAGAGAGCCATGTAGAATAGTTATTCATGGACATTTTTTTTATAAAACTAATCAACTTAACATGCATATGTTATTCCTTATATCTTTTTAGCAAGAAATAGAGATGATGAAGTTGGATCATGCAGTATGATCTGAAATGTAGATGCAGAAACTGACACAGTTATATCCAAAAACACTTTTGATCAAGAAATAAAGAGTTTCAATATAATACAAAGTGGTTATCCTCAAGAATCAGAGAGAGCATGCTGCAAGAAATTGAAAGTGTAAAGGACCTATCACAAAATGGATCTCATCAAAACGAAATTTGTATTTTCAGAATTTTTAGATGTTCTTTATTTTGTGTTTTGTGATTATGGGACCATATAAAGCATTTTTGGGGATCCTTTGCTCTGCAATATCCCTTATGGATGTTTACTAGTCTGTTGTAGATCAGATCCTTAGCTTTCCAGAGCATATTAGGTTTCAAATTCTGAGTAAAAGTGAGAAAATGATTCCACCTGCAACATGATTTAATAGTTTTTTTGTTTATTTTTTAAAAACTTTCTCCTGAACTGGCACCTGGATGTTAGCTTGATGACTTAGTGTTTATTTTATGTTGTTTTCTGTACTTGTTGCATCTTTTTCTTCTGTTTGGTGTGTTTCTGTTCCATTTATTTGAGGCTCTATTTTCATTCACCATCCTTGTTTTTGGCTTGTGACCTTCATGTTAGGTAGGTCTGAGGTGAAAATTTGTTGGCAGGATGCCAAAACCCAGTTGGTGTTACTGTTAACTATTCAGGCTGAGAAAATAAAATTATGCCATGAATTTCAAAAATCAAATTTATGTATCTTCTTTTTATGTAATACACCAAGCACAGATAGCATACAACAACTGAAATATAATAGCATAGATTTCACACAACAGCCGAGTATGATAGAGACTGATTGTTTGCAATCCTGATCTAGAAAGACAGCAATATGGCAGATCTCAGAAAGATAACTGACCCGATGGGCTGATATCATTGATAGGCGCCAATTTGCAAAGGACTGATTGATAGTAATGATAATAATCAACACGGAGACTAAATATGCACAGTAATGATAAATGGAATATGGATTCCCTTGCATTCAGATTAAACATTAAATACACATAGATCCCTGGTAGCAACAGCGGAAGACATCAAACTGTTAACCGATATGAAATAATGACTCGCAGAAAATAATATGTAACTGATAGTTGCCTGCTCCGAATTCACTCACGGGAATAAATACAAACGCACGCCTGGCAGTGACATGGGAATACTTTGATATTTGAACACGGGCGATTTACGCGACATCAGAAATATCGTGGCTTGCCTGATTGAGCAATATGCGGGTGCTAGAAGTCACGCGATATGGAAATTGTAACGCTAGCTCAGTTACACAGTCGCTTGTCAATTTCTTGACCAGAAACAAGAGTGATTAATACAGGTCGCTGCCTTGATGGTCGATGCAAGATGAATGTGTGTATTATCCATGACTCCCAAGCAGTAAGCTAGACGACAGGAGGATGGAGTTCTGTGAAAGCTGTGTGTGCTTTCGAGGGTGCGGCAATAAAGGTCTGGGCGTCCGGATAAGAGATAGAGGCAATTGTATTGAAGCCAGGTGCCCTTTGCAGTGGCGCCTCCGACTATATTTACCTGTCCACCTTCAGACTCCCTCACAAGGAGAGTTTGCCCAACTATGCTTATGATGCCACGATTCACGGGTGCGATGAGAAGATCTTCTTGCAAAGTCAGATCGTCTTGTCTTTTATGTTCAGGTTGAACTTCTCCCACTAAACCTGTGGCACGAGCCAAAGGCTCTGCCATGATATCGCCCCAATTGCCTACCTCCTTGCGAATGCTCCCAGCTCAATGATCCTGGAGGCAGATCACACAGGTTTTCGTCTCTCCTGATCAATAAACCATGCATCCAATCCGTGATGATGAAAACTGACCAAAACAAACCATTATATACTTGCCAATAGATAGCTGACCCAATGTGGTCGACCAGAAATCGAATTCAAATTATTATTATTAATTATAAAATAATTATTATATTATTTAATTATATACTTCAAATATATTTAATTTGAATTTAGTGTTGATAAATATTACTTTCCCGCCCTGGGTGAGGTTAGGGCCTCATCAAAAAAGGGGACATGACATTTTAGGTCATAGGATAATCCCATTTTTCAGCTCCAAGCATCTTTCCACTGCTATAAATTAAAAATAAAGCTAGTGGGTTTCATCATGATAAGATAGTACCAAATGTGCATAAGGACAGTTTGTTATCCACTGAAGTGTTCCATCTTTTTGAGCTGGAGTTTGACATTAGTATTGAAAACCAAGCTCTTCTGTTTTTGTGCCGTCCGGATATGTTTTGTATGATATCTGCCATGGTGGGAAAGGACTAGTATAAACCTTTTTTCTCAATCTTTCTACCCCAGTTGTCAGCTGGATCTGCAAGCATATTTTCTGCTGTCCTGATATTTTTGTATGATAACTTGAAATCTTCTGTTTCCATATTAGTTTCCTCAACAATATTGTTTATTGTCCAGTCATTGCACTGATCTTGACTGCTTCAATAATTAGTAAGTACCTTTAAGTATCCATGCACTCAAAAAAAGTTTTTATTACCCCTTATTGTTAGCCAATTTTATTTCCTTTTATAAGAGATTCATTGCTTGTATTCAGTCTCAAATGGATTGAAAAAACTAACAGACTATCCATCATCATTGCTAAATGTTCCTTCTACTAATTCCAGGTTTCTTTTTGCAGCTCTATTAAATTGAGCTGAATTCAATCTTTAGGGGGTTCCTCTGTACATTATTAGCTTTTAATAGCCTATCCCCACCAAACCCATCATGGGTTGAGTTTAACTTGACAATGGTTTTGGTGAAACAATTTCTACTTATGATGCACCAGCATATAAATAGGGTATCACAATGGATCAATTTTATGCCAAGTTGTAGAGTTCTCTAAAATAAGATAAATGAAATCAGAACCCTAAAAAGTAATGATTGTTTTCTCTTTGAATAAGTAACAATATTTTTTATATTGATATAGTGAACAAATATAGCTTAAAGAGCATAAGTTTCAATTTTCTCAAAATTCATTCAAATTTGTGGAATAAAGTTCATATTGTTTGGATCAGAATTGTTTTGTTTGCTGTTTGAGTAAATTATGATTTTCCCTTGCCCGCTGTATGAATGGTTTGCAGCCAATTGCTGAGGGCAGTTTGCATCCCTTGCCCGCTGTATGAATGGTTTGTAGCCAATTGCTGAGGGCAGTTTGCAGGATAACCCATAGCAGCAAAAATCTTTTGGGGAAAAAATCAGCAAACCAAAATTAAAAGTTTCTTCAAAAAAATTGGGAAAAATTGTATTATCAAAAAATTTTAAAAACATAAAAAAAGAAGAGAAAAAGCTACTATTTTTTAATTTCAAAGAATTTTAATAGCATAGATATATAGAGATATATTAAAAATGAAGTGAGGGATCTAGGGTGGGAATCCCTAGCGTGGTTGAGGGGCAATGCCTCTCACAGGGGTTTGAGTGCAGTGCCCTAAGGGGTGGTGCTCCTCATAAGGGTCTGGGGGTAGTACCCCTAACAAGGTTGAGGGGTAGTGCCCCTCATAGGGTTTGGGGGCAGTGCCCCTGGCATGTTCTCTATCATTATATAGGGCGGGGTTGAGGGGTGCAGTCCTGACCAGCAAGACCAATTTAAAGCCTTTGAAATCACACAAACTTTAAACTAAGTTGCCGAATCGGGTATAGGTACATGGGTACAGGTACGAGTACAGTATGCCGGTACGACATTTTTTTTTGGAGGGTGGGTACGTCTGTACATAAAACATATAATAATCATAGATATAGACATATTTGCAGCCTAAAAAGTAAAAACAAGAATTAAATTTAGAATACCACATATCATGCATATACTAAACAGAACTTAGAACTACCATAAATGTAACAAATCTGAAATATAATTATACTAAATTAATTTGATATCAATTTGTCAAAACTTGAATGTTACAATAGGTATATAATTATATTGAATTCATTGTTCATTGGTTCAACATTTAAAACAAAATAATTCAATTAACAATAGGCATCATATGGGTCATCAGGTTGATTAAGATCAACATCATTGACATAGATGATGTAGGTAAAAAGTTGAAAAAAACTTTGAAATCTGCGTCGAAAAAAACTTTGAAATCTGCGTCGAGACTTTCAGAATTGGTCAAACATGCCACGTCGACCTAAAAAATGTTGGAAAAACATTGGGATTCGTCTATTTTTTAAAATACGTTTCAGGAGTAAAAAATACAGTACCCTGGTCGATTCCATAGGGTTTTTACACATATCCAATTCGGATATGTACCAGTACTCGGAATCAGCAGGGCATAGGAGCGATTCCGGTAACTTAGACTTTAAACAAACAAAAACTTAGTTGCTCTTTCTCATATGAGAATGGGTATGAGTTTGAGGTCTTAGATATGAATTCGAATTCGTATACTAATTTTAATATATATTTATTAATAATATTATTAAAATTATATTATTATGTTAATTATATCAAATTTAGTTAATTAGAAAATATATAAATTTATAATAAAAAATGTCATAAAATTAATTTTTAAAATATTAATAAAATTATAATTAATTATATATTCAAATTAAACAACTTTTATTTTAATGAACTTAAAAAAAATCCTTTACTTTATAAAGAAAAACAATAATATTTTATGAAAATCAAAATATAACTTCATAATTTGTGTGTGTGTGTATGTGTGAGTATATATATATATATATAATATTTGTAATTTATAAAATGTTTAAAAGAATTTATTTTTTAAATTCTTATATATTTATCATTCATTCATGGTTAGGGTATTTCTATTAAAATATTACCTTGTCGAACTTGTCTCGGGGTTTATAAAAGATTGACAAAATAATAGATTATTTTATTCTTGTTTGGTTTACGTAGCTTTGCCCGTAATGCTTGCCGCTCCATAAGAGTCCACTCTAATATATTTGATTTTTGGATTTAACAACCCCTGAAGCAGGTCAAACTCAATCTACTACTATTTCAATGAATTTTGCTGCAGATAAGAATACTAAAAAACTGTAAACTATAGTAAGTAAAGATAAGAATAGTTATAAACTGTAAACAATAGTAAGTAAAGATAAGAATAGTTATGAACTGTAAAGAATAGTAAGTTAAAATCAGTTCAAATTCAGATTAGAATATAGTTAAAAACTATAACCAATAGTAGAAAATCAGTTCCAATGATTACCATAAACATGCTAATGAATTTTTGGTGAAGAAAATCGCAGAGAAACAGATTAATTCATGGAAACCCCAATAGTGAAGAAAAAAGGATTAAAAAATTGCAGAAAATTGAACAGCATGATTTGAATGCGTGTAAATGAAAAAAAATCGGTCAATAAACATTTACCATGATTTTGTTTGGAAACAACTATGGCGATTAAGCACATGTTTTTGGCGATTTTTGCTTCTTTGGGGTAAACAGTGACAAATTCTCGCTTCAAATGTGGGGTGGATTTGGAAAATAAAAAGTGACGGATTTGCCTTTTGAATGTGACAGTGATCTTGTGGAGTTAAACATTATGATTTGGCCTTTTAATGTGATGGAATTTGTAGAAGAGTTATAGAATAAATTCATGTCAAATTTGGCCTAAAAAGGACAAATTTAGTGCTGACTTTAGACCATGGAAGCAAAATAGCTTTTTTAGGAATATCTTGGCAAACCAGAAAAGAAGATATTATCAATTAGTCAGGATATTATTGGGAAAAAATCTGGGAAAAATATCAGGAGCCCAATAAAAGCAGAAAAATTCAAAAAAAGAGAAATAACTGATTTTTCATATTTAATGTCCTAATTGTGTAGAGAGTGAGAGTAAAAGTAAACCAGAGTGTATGCCATAAACACGAAATATGGATTTTCCTTATCAATTATGAGATCATTTCAGTGCACACTGCATAGTGCATTACTACATTATTCAACTACAAAGTTTGAACCCTCAAAATCATTTACACACCACAAACTACAAATGTCAAGCTATAAAGTAACACAAGGTGGGTGGAGCCAATGAGACTAGCTGCTATGAAGAACCATCAACTATGGGCTGCAGTTCTTGATGTTCTTGCAATGGGTTATACATAATGAATCGATGCTAGATCATCAAGCTTTTTTATATGAACAAGGTAAATAGATTTGATTGTCTTAGACTAGGAGGATGTGATCATATGCAATATAAACTGGATTGCTTACAATCACTTAGTTCTGTCATGCGTCGAGTTATACCACTAGTCACTGCTAAACTATGCTCCCCCAACTTTTGGGGTTGGGGACGACAGGGTATGCCGGGACGTGTTTCTGGTACGGGCTACTTTGGGGCCATTTTTTAGGGGACAGCTATTAAAAAGTAGAGAAATATTTTAAAAATATAGAGAAATTTCAAATAGTCATATCATAACATTGATAAAGCATTCATCATAGACATTGTAGAAGATTAATACATAACATGAGAAGTGACAAACAAATTAAAGAAATTGAAGTGCTTTCATTGTGAATGTACATACATATTATATAAGAATTATAACCTATGTTCCACCGGCGTCGAGGACGGGGGGACGACGGGACGGGGGGACAAAGGGGCCTTAATTTCGGGACGGCGGGAGGGGGGAGGGGGTGTATATACTATATACTATACATATGGTACTTAAAATGCTAGTTATGAAAAGATGTATAACAGTATAAGACTATTAAGAAGTAAAATAGCAAAATTGAAATACTAAATTAGTAAATACTAAATAGTACTAACTACTAACTTACTAAGTAAATACTTGAACATTGAACATTGAACAATGAATATTGAAGTTTTCAATATCGAATTACTAATTAGAAATTAGAATAGTAATACTCAATACTACAATGTAACAATTGTTGAATCGGCAAATGGAAGATTTCTATTATATGATATCAAAAATATCTGATCATAAAGATGATTACAATGAGTAGCATGATATCAAAACAAGTACAAAATCAAAATGTCAAAATGACAAAATGTAGTGAAGGAGGCAGAGGCCTCTAATCATCCCTCGGGAGGTCGGCAAACTCCTCATCACTGGAACCACTGGACTCCCCAAGGTCAAGATCCGCCAAAGGAACACCAACCAGCCCTATATCTGAAGCATCCTCATCCTCATCAATCTGTGATGGCTCCTCTGGCTCTACATCCCATCGTGCTGCTGGGCTCTCCTTGTACACACGTGTCCTGTGGTCAGTGATACGCAAGGCACTATGTACAGCCACTAGCTTCTCTGCTCTCCTCGAGGTAAGTCTATTCCTCTTAAGAGAGTGGATGAAGCTATAAGTAGACCAGTTCCTCTTAGAAGCTGAAGAACTAGAAACCTGGGACAGCAAATGAATGGCTAGTGTGGTAGTCAGTGATTTCGGTCCATGACAAGTCCACCACAAAATCGGATCCTCCTGTGCCATAGTTCTTATGTCCGCCTTTGCTGCAGCCTTATAACCCCTAAGAGTAGCAAATTTCGTCCACTCAGTGTGAATGTCGCTAGCAGCTTCAACATCATACATCCTATCAATGCACTTGAAGAACCCTTCCTTCACCTCATCATCCTGAATCGGTGTAACTCTACCAAGCCTAGGCATGTACCACTTCGGATTCAATGCATAAGCAGCCATGTGCAAGGGAGTGTTTAGGCTGTCCCATCTACGCTGAATAATAGGCTGAATGTAAACATTGTAGAATGCTAAAGTGGGGTCCTTCTCTCGCACAACTGCCCTCATTTGACCAAGCATAGAATCAGTGCACTCATACACCTCTCCAAGGTTAGGTGCATCCCCATCCCCATATCTGATGACCTGTACAACTGGTGTAATGATGGCGACAATATATTTTGCATCATGCCAAAATGCATCACTCTTCACTATCTCCTTCACCCTCTTCCCTTGCTCTGTCCTGGCCCCATCCCAACGATTCCATTCTTGTGTCATAACCATGAGTTGCAGTGGCTCTTGCAACTCAAGCATTCTCTCCAAAAGAATGAAATAGGATGCATATTTGGTCTCAACTAGTTTCAAGAACTCCTTCGCGAAGCTCTTGAAGATGGCATGTGAAGTGTGGTGGTTGCAGATATATATTTGCACATCTCTAGCATTGTCGACCACTCCTCTAATCCACTCAATCTTCCCCATGCCCTTGAGTGCATTGTTCATGGCATGCACACAACATGGAGTCCACCAAATGTGTCTGTATGCTACCTCAATAAGCCTCCTTGCAACTCTGCACACATGTGTTGCATTTGTCACTACTTGGACCACATTGTGTGGCCCAATCTCCTCAATAGCTGCCCGAAGGATCTCAACTAAAAATCAACATCTTTTTGATGCCCTGAACAATCAACCACCCTGAGAAAGATTGGGCCCTCTGAGCATGTAACTATGACATTGATGAGTGGACGATGCCTAATGTCCGTCCACCCATCCATAACTATGCTACATCCAGACTCCTCCCAACATGCCCTCATCGTCTCTATCAATGAATTGATCTTGGCATAGTTGTTATCCAAGATCATGGTCCTCAATTCGTGCTCACCTGGTGGCACATATGATGGTCCTCCCTTCGCCACCATTGAAATCATCTCCTTATAATAAGGAGATCGAGCTACATGGAATGGGATTCCATTGGCAAAAAAGAACCTGCCAATGGAATCATCTATCTGATCCCTCAGGTGCACATTAAATAAATTAGCTATGGGGTTAGGCTAACTTTGCATCTTGCGTTTCCCCTTGCCCTGTTGTGATTCAGCCATAGTGCTATAAGTGGATGACTGTCCTGAGGTTGACCTTGACAATGTTCCTGCTCTCTGATGTAATGTAGGAGTAGAAATATGTGGCTGCCTTTGCATTTGCTGCTTCTGAATCTGCTGAATAGTCTGAATATGTTGCCTACTAGACAAGGTAGTAGGCATTGGAATTGCCATGTCATCTGGAACACCCCAAAGCTTGTTGAACTCAATTCTGTATTTCAAATTTTTAGCTTTCTTCAAAAAATCACATGCTCCCACACCCTTTCCTGGCCAAAAGAAGAAGTGTGCATTAACTTTGGTGATGCTCCCAAACCAATCATCACCACAAATGTTGCATTTCCATTTCCTCGTACCACCAATTGATGACGTTGGGGCTGTTATTCTTGTTGCAAACTGTTTGAGAGGAGATTTGGGATCATAAGGACCCCTAGCCCACTTTGCCAAAAGTTGGGAAGGGCAATCAATAGAAACTGGTGCACTAGCTATGGAACTAGTTTGCCCTTCTGGATTTGACCCATGCTCACCCCCCTCATTGTGCTCATCCTCATGCTCAGGTTCATATTTTGATTGGCTTGCACTATGAGAATCAGTTTCCATCTCATCCTCACTCATTTTATGATTATGGGAGCTCATTTTGACACTGCATTTCACAAAATGAAAAAAAATTCAATAAACACATAGTTTCAGCCTATGCCCTACTTTAAAATTAAAAAAATAAAACTCTATGTTTTAAAATTTTCAACAAATTTTAAATTGCAAAACAAAATTTAAGGTTCTAAATTAATTTAGAAAATGGAACAACAAGAAATGAAATAAGAAAAATTAAAAAATGAAACAACAAGAAATGAAAGAACATTGAAAATCAGAAAATAAAACAAAAAATCAGTTAAAAACCCTACCTTTTGCTTGAAAAATCTCTTCAACAAGGTGAAGAATCTTCCTCCTCTTCTTCTTCTTGCTCCTTGACACTCCTTTTTCACTTGCAATCACTCCTTTCACTCCTCTAATCACTCTTTCCTCAGCCTTCACTCTTCTTCTTCTTGCTGTAGCAAACAAGTAGAAATGCAAATGTGAATAAAAATGAAGATGGGAGGGCCTTTTGAAGGCATGTAAGAGTTTTGATGGGCCCCACATGCCCTTAGGGTTCGAATAGAACCAATATAATATAATTTTTTTTTTTTAAATTTTTGTTTTAAACAACTTTTTGGCTGTCCACTGCGGGAGACGCGTGGGTGTCCCCGAGACGCTCGAGGGACACCCAGGCGTCTCCCTCGACGTCTCCCAAAAAATGGTGGTGCCGCCAGAGACGTGGGATCGCCGTCCCCACGTCTCCGGGACGTCCCCATTCCAGAGACGCTAGGGCCTTGGGGGGTTTGGGGGGGGGGGGGCGTCCCCGAGGTTCACTGATTATAACAAAATGCCCGAAAGCTCCATGTTTCAACTCTAAAATTACAAAAACATAGAAAATATATGGCTCCAAGTTAAATGGGCCTTTTGCATAGGTTTTGAGGACTTCGGAAGGACATTCAAATGGGTTTGAAATTGTTGGTCTTGCTACACTCCCACTCCTTGAAGAACCCCCAGTGGCTGCCATACTTATATGAGTTCTACTTCTAGGTCTACTTCTTTCATGCATTTGAACCTCTAATGGGGTAGATTTGATGCCCTAGTCTCCTTTTTCAACTGCTGTTCTCTCCTCTTTCATTTGCTGCTCTTCATTTCAAGTTTGCAAATGTCAAAATGAGAATGTTTTTTTTTTCTTTTTGGTTGTTTTGATAAGTGAAATAGGTTTAGGTTCTGTTTAAAGGGGTGGGGGTGACGGCGAGGGGGTGTCATTGAGGGCCTGCCTCCATCCATGTTTTCTTGCAAAAAATAAATTGAAATGTTGTTGGGCCATAGCCGTCCCCTTCTGTCTCCTACCTTTTTTGGGGCGTTTCAGGGAGGTCCCCCTTTTTTTGCACTGATCGGGGACAGGAGGGGGATGTTTCCAAGGCGTCCCCTGTCCCCTAAACATTTCAGGTACGAGGCGGGGTACCAAGGTAGGGGACGCATTATTGGGGAGCATTGCTGCTAAATAATTCAATACAAGGGCCTTGATACTCCAAATCTGATGTATCCTAAATGCTAAAAGCAACCAAGTGTTAGACATTGTATTCAAATTCCCCCAGGTGAAGGACCATACTATATCCATCTGAAGAGGTTCAAAAAGACGATCAGCATTCAACAACAACAGTGTGGCATGTGTAGTGTGATCAGTGGATTCAACTTGTGTCTCAAAGAAGAGGCCTGGGTTGTGGACTGGGTAAGCCGCCTTGTAGCTTGATTGGGAGAATGAGGCACCCCAACTGGAAGTGCGTGAACATCAAAGTTACTCAAGGAGTTTCTGGGTTTAGAAGATTCGTGAAGAGGTATGCTCAACTGGGGCGAGGTCATTGTGTGGCTACATCTTGAAGAGTGTCTGTGGACTCAGGGGTGGATGTTAGTTCTTGGAGGACTCAGGTAGGACTAGTATCAACATTGAGGTTGTTTATTGTAACCGGGCTTGGGGCCATTGAGATCAATAAAGCTTATCTATTCACCCTACATTCTGGGTCAAGTCATTGTGTTTGTTTGAGTACCTATATTATTGTGTTGTGATAGTTACGCTGCACGACTAACCCTTTAGTTGCAGAGGACTCGGTTGGATAAAACATAGTCTGGAACCTTTAAGAAAGGGCTGATCCTCATGGGCAGCTTGGAGTAAGTTGGTTCTAGTGCCGCACGGGCCTTGGTACTCCAAATCTGATGTGAAGCCAGTAAAAAAGGGATCTGTTAAATTTTTTACTTAATCCTCGTGCTATGGTTCAATATTGTTAATCGATGGCTAGAAGAAAGAGCAAGGCACCATGTTTCTCATGAAGACCAAACACACCACCATCTCTATATCCAAAACTAGTGCTTACAACAAAAATCTGGTTTCTATAGTGCTTAGAACATCATATATTGCCACCATCATAACGCTTTGCTAAGAAATGTGCAGGGGTACTGAAATATCTTACATATTCTTTCTCCCTCTAAACATATCAGAATCTGTAATCAAGTTTAAGAGAGTCAAGTGGAATTATGGCTATATCTCCTTCCAAACAAAGATTCTTCCTATTCACAAGTTGCAAAGTTTACAAAGAGCAAATTGGCACAAAATAATCTCATAAAAAAATACAATTTAGTTACTGATGTTGAAGCTCCAATTGATTCAGTTGCTCTTCATCAAATACCTTGGCCATTCTAAAGGTATCAAAATCATTTGGTGCTGGGGAAACTCTGAAAAACCAGTGTTTTGTTTTAGAAAAAAATCAGAGCAGAATAAAGTGTAGGTAAGCAAAAAGAATTGTAATTTACAGCCTTTAAAGCAAAAATATCAGATAATATTGGGAAAGAGGTCATCTATGATTTTTTCAAAAACATCAGGATATTTTCCATAAAACTATTGGTCAACAGTAAGATCCAATTTTTTTGAGATATCATGGTATTTATGCGATAGCTGCTTCCATGCTTTAGACAATATCATTTGGCATTCATTTTCACAATCTCATGCATTTATTTCGTATTTTGAAAATAAAAGCAATAATTTAAAAAAAATTCTGATGAACTTTTTTCAAATTTTATCCTCATTGAAGATGAACATGAACACAAACCTTGTGGCTTAGCACATAAGATCCTTGTTCAATTTACTATGCAGCATTAAAATGGGGTTCTTTTTTCATAAAATTATGTTCACAAAACAAAAAATTCCATTTCTAAGTTTCTTTTAACCATGATATAAAAAAATGAAAAATGCAAACTCAAAAGTAAAATAGGTCAAACAGAAGTTCCTAAAGGATGCCCATTATGCCAAGTAGGTGTATGACTTTGTTGGGACCCAAAAGAGTTTCTTCACTAAAGTTTATGATATTTTTGAAATACATAATAGATGCTATCATATAGAATTGATGAATTGTGTTTAAGAAATTAAGGTGACGTTAATTTAATTTTATAACCTGTATGCTAAATCCCAAAACATGAACCCCAAGCACAGCAGCATTGAGCTAATCTATTGATATGTTCTTTATAAACATAGTTTTCTATTAGATGATGTACTTCTGATGTTATAGTATTGGACATGTATTTATTTTAGAGTATAGCAACAGTTAATGAGAAATTTGATTATTATGTCCATAGTGTAATAGGAATGCTTATAATCTACAGCAAAGATTGCCTAGTAATTTAAGTCGGTAAAGATTGATATTCAAGGGTTTTAATAAGCTATGGGTTGCTTTTGAACTTAAATTGCAGATGGGTGTTAGCTCCAATACTCTATCATAAGAGTGCTGTATATCTCTGTATTTTTGTGTACTATTTGTTTAGTATATGTATCAGAGAGTTTTGGAGACTCCATGATCTCTCGTAGGAGGGTATTGTTATAGAATCGATGTTGTTGTGTATTAATCAAGAGGAAGGAGAGTTCCTTAGATAGATTACAAGAGACGATGTTTCTAAAAGAAACAATCGTTAAGTTAGAAAAAGCAACGACAAGATGACCATTACGACATAAATAGAAAAATATTATTCTAATACCCTCCCTTAATGGTCATCATTCTAACTACCCAGAGAGAATAGAGAAGGGTAACCCCTTCTTCTCTAAACGTTGCTGCAACAAAAGACAAGAGCCTGCCACTGACTCTGCCACTTGAGATGAGTCTACCACCAACCCTCTTAGAAATTGCAAAACTTTTGGAAATAACAACACCAACAATCCAACCTGAAGTTGGAAAATTGTCCCCCCCTGTAACCAGAGACATACCGAGAACAGCTGCTATGATTTTGAGGAAAAATCGGCAAACCCTTCAATCTTCTGCAGATGGACATGATGCCCCAGAACAGACTGCAAGAAGCCAGATATGCAGATGCTCGCTCCAACTGCGACCAAAAAACTGACTGCACCAAACCACGATTTTTGAGGAAAAAATTGCCAAACCCAAGATTACAAATCATCGTTTTTTCAGTAAAAATGGTAAAAACCAGAGAGCCCTCCCGAATGACAGAAACCCTGACAAGGGTATGTAGGAGAAAAACTCTTAATTTTTGAGGACAAAATTATAAACCCTCTCGGAACCCAGAAGACATTTTTTTTTTTTCTTTTACGGGACAAAAAATATTTAAAAACCAAGAACATCGATTGTCGGCTGGAAAGAACAGAGGGTTTGGAACCCTAGCTGCCAAAGAACAGAAGAAATCTGCTGGCACAAAATTCGAGGCATGGAAAATGATGCACCCAGAAAAATTGGAAGGCAACCTAGAAAGGTCTCAAAAAACCCACAAGGAATCTGCAATCGAAAAAAAATTCCACCTTGAATTGGAGCGTCAAAACCCTAGATGAAATTGGCAGAAACCCTAGCCGCCATAAAAGCTCCAAAATTTGCAGAAAATTTTCTGAAAAAACAACACAGCCACCGGAAAGGGAACAAAGATTGTGGATTTTGTAGAGCAAATCACGAAATGAGAAATCACGAGCTCAGACAAATCGACCCATCAAATCCGTCGTCGCCCAAAAGAACACTAGACAAAGAACTTGTTTCGAGAAAATGCGTGTATAAATCAGGCAAAAATGCGAGCCAGAAGTTTAGAAGGTCGCACGAAAAATGCCAGAAGAAGGTCGTGCGGCCAAGACAAGTTCAGAAATCACGTCCTCTAAAAACCGCGCAGCTCTACAAAAACCACGAACATGGGAAATAGACAGTCGTAGGTATACGCGCGCAGGAAGAAAAAATACAAGTTTAAAAACCCATGGAGGAGGCCGACGCAACATGATAATGGAGTCGCAAGTTGCAGAGACCTCACAAGCAGATGCCGTCGCGTTTGAACGAGGGTCAATTATGACCACAAATCAGTCATGCAGGTACAAGAAAAAAATCACGACCTCTTCTAAAACTGAACACGAGTGATTAGACGCCCAGAAAGCAAGGGTTTTCAGGTACGAGCTAGGTTGAAAGCAAAAACCCGAATCAAAAAAACGTGAGCAATAAGAACACACGAATTATTTCAGTTTTAGAGAAGGAAAATTTTCATTGAAATTATTTCGAAAAATTTGAAACAAAATAATTTCGAAAAGAAATTATAAATTTTTTGAAAAATTATTTCCCTGTGCTCTGATAACATGTTACAGAATCGATGTTGTTGTGTATTAATCAAGAGGAACGAGAGTTCCTTATATAGATTACAAGAGACGATGTTTCTAAAAGAAACAATCATTGAGTTAGAAAAAGCAACGACAAGATGGCCATTACGACATAAATAGAAAAATATTATTGTAGTAGGTATGTCCTGCAAATGAATTGGGACATTTCATTTGGATACATCTTATGTACTTTGAATTAAAAAAATGCACTGCTGATGCTATAGGGTCTAGTTAGTTCTTTTTCTTAGTTATAGTGGCAGCTGATAAACAATTTTGTTTATATATACCATGCCATTTTTGTATGATACTAATATCAAATACAACACAATATACTCAAAGGAAGGTTTACCATGCTCCAAGCTCTATTTTCCAGGTTATAAATTTATATATGGTGTTTTTATATGCTATACTGTTAGACTTGAGCTTATTAGCAGTAGTTAGTGTAAGTTCCAACATATGGTATAGAGGCAAAAAAATAGCACTTTGTGAAAATTTAGTTTATGACTGATTTTGAATTGTGCTTATTAATTAGATATTTGTGAG
Source organism: Sequoia sempervirens (assembly GCA_007258455.2). Classification (NCBI taxonomy): domain Eukaryota; kingdom Viridiplantae; phylum Streptophyta; class Pinopsida; order Cupressales; family Cupressaceae; genus Sequoia; species Sequoia sempervirens. Next base: position 179,141,328 of record VDFB02000015.1, read on the forward strand.
TTATTTGGGAATGAGGGGTAGATTCCCTGCACATCTCTTGCTGTCTTCCTCATTGGGAATGTGCAGAGATGTCCTCAAAATGTGGGGATAACGAGATTGCATTCTTGTGGTTACGAGTATAGTCTAATTTCACTTTTCAATATGGATGCTTTTCGAAAAGTATCTTTGTACACTGTTTCTTAAGGTTGCATAATTTACTTACTTTCTAACTATTGTAATAGGGGAGCTATCAAGTGCTGATGAAAAGAAGTATAAGGCACTTAAGAGAGCAACAGAGAGAGAGATAGCTCAGAGTGCCGATGTCATTTGCTCTACATGTGTTGGTGCTGGTGACCCACGGCTATCAAATTTCAGGTTTCGTCAGGTTGTTCAACACCACTGATTTTCATTTATCAAGTTTCAAATTCTCTGCGTTCGTACAACAGATGCTCTAACAGAAAGTTTGCTATTTCTACAGGTCCTCATTGATGAGTCCACACAGGCCACTGAACCTGAGTGCTTAATTCCATTAGTTCTTGGAGCAAAGCAGGTAATATGCCCAGAGTTACAATGTGTATATTATTTATATGATTCTTATTCTCCTGCATTTATTTGAATTAGAATATTGATTATGAACAGTCCTTTAATTGCATATGGTTTGATTTAACAATAATTGTTTTCCTTGTTCAATATAGGTTGTACAGTACTAATATTTCCTTTTTTTATTTCAAATTTAGGTGGTACTAGTTGGGGATCACTGCCAACTTGGTCCTGTGATAATGTGCAAGAAGGCAGCTCGTGCTGGCCTTGCACAGTCTTTGTTTGAGCGACTTGTACTCTTGGGTGTTAAGCCTTTCAGATTAGAGGTTAGATTATTGTTTGTGTTCTGTTATGTTTGAAATGAAGATCATATTAACTAGCACCTATTGTTTTTGCTTG